>BSBK01000562.1:120000-660000 GCA_027943335.1 Chamaecyparis obtusa
GGTCTAACTAGGTCAAATTAGGCATCAAAGTGTAACTAATAGGCCCTAATTGATCTAATTAAGTCTAATTAGGTCCTAATAGGTATAAAGAGGTCCTAATGGGTCCTAATTGGGTCCTAATTGGTCCTAATAGGTCTAATTGGGTCCTAATAGGTCCTGATAGGGTCCTAACAGGTCCTAATTGGTCTAGAATTAAGTCTAATTAGGTCCTAATTGGTCTAATTAAGTCTAATTAGGTCCTAATTGGTCTAATTAAGTCTAATTAGGTCCTAATTGGTCTAATTAAGTCTAATTAGGTGGACTAATAGGTATAAATAGGTCCTAATAGGTATAAAGAGGTCCTAATGCGTCTAATTGGGTCCTAATAGGTTCATATTATGTCTAATTGGTCTAACTAGGTTCATATTAAGTCAAAATAGGTCCTAATAGGTTCATATAAGTCTAAATAGGTCTTAATAGGTCCTAATAGGTCTAATTGGGTCTAATTAGGTCTAATTGGGTCCTAATTAGGTCCTAATTGGGTCCTAATGGGTCTAATTGGGTCCTAATTTATCCTAATTGGTATAGAATTAAGTATAATTAGGTACTAATTGGTCTACTTAAGTCTAATTAGATCCTAATTGGTCTAATTAAGTCTATTTAAGTCTAATTAGGTCCTAATAGGTATAATAGGACCTAATAGGTATAAATAGGTCCTAATGGGTCTCATTGGGTCCTAATAGGTCATATTAGGTCCTAATAGGTTAATATTATGTCTAATTGGTCTAACTAGATTCATATTAAGTTAAAATATATCCTAATAGGTATAAAGAGGTCCTAATGGGTCTAATTGGATCCTAATAGGTCATATTAGGTCCTAATAGGTTCATATTATGTCTAATTGGTCTAACTAGATTCAGATTAAGTCAAAATAGGTCCTAATAGAATCATATTAAGTCTAAATAGGTCATAACATGTCTAATTGGGTCTAATTAGGTCTAATTGGGCCCTAATGGGTCTAATTGGGTTCTAATTGGTTCTAATTGGTCCTAATAGGTCTAATTGGGTCCTAATAGGTCCTAATTGGTCTAGAATTAAGTCTAATTAGGTCCTAATTGGTCTTATTAAGTCTAATTAGGTCATAATTGGTCTAATTAAGTCTAATTAGGTCTTAATTGATCTAATTAAGTATAATTAGGTCCTAATAGGTATAAATAGGCCCTAATAGGTATAAAGAGGTCCTAATGGGTCTAATTGGGTCCTAATAGGTTCATATCATGTCTAATTGGTCTAACTAGGCTCATATTATGTCTAAATAGGTCCTAATAGGTCATAATAGGTTCATATTAAGTCTAAATAGGTCCTAATAGGTCTAATTGGGTCTAATTGGATCCTAATGGGTCTAATTGGGTCCTAATTGGTCTAATTAAATCTAATTAGGTCCTAATTGGTCTAATTAAGTCTAATTAGGTCCTAATAGGTATAAATAGGTCCTAATAGGTATAAAGAGGTCATAATTGGGTCTAAAAGTCTAATTAGGTGGACTAATAGGTCATAATAGGTTCATATCATGTCTAACTGGTCCTAATAGATCTAAATAGGTCCTAATAGATCATATTGAGTCTAATCAAGTCTAATTAGGTCCTAATTAATTCTAATTAGGTCTACTTACATCCTAATTAGGTCTAATTGGGTCTAATTAGGTCCTAATTAGGTCTAATTGGTCTAGTTAGACCTCTAATTGGTCTTAATATGTCTAATTGGTCCTAATAGGTCATAATCAAGTCTAGTTAGGTCTAATAGGTCCTAATAGGTCTAATTGGGTCTTAATAGGTATAAAGAGGTCCTAACTGGGTCTAATTAAGTCTAATTAGGTGGACTAATAGGTCATATAAAGTCCTATTAGGTCCTAATAGGATCATATTATGTCTAATTGGTCCTAATTTGTATAAATAGGTCCTAATAGATCATATTGGATCTAATTAAGTCTAATTAGGTCCTAATTAGTTCTAATTAGGTCTACTTACATCCTAATTAGGTCCTAATAGGTCCTAATTGGGTCTAATTAGGTCCTAATAGGTCCTAATTGGGTCTAATTGGTCTAGTTAGACCTCTAATTGGTCTTAATAGGTCTAATTGGTCCTAATAGGTCATAATAGGTCCTAGTCAGGTCTAGTTAGGTCTAATAGGTCCTAATATGTCCTAGTTAGGTCTAGTTAGGTCTAATAGGTCCTAATACCTGTCTAGTTAGGTCTAATTGGTCTAGTTAGACCTCTAATAGGTCCTAATAGGTTAGGAACTTGGTCCTAATTGATCTAATAGGTCCTAGTTAGGTCTAGTCTGGTCTAATTTGTCCTAATTAGTCTAATAGGACCTAATAGGTCTAGATTTAGGTCTAAGTGGTCTAGTTAGACCTCTAATTGGTACTATAGGGTATAATTGGTCCTAATAGACATCCTAGTTAGTTCTAATTGGTCCCAATTGTTCCTAATAGGTCCTAATAGGTCTAGTTAGGTCTAATTAGTGGACCTAATAGGTCAAATTGGTCCTATAGGTCCTAGTTAGGTCTAATTGGTCCTAATAGGTCTAGTTAGATATAATTTGTCTCTAGTTATACCTCTAATTGGTCCTAATAGGTCTAGTTAGATATAATTCATCTCTAGTTATACCTCTAATTGGTCCTAATTGGTCCTAGTTGGTCCTAATTGGCCCTAATAGGTGGACTAATTGGTCCTAATAGGTCTAGCTAGGTTTAGTTAGGTCTATTTGGTCCTAATAGGTCCTAGTTAGGTTTAGTTAGGTCTACTTCATCCTAATAATTCCTAATAGGTCTAGTTAGGTCTAGTTAGACCTCTAATTGGTCCTAACTGGTAATAATTAGTCTTATTAGGTCTAATTAGGTATTGCAATATCACGTTTACATGATTCATTAATACAAGTCCTGACCATCAACTTAAAATATCCAGAGAGAGAGATAGAGACATACCTCGTTTCTTGTACGATAATATATTTCTCGTGCTTCTTCACGTAATCTTTTTTCAGCCTCTTGTGAATAATCTCATGTACTCTTGTTTAGCCTTCTCTTTTTATTTCCCATCACAAGTTGCAAAATTATTCCACCAAAATTTATTCCTTCTCCTAAATGTGAATTATTTTGTAGCTTTCGGATTAATGAGATGATAAAATCATACATTTATTTATATGTAATCATTATTAACCCGAAATGACACCAAATAGGCCGACCTAGGTTTCTATCGAAAGCCAACTTTTACTTTCAATCGAAAGTAACTTACTTTCTATCGAAAGTAAGTTAGTGATGACTAAAATTGGCATCAAATCATAAAGTACTTTCAATAGAAATTACTTTCGATCGAAACTCAAAAGTTTTGATCGAAAGTGCCTGGTTTAGGCCATATTTGCAAACTATGAATAAATTATGAGAATTTCATTGCTTCGGGGCTCAAGCACGGGGATCAAATAGAAGAATAAGAAGACGTCCTTTTGCATAGCACAAGTACTCGGAATGAGATTTCTAATGATTATATATTCAACTATTTTTGAATTTATTATGTATATGGTTGTTGACATTAATCGAATGTAAGTTTTTTATAAAATATAAACCTCTGAGTTTGACATTCAATGAAAAATAGTAAGAAAGGGATTTTTTTTTTGAAACATAATAGTGCCCTCTGTCTTCGAGTATACTTTCTATCAATTTATTTTTTTGAAATTCGATAAATACACAAGTTATAAGCTATGTAGTTAAGGTATGTCAAAATTATGGTTTATTCAACTTCAAACGTTAATGAAATATGCAATAATCATGATAATTTCATCAAACCAATTGCATGCCCTCCGCATGGATGTTACAAAACTAAATTTGAAAGAATCACATTCATATCTATTTTACAAAAAAAAATTATGCTCTATGAAAACAATGTTACTCTTTGAAAATGACGTTTTTAGCACCATACTAGTTTTCGTGGGAGAAAGAAAAAACTATTCAAATAAATTATATATATATATATATATATATATATATATATATATATATATATATATATATATATATATATATATATATAATCTAGACAGAAAATCCTAAAAGACTCTAATTTACTTCATGCTCTGATTTCAAACGCTTCAACGACAATATGCATCTGAATCTGAAAGTTTTTTTCAAAATGTAGAGTTCAGTGTCCGTTCAGGCAAAAAAGTATAATGCACTATTATGGGTTCACCCTTTGACAAACACATAAAGCATGGACCTAAGACCAAATAGATCCCTTACAAATATAAGAAACAAAAAAAATGCAATTGTGTTCTAGAACATATATAATGCAACAGTCATACACAATGTCATTACCTTGACATTCATATAATATACCCTATGAATGTCTATACGACGACATTACTATCTATACGACAGTTAACTATCAAGGTCAATGACATTCACTATATGCTAAACTTGACAAGGGTTTTATGATACAAAGTAATAAAGATTATGATGCAATACATGGCTAACTCAACAAGGGTAAATGAAAAAATGTGCTGGTAAATTGAACACAAAAACCCCAATGTGGGTTTTGAAGAATAAACAAAACTAAAACATATACATCATAGTCATGAGAAGAATATGTAGATAATGATATGCAAATGATATGAAAAGGATGCTTAACAATAGTTAACAAATTTGACATACCAAAAAAAATCATAAACTGTCACACCCTTTCTATACCACCATGAATGAGAAAAACCGAACAAGGGTTTAGTAAAGAAAACTAAAACTAAAACTAAACCCTTAAGGAATGAACTAATCATAGGGCATAACATATTATAAACAAAGAATTATATATATATATATATATATATATATATATATATATATATATATATATATATATATATATATATATATATATATATATATATATATATGTATGTATGTATGTATGTATGTATGTATGTATGTATGTATGTATGTATGTATGTATGTATGTATGTATGTATGTATGTATGTATGTATGTATGTATGTATGTATGTATGTATGTATGTATGTATGTATGTATGTATGTATGTCAATTAAGCATGAGTAGATGAATTCAAAATGAAAAGAATAGGAATCATATGCACTTGGAGTAAAATCTTGAAAATCTCGTGTATCTTTGTAAAATGAATCTCAAACCCAAAACTGTTCCACCTTCCTTCTAACTGCCATTACCAATGTCAATTAAGCATGAGTAGATGAATTCAAAATGAAAAGAATAGGAATCATATACACCTGGAGTAAAATCTTGAAAATCTCGTGTATCTTTGCAAAATGAATCTCAAACCCAAAACTGTTCCACCTTCCTTCTAACTGCCATTCCCAATGTCGGTTCATCAGCCAAACTATGTAACTTGCAAGAAGATGTTGAATATATATATCAATTAAGCATGAGTAGATGAATTCAAAATGAAAGAATAGGAATCATATACACCTGGAGTAAAATCTTGAAAATCTCGTGTATATTTGCAAAATGAATCTCAAACCCAAAACTGTTCCACCTTCCTTATATATATATATATATATATATATATATATATATATATATATATATATATATATATATATATATATATATATATATATATATATATATATATATATTGTTGGAAATATAGATGTAGTAACTAAGAGGGGGGATGAATTAGTTAACCATAAGTTTTCTTTCCACAAATCCCTTAGATGTCTTATTAAATTATTTGTTGTTGTTATTTGGCAAACATACAAACAAATGTTGAAACTCGGTTATTGCAGTGAGTATTAATTATAACTGTTCTTAAGCATTCATCAGTGATTAACATACATGAATAAAGAAAATAACATGAACACAAGAGACACCAGATTTAACGTGGAAACCCAATATGGGAAAAACCACCAATGTAACTAGTTACTATTTTTCACTCTTCTGAAGTGATGCCCTGTTAGGAGCCAACCCAATAAAAGGTTACAAAACACACTGTTAGGTGTGACCTTGTTAGAGGATTTAATCACCCTGTTAGGAGTGGCCTTGTAAGAGGTCTTGAAACAATTCAATAGAACTATCACCTTGTTAGAGGATTTACAAAATGGCTGTTAAACCAACTCGGTTAGGAGATTTTGAAATCACTGCTACAATGGTAAGTGTTATACACTGAATTTGCACCTCTGATCTCAAGCTCTCTTGGTCTTGATAATCCAGTATAACATGGGAATCATCTCAAGGTTGTGGGACCTTTTGCTAACCGAGATGAGACCTTCAGATTCTAGGCTGGTTCCTCTTGGATAATCACCCTGATTTTCTCTTAACAGGAAAGTAAAATTTTGAGGGAAAGGGATAGAAGGAGTGCATGAAAGGAAATGACTAAAAGCAAATCTACCTACTAGGTGATGCACCAAAACTAGGGTTTGGATCTCAGTATAGAGGAATGAGACCAATGGAGGAATCAGGTCTAATAGGTCACCACTCACTAGATAGGCTTGCATAAGTATTTCATAGGAAGGCCTGAATAGAAGACTCAACCTATGACCTGCAAACAAACATCCTCCTCTGCAACTAGGTGTAGGAATGAGAGAAGGCTGCTAGGGGCTATAGTATACCCACAAAAAACCTAAATCAGATCAGACCGAGTAACACACAAAATCACAAAAAGTGAGAGGGACTAGGAACCCCAATTTCCATTGAAAACATGCATAAAATTCAATCCAATAAGAGACAAGCCAAACAAGGAAGCACAGGGACATAAAAAATGTCACAAAATACTTTGCAATATTTGTATTATCAATGAGAATTTACAGGATGTGGAAAACCAGAGAGTAGAAAGAAATGCTACAGATAGTTTTCCAAGAAAAGAGTCTTTCTTTTTACAAAATACGAATTCTGAGCTCTACAAGCTCCAAAAAAACATTATATACATCACTCAACTACACGCAGGCAGGAGTCAAAACTAACCAGGGTTACAAAAATATGCATAAAATAATCCAAACCTAAACTAGGACAAGACTTATCATAAATGAACTCTGCAAATATCTCAACCGATCAGATATATCTCCCCTTGAGTGCCCACCCCTGCACTTGATCATGCCTGCAGACAAAAGACCTCAATTCATCATTCTTTTCTGCACAAAGTCACACCATGAATGCACACTGGTACCTTGCTAGGACAAGAAATGACCCTTGACAGCCGCCCAGACCTCCTCATCATCTTCCCTTAACTGCGCATGTCCTAGCGACATAAATTCTTTGAGCTACCCCGTCGCTGCAAACATCTCGGTAGAAGAAAGCCCCATGAAAAATAGTCATACTGCCTTGAAATAGTATTGGTCGCATGATCGCATGAACTCAAAAAGCCTCATACGATCATGCGACAAGCCTCTTAGAACCTGTCTCTGCTTCGTACACGTCAACCGGATCCAACACCGGTGAAAACCCCTGCAGAAGACTTCAAATTTGGGCCCCAACGGTTACCAGTTCTTCATTTAAAACTCGGCTGTTGATCACATTTTTCCTGGCAAATCAGACGATCTGGATCATCCCCAAAATAGTCGCAAGCCCCTATGAAAGGTCAAAGTCCACATCGTCAGTTAAGAGCCAATTGGAAGTGAGCATATCGACATGTCAGCATCCATGGAACCATCTCAAGCCTACTGCAAACTTAACATTAAGTTAACCCCGAGTTCATTTTCCCTCTTAGTCACCAAGTCGCTTAACCTTTTTCTTTAACCCCGGCCACATCCAACGACCATGCAAAAACTCTCAACCGCGCATCCGCAAACTGAGATTCCAATTGGACGGTGGGCGCAAGATCTCATGGGGTCGAAAGATCCCATGAGATCTTGCGACCACCGTAGATATCTTTCCACCACCACCAAACTGCAAGTTCTATCAGCGCGGCTAATGGTTTGTCGCATGTTCGCATAGCCTAAAAAAGGGCTATGAGATCATGTGATAGACCACTAGCGGTTCTTTAAAAACCATCAACTAGGCCCACCGATGCCACTTGGCATTCTGTTATTCATCCCAGTTGTTCGGTCATCAACACCTCGACAACCCTTTGACAATGGACCCACTGCAACTTCTAGATTCCCATCTAACGGCGGGCGTAAGATTGCATGGCCGAAGAATATACCTTACGCTTTTACGCCGACCACAGATCTCCTTTCAACTAGGACCCCACTGACACATCAACCCATCTGCAAAAAAGAGCATCAGATAGTTGTCACTATACCGCTAGCTTAAAAAGGCATCAACTTTCTTTAGCGGTGTAGCGACAGCCACAAGATCTCGCCGAGCGTTAACTTTTATAGACGGAGAATGGGCCCGTCGACAGGTGTCATCTTGTCACATGATCGCAAGGGCAAGGAATATTCCTTGCGAACATGCGACAACCACAAGATTTGAGGAAAGCCAGCCATGGGGGCCCACCAAGTCGGAGTTATGCGCTTATGAAATGAATGCCACCAGAGGAAGAAGTCTGAAACATAGAAGGGGTCAAAAACACAGAGGGTTTCAAAGTGGAGGTCAAAAACACACTAAGCTTCTAGAGAGAAGGCCGAAAACACACTGGATTTTCAGGCCAAAAGGCAGAAAACATGCTGGACTTTCGACACTTGAGCATTTCTTTGGAAAATAGGACCGTGGCAAAAAATGAATGATAGGGAATTTTTGGGTAACAGTAAGAAAGTAACAATGAAATGACCTGAATAATGATGCAACTGAATTGCTGAATACAGATCTTTGTTCTGCTTCACTAGATCCTTCCTGATCAAAATATATCTCTGTTGCTCCTCAAGGATATCTAATCATCCTTCAAAATTCGCTCACACTATCCTTTTTTTTCACTTCCACACTTTTAATTCACAACTTGACCTTCTATATATACCATTCGGATCGTCCATTCAGATTGTCAAGTTTGCACTAATAACATTACTAATCATTACAATAGTCGGCTAGAATAATCAAACTTTATTTCTCAAATTAACAAAATCCTTTACTAGGCCGACCTTGCTCGGTAAACACTAATCCAAAAATATTTCCTTTGGTGACCAAGAGAACTTGGTAAGCACTGCGAATTCTACAACATCCTTTGGAGACCGAGTGAACTCGGTAAACACTAACTTTCCTTCGTTAACCGTGGAAGCTCGGTTAACACTATTTTCTGCCATACTTTTCTTTGACACCCGAGATATCTTGGTAGACACTGAAAACTGCCTGCTGATCGACTGAGCTCGGTAAATACTGGGAATTGCTTTGCTGACCGACTGAGCTTGATAAATAATATGACATTTGTGTGACATCAAAGACAACACACAATTAATCCAACAATCTCCCTCTTTGGCATTGATGGCAACACAATATGTCATAGCACAATGAAATTTCATAGAAAACATAGAGTAAGGAGCATATCCTTAGCTTCATTTTGATTCTCAACTATGAGAACTCCCTCTGTCAGCAAACTTCACTTTCTGACTGAAAAAATCTCTCTTAGAAATCTAAAGAAATTTCTTGAAATATGATAGCAAACTCTCCCTCTTTGACAACACATGCCAAAGACAACACATACCAAGTGAATAGCAATGTACCTTGAGTACTGATTCATATGCAATGATTCCTTGACTAAGCTGCATCAATTGACTGATCTTTAATATGCTCTAGTTGATGCATTACTAAAACTTCATTTAGTAAGCCTTGGATAGGGGAATGACCCCTAACTTACCTCTTAGATACAAGAATGCATCCTTAGGTAGTGGCTTGGTGAATATATCTGCAATCTGTTCTTTTGTATGAATATATTCTAATCTGATTTCCTTGTCCTGCACCAATTTTCTGACAAAGTGATATTTTATAGCAATGTGTTTGGTTTTGGAATGCATTACTAGATTCTTTGAAATATTTATTGCACTTGTATTATCACAAAATATAACAACTGGTTCTTTGATCTCAACCTTCATGCCTTCCAATAACTGTTTGAACCAAACAATATTAGAGCAGTTTACTGCTGCAGCAACATATTCTGCTTCTGCTGTGGATTGGGATGTGCAATTTTGCTTTTTACTGGTCCAAGATACCAACCTCTTACCAAGAAAAAATGCTCCACCACTTGTACTTTTTCTGTCATCAATGTTTCCTACCCAATCAGCATTAGTAAACACTTTTAAGTCCAGATTGCCTCCAAATTTATACCACAAGCCATAATCTTCAGTTCCTTTCAAATATCTCAAGATTCTTTTGATTGCCATCATATGATTTTCTCTTGGTTTTGCTGAGAATCTTGCTACTATACCAACTGCTAAGGCAATATCAGGCCTTGTATGAACTACATACTGTAATTTTCCAATCATTGATCTATATAAGGTCTGATCTACTTCTTTTGAATCATCATTTTTGGTAAGCTTCAGTCCAGTACACATGGGGGTACCAACTGGTTTTTCATCTTCCATACCAAACTTCTTAAGTATTTCCTTGATGTATTTAGACTGAGTAATGTAGATACTGTTCTTGTTCTGTTGAATTTGAAGACCAACAAAAAACTTTATCTGAGCAAACATAGACATTTCAAATTCTTTGTTCATTTGCTCTGAAAATTCTTTGCACTGATCATCATTACCTGTAAACACAGTATCATCCACAAATATTTCTGCCAAAACAATTTTATTATCTGGTCCTTCCTTGATGTACAAACTACTGTTATCATTAGCTCTTTTGAAACCAATCTGAATAAGATAGTTATGTAATCTTTCATACCATGCTCTAGGGGCTTGTTTCAGACCATACAATGCTTTGTGTAACTTGCAAACCATATCCTTTTTGTCTGGATCAACAAAACCTTCAGGTTTCTCAATCTAGACTTCTTCATCAAGAATACCATTGAGAAATGCAGATTTTACATCCATTTGATATACCTTAAATCCTTTATGTGCTGCATATGCAAGTAGAGTTCTTACACCTTCTAATCTTGCAACAGGAGCAAAAGTCTCTCCATAATCTATACCTTCTTCTTGAGAATACCCTTTACACACTAATCTAGCTTTGTTTTTAGATACTTGACCATCTTCATTCAGCCTGTTCCTGAATACCCATTTTGTTCCAATTACATTTTTGTCTTTAGGCCTAGGTACAAGAGTCCATGTCTTGTTTTTCTCTATTTGTTCTATTTCTTCATTCATAGCCTCAATCCAACTTTCATTTTCCAATGCATTTTTAACATTTTTAGGTTCAAAGTCAACAAGTAAACATGTACCTTTCAATTTACTTCTTGTCATAGTACCATCTGATTTGTTTCTAATAATCTAATCTGGTGTATGATGCTTCTTGACATACTTGGCCAATACAGGTTCCTTGCTTCTTGAATGAGTTACATTGTCATCTTCTTAAATTTCATCTTCAGGTTCAGTTTGCTCGGGCTTGGTAGATATTCGCTCAGTAGCTTTAGGCTGAGACTCGGTTTCTTGTGACTTAGTTTGAATTTCTTCTTGTGACTTTGTTACTGTACTGGGCTCGGTAGATGCAGTTTCCTTATTGACAAATGTGTCTGGCAATGTATCAGGTTCAATGTAAACAAATCTTTTGTAATCCTCTGGTTCCTTTTTGCTTTCTTCTTTAGTCTTTTCTGCAAACTCATCAACTTTCACATGTGCACTTTCTATGATTTTATGAGTAGATAAATTCAGACATCTATATGCTTTACTTTTGCAAGAATATCCCAAAAATATTCCTTCATCACTTTTTACATCAAATTTTCCTTTTCTAGATTCTTTTAAGATGTAACATTTACTACCAAATACTTTCAGGTAACTTACATTGGGTTTATAGCCATACCATAACTCATAAGGAGTTTTGAATGTGTCTTTCCTCAACTGTACTCGGTTCAAGGTATGAATTGCAGTGCTAATAGCTTCATTCCAGTATTTCATAGCAATGTTCTTTTCAATCATTAGAGTCCTTGCACAATCCATGATAGATCTATTCCTTCTTTCAGCTATTCCATTCTGCTCAGGAGGTCTTGGGGCTGATACCTATCTTTTGATTCCTCTTTCAATGCAGAAATTATTGCATTCATGGGAGATGAATTCACCACCTCTGTCTGATCTCAAGCACTTCATTCTTTTTCCTGTTTCCTTTTCTACTCTTGCCAGATACCATTTGAATTTCTCAAATGCCTCTGATTTTTCTCTTAAATACATAACAGTCATCATTCTAGAGTAATCATCAACAAAGAGAATAAAGAATTTTTCTCCAGTATAGCTTTCAACTCCAATAGGTCCACATAAATCAGTATGCACAATATCCAAAATATCTTCAGACTGATAGTTTTTACTTTTAAAGCTAGTCTTTCCCATTTTACCAATCTGACAATTCTTGCATAGACCAACATCAAGTTTCTTCAAAGTAGGAATACCTCTTACTTTCTTGAATTTGCTTATTTTCACCATATTATCAAAATTTACATGACATAACCTTTTGTGCCATAACCAACTTTCTTCAATTTGAGCAATAAAACATGAGCATTCACCAAAATCAAGATAAAATGGGTTACCTTTGGTTTGTTTGCCTGAACCAATCAGTTTTCCTTTGTCATCCAGCAGTCTTGCTTTGCCATCCATGAATTCAACCTTGAATCCAATGTTGATTAGTTGTGCTACACTTAGAAGATTATGCTTTAGTCCTTCAACCCACTATGCATTATCACATACAAGTTCTTTGGTTAATGAAATTCATCCTCTTCCTTTTATAGAACAAGGTTCATTGTTTCCAAACCTTACATTACCACCATCATAGTCTTCAAGGTGTTCAAACTTTGTTCTGTCACCAGTCATATGATGTGAGCATCCACTGTCTATAATCCATGTATCATTTTTGCTTATATGGGAGATAAGTGCCATCTCATCTTCATCATCATCAGATTCATCTTTTACAGCAATGAAGATAATTTCTTCTTCACTATCATGAGAATCCTTAGCCAAAAAACATGTTTTCTTACCTTTATCTTTGAATGACTTGAAATTCTTCTTGCCATTGTACTTGTGACCTTTCTTCTCATCCTTGCTTTGCTTGTTTGGGCACCTAGCTGCAATATGACCAATTTCTTCACATGAGAAACATATTAAAGGAGTTTTACCTTTGTATTTACCTCTGCCTCTAGTATATTTCTTTGCAAGTAATGCTTTAATAACTTCAAGATCACTATCTGAACTTTCCTCTAATTCTTCTTCACTTTCTGACTGGATTTTCTTGCCCTTCTTAAGTTAAAGTTTGGCCTCAAATGCTGATTCAATATTTTTAGAAGTTGGAACATAGTTGTCATAGTTATCCAATTCAAAAGCTATCAATCTTCCAACTAAGGCATCCAAAGTTATATTGTGATTTTGTTCACATCTTCTTTCTTGAATAGCAGATACTCTTATTGCATAGATAGGAAGCAATGTTCTAAGAACCTTACTTATAACAGTTTTATCATCAATTTTTCCTCCAGAAGCTCTGATTGCACTAACACTCACCTTGATTCTTTCAACATATTTTGTAATGTTTTCATCTTCTTTCATCTTCATCTGATCAAACTATCCTCTTAGGCTTTCTGCTTTGGCTCTCTTCACATTGTCATCACCAACATAAATTTTCTTCAGCTTGTTCCACATTTCATAAGCAGTTGTGCAGTCTTTGATCTCATCAAATTCTTCATAGCTAAGAGCTGATGCAATGTCTATCATCATGGTGTTATGGTTCTTTTTCTTTGCAATGTCTTCAACAATTAATGTGCCAGTAGGAACTGTATATTCTTGATCAATATATTTGCATCCTGAGTCACCAATGGAAGCCAGATGAAGTCTCATGAGACCTTGCCATGCTGAAAAGTTATCTCTGTTAAGCCTTGGAATTTCTCTTTTGTAAGACATCTTGATCTTTAGCTTAGGTCCTTGAAACCCTTCCTGCAAGCACCAAAAGCTCTAATACCAATTGTTGGAAATATAGATGTAGTAACTGAGAGGGGGGTGAATCAGTTAACCATAAGTTTTCTTTCCACAGATCCCTTAGATGTCTTATTAAATCATTTGTTGCTGTTATTCGGCAAACATATAGAAAAATGCTGAAACTCGGTTATTGCAGTGAGTATTAATTATAACTGTTCTTAAGCATTCATCAGTGATTAACATACATGAATAAAGAAAATAACATGAACACAAGAGACACCAGATTTAACGTGGAAACCCAATATGGGAAAAACCACCAATTTAACTAGTTACTATTTTTAACTCTTCTGAAGTGATGCCCTGTTAGGAGCCAACCTGGTAAAAGGTTACAAAACACACTATTAGGTGTGACCTTGTTAGAGGATTTAATCACCCTGTTAGGAGTGGCCTTGTAAGAGGTCTTGAAACAATTCAATAGAACTGTCACCTTGTTAGAGGATTTACAAAATGGCTGTTAAACCAACTCGGTTAGGAGATTTTGAAATCACTGCTACAATGGTAAGAAAGTAACAATGAAATGACCTGAATAATGATGCAACTGAATTGCTGAATACAGATCTCTGTTCTGGTTCACTAGATCCTTCTTGATCAAAATATATCTCTACTGCTCCTCAAGGATATCTAATCATCCTTCAAAATTCGCTCACACTATCCTTTTTTTTTCACTTCCACACTTTTAATTCACAACTTGACCTTCTATATATACCATTCGGATTGTCCATTCAAATTGTCAAGTCGGCACTAATAACATTACTAATCATTACGACAGTCGGCTGGAATAATCAAACTTTATTTCTCAAATTAACAAAATCCTTTACTGGGCCGACCTTGCTTAGTAAACACTAATCCGAAAATATTTCCTTTGGTGACCGAGAGAACTCGGTAAGCACTGCGAATTCTACAACATCCTTTGGAGACCGAGTGAACTCAGTAAACACTAACTTTCCTTTGTTAACCATGGACTTCATCTCGGTTAACACTGTTTTCTACCATACTTTTCTTTGACACCCGAGATATCTCAGTAGACATTGAAAACCGCTTGCTGACCAACTAAGCTCGGTAAATACTGAGAACTGCTTTGCTGACCGACTAAGCTTGATAAATAATATGACATTTGTGTGACATCAAAGACAACACACAATTAATCCAACAATATATATATATATATATATATATATATATATATATATATATATATATATATATATATATATATATATATATATATATCAATCAATCAATCAATTAAGCACGAGTAGATGAATTCAAAATGAAAAGAATAGGAATCATATACACCTGGAGTAAAATCTTGAAAATCTCGTGTATCTTTGCAAAATGAATCTCAAACCAAAAACTGTTCCACCTTCCTTCTAACTGCCATTCCCAATGTCGGTTCATCAGCCAAACTATGTAACTTGCAAGAAGATGTTGAATATAAGTGTGATGACCTAGCTCAACAAAGCTAGGATTAACTTAGCAATTAGCCAAAATAATGTGAAGCCTCAAATGTGATGCTTGAAGTACCAACTATGGTGCTCGCATTACACCTTCAATCAATGCTCTTAACTGCCACTTAAATGTGGCTTCATCATATTTTTATCATTTTAAGCAATGGCTAGAGGACTGACCAAAAGGTCCTAGCCAACCACAACCTTTTAAATGCCTTGGTCACAACTTGTGATCAATGGATCAATGAATTAACCATACATTGTATGAATCTTTGCAAAGCATGTAATACAATTGCAACTGGTCAATTGACTGACATAATCAAACTCAACTTAGTATGTTTTGTTATCAAGGACAACAAGGATGCGGGGATCAACAACCTAGTAGGACCCACATCCCTAAGTTTTTAATCTAACTTTTGAGTGTTTTTCGTGCAGCTACAAGAACTATTCTAGATCAACATTTTTGATACACACAGTGTTGTTTGCATGAACCAACGTGTCTACTCAGAATTGGTGTTTGCAACTACAGAAATCTAACACTTTGTTTCATAGGGTTTACACATTTTTAATCATTTTCTAACTTGGGTCTTGCAGGGTTGCCATTTAAAAATGATTTTTTTACTAATTTCCACTATCATTACTCTCAGATTTGTATCAAACTAACAATTTTACAAGGGTATATGCTGGAGAAATTTTCCCTTTGTGTGCACAAGTAAATCGACATTTCTGAATCATCATCTTCACAAATCAGTGTTTCCACCTAGGTGGGTACAAGTATACACTACTTCCTTCTTTGCATTCTCACTACTCCATTTATTACCAAAAACATAAAATTTTAAAAAATCACAAAAAATACAAAAATATATTATTATCTATTTCTGGTTGACTTTTGATTGACCAACATCTCCATTAGATTGGTGTTTACGCGGATTGGCATCTACACCTGTCAAACAACGTCTTCACCCAGTTTAGGTTTTGCTTAGATTTTTGGGTTTTTGTGCTAGCTCCTAACCACTTTTTGCATTTTTTCCACCTGTCAAAGACCTCTCAATCAGACTACTAATCATTTCTTTTAGGTTGGAGCTTAGCTTAGTGGTTTTTCAAGTGTTTGTTTTTAATTTAGTTGCACCTAGTCTAATTAGGTTTCATTTTGGAATCAACCCAAGTGTTTTGCATGCTTGTGAGGGGTTTTGCAAATGGAGGAACTCCATGCAAAACTCTATTTTTTTGTTTAGATTTTTATAATCATGTTAATTAGATGATAGAAAGATAGAACAATTAGTATCCTTTCCCCTTGCCTTCATGGATCGTGAGTGTAAGAGAAACCCATTTCTATCTTTCCCTCTAGAGAGCCTTGCCTTAAAGGGAAAAGAGGTAATGACCCCAGGGACAACCTCAAGCCGGCTTAGATTTAGTGTGCTATACAAATTCAAGGATAAGGCCAAAGTCAAGTCTGGTCAGTATTAGCGCTCATCGTACGGTGCTATCCAAAATAAGGCATACCTTTGGGTATATGAGTCACTCTCATTAGGTTGGTTGGAACCTTTAGTGACTTGCTAGATGCTTGTGGAAGCGTCTATGCAGCCAAAAATATGCACCTAATATGACCGTTTTTTAAATTTATTAATTAAATTAAAAATCTCAAAATAGTAGTTCTCTGATTTTTAATTTAATTAATAAATTTAAAAAATAGTCACGTCAATACATATTTTTCAACTGTATAACCAAGGGTGATGCTTGTGACGTGTTGGTTGAATCAGTTACTAGAAGCCTAGCTTAGTAGCCCACCCTTTAGCTATGGTATATCATTTGTAGTGCAAAGGGATTACAAAAAAGGTATTGCACCTCAATGTTCCAGATGATGAAATCCAAGGGCTCGGGCTCGGGCTCGGGCAACCATCTTATTACTGAAATAAAGAAGAGAAAATTCCAACAATCATCATCCCACTCTTTGAGAAAAAGGAGCCGAGTCAAGCGAGCCTTTTCCAACCAACGTGATAATGTTATCCAACAGTTTGTAAGCCCCCAAAATCCTTGCAGATTATGCAGATCGCTACCGCTACAAGCTCTGTCCAAAAGAACACAAACACCCATCATAATTTTTCTATCAAAATTTGAAAAGAAAGAGGCACCCACATGTGGAAAGATGAAAAAGAACAAGACCTGAGGACAATAACTGAAGAGCACCTTGAAGATCTAACGGCCAGGGCAAGCAGGTGCACAAGACATAGGTAGGAGATGGATTTACCACAACGGGTGTCTCTCTTTAATACAAGTGGGAGACTCTATGACACAAGCTGGTCTATGTTTAGCACAACTCTGCAACACCAAGTTTGTCCATGTTTAGCACAACTATTTTTGTAATACAAATGGCTGTCTGGTTTTAGAGGCCTACAAACTATGCTTCAAGCAAATTACCAAAAGAAATGAGAAAGGCAAGAAAAAAAAACTGTAATTATCTCTAATCACTTGGTTGCTTCCAATATCCCGAAAGGCCAGAGTAACCAGGTAGGAAAGAGTATTAAGAATCTATCACAGGATAAAAGGCGACGCTTCTGTTCCTAGGAACCGTCAGCTGACTGGTTTTGAGGAACATAGTCCACCATTTGAGTAAAAATGGGGCTTAGAAAAGCATTTTGGAAATGCAAAAAAACCACCAAATTGAGCTTTAAGCAGCAAAAAAACGACGAGAAAAAAAAAGAGACTGACCACGATAATCAGAGGAAAATGAAATATGAAGAAGGCTTGTCCTTGACATTTGCCTTCTGCATGAGCTGGTAGCAGCACATGCAAAACATGCGTCAGAGAATAAAATGCCTCGCGAAGGATGTCAAAAATTATGCCAATATTCCCCATCGAGATTGAAAAAAACCACTAGCAAAAGCTGAAACGACCAATCAGTAAATAGCAGGAAATTATGAAAACAAATCACTATAATAGAAATATTGTCTGAGAGCTGCTCAAAACCTTAATATAACAGAGATTGCATGTTTAAAAAAAAAACAGAGTAATACCAAAATGCTGTGCAAAAACATAAATCTCGTGCCTAAAAGCAGGGACTAACAGTACACTCATAATATTGATACACGATTTCCTACCAAAGACACCCATAGTACGCACTTATGCTAGCATACATATTTAATTTTTGAATATCGAAATAAGAGGGCAGAGAAGCACTTATCCTCAACAAAATTTAAATGACAACCATGTGCAACATTACATATCATAGAAATCATATTAATATATGGTTTGGTTTGCATGGTCTGATAGCTGGCTGGCCTGTGTCTTGCTGTTCTTGAACTTATTCTTTTTTCTATACAGTCCTTTTTTCTATGCTAGAAAATAACATATTGGAAACTGACATTTATTGAAGAGATGCCATTTCGGTGGAAGACGATTCATGACTGGCGATTAATAGCTCTGGTTGTGGGTTGGGAGGATTCGGTATGTCGTCGGCATCTCCTTCCAACATGTGAATCACCTTCATCATAGACGGTCTATCACTCGAATTGTACTGAATACACCACAACCCCACTTTTGTCAGACTCCTTGCCTTGGCCTCATCTGCTCCGCTCAACTCTCTTTCCCTCAACATCGTCCTCAGCTCGCTACTGTCTAATAATTTAAACGCCCGCTCTGGAAAGTAGAATTGGCTTGAGCGGCTCACCCGTATGTCAATATTCTTTCGGCCTCCCACCATCTCCAGTAGCATCATTCCAAAACTGTAAACATCTGACTTGTCCGTCACAGGCCCCAAACTTCTAGACCACACCTCTGGGGGCAACATATCCCGGCGTCCCCCTCGCTGCCGTCATTGACACGTGTTCGTCTCTCCTTCCACACAGTTTCGCCAGGCCAAAATCTGCTACTTTGGCTCTGAACTCCTCGTCCAATAATATATTGGGTGGTTTTATGTCGAAGTGAATGATCCGGCTGTCACACTCATTGTGAAGATACGCGATTCCACGGGCAGCCCCCAGAGCAATTGATACCAACTGATCCCAATTCAAGATTTGTTCTTCTTTACGGGCAAATATAAATCTGTCGAGGGATCCATTCGCCATGTACTCGTAGATGAGTGCACTTGTAAGGCCTTCAAAACAATAACCCAACAAACGAATCAAATGACGGTGATGAATCCTTCCAATGGTTGCCACTTCGTTCATGAACTGAGCCTCGCTTTCCCTTGACTGATCAAGCATTTTGACAGCCACAAGATCACCACCCGGAAGCCTGCCTTTATAAACCACGCCAAACCCTCCTTTGCCCAGCTTATGCTCAAAGTTGTTGGTGATCTCCTTGAGGCCTGAGCATGAATATCTGGTTGGCATTTGATCAACATAATTGTGTAGAAAAGTCTCGACGCTGGAAATGGGTGGTGGGCTATCACGCTTTACTCTAAGCCCATGGCGGCTGAAGGACATCTTCCTTCGATAAGCCATTACCAGCAACACAGCAACTACTAACAGTGTACAGCTTACCGTTATAACTATTGCTGAATAAGAGGTCTAGATTAGTATAACTATTCAATTCTAATGAACCATAGTCAATGCATTATTAACACCGATATAGATTATTAAACCCAAATAAAATAAAATCTTACCAATGATAACTTTTCTCCCTCTTCTGCTTCTGCTGATGCCTGTCAGAAGTGGAAAGATGAGAAAAATGACAAGATTCATTATTACAGTTGATATTCCAGAAAGGGTCAACGAAATAAGAGATGTGAAAGGGTCACCCCTACCGTTGAAGCAAATAAGCGGCTGGGAAGGGGCGCTCCTGCAATGGCACAGAAACCCTTGATGAGGGTCCGAAACATTATACCCGCATATCCCTTCGCTTGAATTGCACGAGCGACACATATTCTCGTATCTCTCATCCGTCTCCCATTTTATCTCAAATCCTTTTTTAAGAATGCCATACGCCTCCGCCCAGTAGTCTGGAGGGATTAATTTCGTCGAGTAATCGATCGCTTCCAACACCCTTGTTGGTATACGGAAAACCGATTCACATCGGCTGCTGGTCTTGTAAGGGGACCAATTGGCTTTTATATCATCATCAGAGAAAGCCAGATAAGAATCTGTGCTACAATTTATTTGAGAAAAATTTCGAACCTGGTTGTGGCAGTGGATGAAAAAATAAAGAGTGGAATGCGGGAGGATCTGGAAAGGAGAAGGAGCGTTTGAGATGTTTAGGGTCACGTTTGGCAGATAGCAGTAAGTAGAAAGGGCTGCTTCATCCACAATTTGAAGGCTCCGCTCAGCATAGTTGAAGTCTAGTATTCTGTATTCGTGGCTGTTGATCTCTATTGTGGGAAGATGGTCAGGGCCGTGACAATGGATCTGGAAATCTGGATGACCGCAACCGGGAGAAGCGCCGAAAGGAAATTGTATGTCCTTACCAGGCATACAAGCAGACGCAGATGAAGAAATCAAACAGCTATCAAACATGGAGGAGGGTGAAGGTGAACATCTGCAAAGAGGAACGATGAGCAGCAAAGCGATAAGGGCGAAGAATAAATCCATTGCAGACAAATGTTGGGTGAAGGAAAATCCAATGATCCGGGCTTAGGAGTAAGGAGTGGGGACGGAGAAAATTGGGAGCCGGATCCACGAAATTGCGCTTCACGTACCAGTGGCCCCACCGGTCCCCGTCTTCGCTCTTGTCAGTGAAATTTTGATATTTATTAAGAATCTAAGAATTTGTAGCGCGTGAGCATTAAAGAACGTACGTGAATCAATTAATATAATCGTAATCTTTGGGCTGCAGGTCATCGGGAACAGCTGACAAGTTGGGTAGTGGCTATCCAGCCATGAAAATTGTTTTATTTATATAGCCTTTTACAAATTTTGATAAAAAAATTAAGTGTTTTCCTAATTTTCGTGGCTGTATAGCCGTTGCTCTATTTTTACACTATTTTTTTCCAATTTACCTATTTAGATGAAAGATTTAAAATAGTGCAAAAATTCACAAGTCCAGCATCTTCTTTTTGAGCCACGTTTTTCATCATTTTCTATCAAATCTAATCCAGAAGCTTTCAGTGCATTGAACGATAGGACCGCTTGGCGGCAAGACTGCTCTTTTGGAGATAACAGGATTGCGTGACGTTTTAGCGGGAGACTCTTCACATTGTGGAATGAAGCTGGGGTCCAACTTAGGCGGCTAGATTTAATTAAACTACACACTATAATGATTCTAACAGAGGCTTCGACCAATAGAAGCTTATCATTTAAACTCAGGGTCAAAAGACTTGAATGACTCTTTTCATGGTCCAATATGAATTTGCTACAATTCAGAGTCAAGAGTCGTGCCAGGAAAAAATGGCTTCCACTGTGATTGATTGAAGGCCCGCTAACTGGGGAAGACCATTTACAAAAGATTCCGCGAGTCAGAGTAATAAAATGCAACCCAATAATCCAACCAATACAAAGATATCCATTAATAATGACACATCTTCTCTTTTAGCACAATTTCATAGTCCTACCAGGCGTCCCAGTGCTTGAAAAATTATCTATGTGGAGCAAGCTCAAACATAAAATGTTGGTGGAAGCGAATACATAATTAATCTATGTTTAAAACTTGAAACCCAACACTATTTTTCAACACAACCTCAGACAGAGTCAAGACAAGTGCGCCCTTAAAGACTTGTTTGATTTGCTCTTTTTAGAGAGGTGGTTGTGCTCTCTCTCAGAAACACAAATGACTAAATCTCCAAATGCAATGGTGGATGGAGATTACAAATGCAAACTGAGAGATTCAAGAGCTAGAATGGAGAACTAGTTTCAAATCCTCAACCAAGATGATGAAAAAAATCTAAATGATGTGCAAACTAACAAGCTAAAATGGATTCATTTTACCAAATAGAAGAAAAGATTTGCTAACACTAAAATGGTCTAGAACTATTTTGACATAAAAACAATGCATAAAATGAAAAGTGTGAGAGATGATTTTTTGCTCTTAGAAAGAGGCCCTATTTATAGATTTAAGGGCAAGGTTGAGGCCTTGGATGAGGTGGCACCTATGTGGCATCCACATAAGAGCCACATTAGGGACACATAAGCTAGAGGGGATGGTTATGCAAAAGTCAACAAAGGGCTTTTAAGACTTTGCGAAGCTCAAGTTTGCTCACACGTGTGAGCAACTTTGGAGAAATGTATAGAGGACAAGAAGTTTGGTGCATTTAAGGAAGTTGGGTGGCTTCCTTAGGATGAGTTGCTCACATGTGTGGGCAACTCATTAGCACTAATGGGATATGGAATCACCTTTCAAGTGAGGTTAGTGGAACATTAGATGGGAGGGTAGGTTTAACAAATGTGATGGTAGGGTTAGGGTAGGTTTCTAGGTTGGGTTTAGATTAAATTCAATTTAAATTTAAATTAATCATAGTTTAGAAGAATTAGAAATGTGAGGGGATTTAATAAATATAAATTTATTAAATGGGGATTTTGTGAGGCAAATATATTAAATTGATTTAATACGTTGAGATAGTATTAAATTACATTTAAATACAAAGAGGAAAATGAAACTATTTAATTGATTAAATTAAATAGTTAGATGAATATAGTTAATTTATTAATTAATTATAGAAATTATTAATTAATTATAGAAATTATTAATTAAAATAAATTCAATTAATAAATAAGTAGGAGATATTTTCCACAGCAAGTCAAATCGTGATATTGCTATCAGGATTTAACTATGTAGTTTTTTTAGTCAAACTCATTGGCCCCTATTTCATGAGTAGTGGTTCACACGAAACCTACTCTCATGAGAATAAATGGAACAGTTATCACTCAGTGGATCTAGGTGATGCTCACAGAGGTGAAGCACTGAGACTTCCTGGGAGGTCACCCATCCTAGTACTACTCCAGCTCGAGCATGCTTAACTACGGAGGTCCCTCCATAGTTAAACCCACTCTTCTTGCAACCCCATTTGCAAAACCTTCACCAAGTGTTGTGCCTTATGAACCATTCATTAGAAAGCCCCTTAAGCTCATCAATTGATAAGTAGGAGATATTTTCCACAGCAAGTCAAATTGTGATATTGCTATCAAGATTTAACTATGTAGTTTTTTTAGTCAAACTCATTGACCCCTATTTTATGAGTAGTGGTTCACACGAACCCATCTCTCATTAGAATAAATGGATCACTTAGCACTCATTGGATCTAGGTGATGCTCACAGAGGTGAAGCACTAGGAATTCCCGGGAGGTCACCCATCCTAGTACTACTTCAGCTCGAGGGCGCTTAACTACAGAGTTCCCTCCATAGTTAAACCCACTCTTCTTGCAACCCCATTTCCAAAACCTTCACCAAGTGTTGTGCGTTAAGGGGCTTTCTAATGAATGGTTCATAAGGCACAACACTTGGTGAAGGTTTTTCAAATGAGGTTGTAAGAAGAGTGGGTTTAACTATGGAGGGAACTCCATAGTTAAGCATGCTCGAGCTGGAATAGTACTAGGATGGGTGACCTCCCAGGAAGTCCCGATGCTTCACCTCTATGAGCATCACCTAGACCCAATGAGTGCTAAGTGTTCCATTTATTCTCATGAGAGATAGGTTCATGTGAACCACTACTCATGAAATAGGGGTCAATGTGTTTGACTAAAAAAACTACATAGTTAAATCCTGATAGCAATATCACAATTTGACTTGCTATGGAAAATATCTCCTACTGATCAATTGATGAGCTTAAGGGGCTTTCTAATGAATGGTTCATAAGGCACAACACTTGGTGAAGGTTTTACAAATGGGGTTGCAAGGAGAGTGGGTTTAATAATGGAGGGAACTCTGTAGTTAAGCGCACTCAAGCTGGAGTAGTACTGGGATGGGTGACCTCCTGGGAAGTCTCGGTGCTTCACCTCTGTGAGCATCACCTAGATCCAATGAGTGCTAAGTGTTCCATTTATTCTCATGAGAGATGGGTTCGTGTGAACCACTACTCATGAAATAGGGGTCAATGAGTTTGACTCAAAAAAACCACATAGTTAAATCCTGATAGCAATATCACAATTTAATTAATAAAGTTAATTTTTTAGACGTCTACACCGATAGTCAGAAATTTAGGTCTCAAAGTTCATTTTTTATATTCCATAGTTTTCTCAATTAATATAGATCAGATTTATGATTACTTAGTCTTTTGCATACCAATATCATTCTTCTCCTTTCAGTTCTGAGCACAAAAGGAATCAAAATCCTTCAAGCGTAGCTATTTCATCGACATCTTCCAAGAGGTGTTGATCATGCTTGTCTTGAGGTGGTTTTGCATTCCAATGTATCTTATGAAGTGAGGAAATTCGCCTTTTACATGATCCCCATTTTATATTATACATATTGGTGAACCCGACTTATAACATTTCCTCTTTTGATTTTGGTGTTAGATTCATCTATGTGCTTATAGATTCACCTATTATACATTTTGGTGAACCTGCCTCTTTCATGCATTTTACCTTTTGTGTGACTAGTTAGATCTACTATTTGTGTGCATAGATTTAACTTATAAAAAGAACCAAAAAATAATTATATTTTCCTTTTCCTTTTTATTAGTTGTATTGCATTCATAGTTTAAGAAAATACAATAACAAATTGCATTGTTTAATGTGTCTTTCATCATAGTTTGTTTATAGAATGTCTAATTTCTTTATTCAAGAGTTTACAACCTTTGATGAGTCATTTAGTTGTGAAGATTTTGATATGTTAGATGAAGCCCTTGACAACTTCATCTCTATTCAATCTTCCTCTATGCCTCCTAGACTCTTTTTTTTCAAAAGCTAATTAATGTGATACAAGGATTTAGGGTTTACAATAATCACCTTTACGAACCAATTGATGATTCCTCTCCCAAATAATCTCTCCCTCATAGGGACATATTGATGCAAGAACCTACTTTTAAGCTTTCTCTCAATGATATCCCTCTTTGGGATGAACTATTGTACACAAATGTGGATTATTATCTTATGTACCTTCCCCATAAGACTACCTTTGTGCAACAGGATAATTTTGTGATGAAAAGGGGTGATATGATTGAAAATTATCTTAATGAAAATTCTCCTATCCATTTTAATCATCTTCCCTCCAGAGATGAAGCATTAATGAGTTACGATTGTCCGCCTATAATTTTTTCTTGAAAGTACCTTAGAAGAAAAGGATGATATCCTTGATGCTCTCCTTTTTCCAAATGAATCTTTTGGGAACAAAGAACCTAATCAAATCAATATCATTCAAGATACCCCTCAAAATGGACCAATGATTTTTGTAAAAGTTGCTATGCAACCTGATTATCATACAATACCATACACATTTATTGAAGATTATAATATCCTTGATATCTTTCCTTCTATAAATCCAACCTTAGCACATAAGGATCCTCATCAAGCCAACCATATTCAATCTCCATCTCCTTTTTAAATTCTTTTTCCATTACAAACAAAAAAACTATCAACTCTTCAAGATGATGATTGGGGAACTTTAGACTTCACACCAACCTTTCATAGTAAAGACAAAATCTCTGAATTTGAAATCCCAACACCTTATTCTCACACATGTATGGATATTGATTGAGCCTCTTTAAATTTCAAAACCATTCCACCTAAAGGAGACCCTTATCTTTTTGATACACCAAACCTTCTTGATGGACATGGTATAGGATGTGTGCAACAAAGCATTGAAAAGAATGAGCAATATACATCACATTTTTCAAAATAAAATCTAGGTTTCTAACCTTCCCATATGTCCAATCAATCTATAAATCCCTCTCCTAATTTCTCATCACAATACGAGAATATTTTGTTGGAGTTCCTTAAAACCAACTTAATTGCTCTTCCTCTGAAAATAAACAAAAAAATAGCAAACACAAACACAACAATTCTTCCATTTGTATGTATCATCAAATTCGTGGCCATAAGAATAATGAATGTTATGATTTGAACACTAAGATTCAAGAATCCATTGATTGTGTTATGCTTTAAATGACATGTAACAATGAATGGTATTTTTGTCATGATCATTCTAAATAACATCTTATGATCCTATTATGTTGCCCCTTACTATGTGACATTTCTATCCTATCCTTTGTGGGGCCATTGTCATTTATGGTGGTGCAATTTTAGGTGTAATCATACCTTGTGAGCAACATAATAGTCCTTATTCCTTGTCTCCTCACTTGGGGGAAAGGGTACTATTTCACTCTTCTATTTACCCTTAGGACCCACTTTCTCCCTTTCTTGACTTGTTTCTTCTATAACATGATATCCTTTCTTGTATGCATTTATTGTTTTACGTAAGGATCTTCTCTTTTTTGGGGGATTTACATCCCAATTTGCAACCTTATGCTTTCTTGAAAGCACTTGTCTATTATAAATAAAATTTCACTTAGGGAGAATAATGTGTCATCCTTTGTCAAGTATCTCCTTACCTAGCAATGGGGAAGGTGTGTCTACTTGATCCTCCTTCCTCTTTTGCTCTTCTTTTCCAAAAGATCCAATAGCTTGTGTACTTATTTTATAACGTGATATCCTTTCTTGTGTGGATTTTTTGTTCTACGCAAGGATCTTCTCTTTTTTAAGAGATTTACATCCCGAGTTGCAACCTTATCCTTTATTTAAAGTGCATGTATATTATAAAAGATTTATCACATAGGGTATATAATGTGTTATCTTTTCTCTTTCCTTCACCCTTTGGGGGTAAGGTTTCATTTCTCAATCTCTTATTCCTTTCTAAGGATTCACTTCCTCTAGGTTATGTGGTCTTTTTTATCACATGACATCCTTCCTGGCATGGAGTTGTTTGTTTACATAAGGATATTCTCTTTTTCAGGAGATTCACATCTTGAGTTACAATATTTTCCTTTCTTGCAAATCACATGTCTATCCTAAACAAATACCCTTACTTGAAGCGTAAAGTGTGTTATCCTTTATTAAGAATCCATTTTTCACCTAGCAATAGGGGGTCTAGAAGGGTGCATTCTTGCCCTTCCCTCTGTCTTGAAGATGTTATCTTTGTTCAAGAACTCCTCTTGAAGATAGATGTCTTGTGACTAAGATCTCTAGCTTCCTTTCAAGGGTTTCTTCCTACTTGCGAATATCCTTACATGACTATCTATTTCCATGGACAAAAAGAGTTTTCACTCTTTGCTAAGGGTATAAGTATACATTGTTGATTTTAGGATATCTCCTTGTTGTTGGAAGTAGGTATCCTTGTTCTCTTTTCCCTATGATGCCACCATAGTCCTATGTTTTTGTCATAAGGAGGGGGCATATATAAAACTTCCTTTGTATATTATGAAACTTTTTGTTTATTGATCCCTAAGGAGATAATGCTTTCCTTAGGATTGATCTATTTTTCATTTATTAATCCCTCAAGAGACAATGATTTTCTTAGGACTGATCACTTTTTAATCCCTAAGGAGACAATGATTTCCTTAGTATTGATCATCCTTTTTGGATGGAGAAATTGTTTTTCATAGGATTGATCCTATAAGCCGCCCTTGAGCACAAAGTTTTTCAAGTGACCCCTAAGCGCAAAGTTTTTCAAGCCGCCCTTGAGGGCAAAGTTTTTAAGCTTCCCCTATGTGCAATTTTTTTGAGGTAGAATTGACTAGCATAATGAAGCTTGCTAGACCATCAATTCTCCTTCCTCTTTCTCTTTGGGATAAGTGGAACTAGCATAACACAACTTGCAAGCCTTTCCTTCTCCTCTTGTTCTCCTCCCATGAATCACCTAGTATAACACAACTTGATAGCCTATTGGATTTATGGTCTCCCTCTATCTCTTTCCCTCCATGATCTCATAGCTATACTAGTGGGTTAGATCATGGATTCTATCTTATCTTTGATGTGTGCTCTCACTCTTTTTAGGTGGCCACTTGTGCTTTTGCAATATCTTTCTAAGAATGATACTAGTGGTTGAGACAATTTCTTTAGCGAGGTCTCTTTAGCTAGTTGACTTCAAGTCTAGTAAGCTTTAGGATTTTATTGTTAATTAATGTCCCCTTTCATATGGATGTACAAGTGAAGATCCTTGGTTTGGGGGCTTATGTCCTTAAACTTAGCGATATCTTATCTCTTTGCAGTTTGCCCATGATTCTCATCTTTCTCTCTCTTTCTTCTACTTTATTGTGAGAATGAGGTGGACTCATACTCCCGCTAAAGTGGGGCTAAATGTATCATCCTAAAAGTAATAACCCTTAATTAGGTGCTCATTTTAACCTCATTTTAGTATGTATGGGTTCCCACATTGATTTTACGTTCTCTTAACACTTGCTAGACCTTCAAATTAACATTATAAGACCTATATTGACTCAATTTGTTCAAAAATTGAGGTTAGTCCTTATTTCTAAGTGTCCTCCTCTATTTTCCCTCCAATCACAAAATTTATTTCATCTACTAGGCCCTATTTGACCTTTTATAGCCTTAGAATACAATCTCGACATCATAATGAGTTGTTTATACTTATCTTGTGTTTACTGACTGATCGAGACCCCCAAACCAAATTTTGGTCTATTTACAGTGGAGTACATCACCATTGGCAACGTATTCCTAGGTACACATTTCCAAGAGCGATCTGTTCCTAGGGATTTGAGCACAAATTTGGGGGAGTGTCTCGTCTTGAGGTTTTTGCAGGAGAAAAGTTTTTGTGGTCGGCATGCCTGAGTTTTAACCCCCAAAATGATGGATTGAGTATATAAATCCTCTTTCTCCACATTTTTTTATCCATTATGCATTCATAGTATCCATTATCTAAGTCAAGCATTCCATATCAAGTCTTTAAGCATTCATGAACATTTAAGTATCCAAGTCTTCAATCCTTCCAAGCATTCTTTTTCTTCATCAAGCATTATGGAAAACTAAAACATCCATCATTAAAGGCTTTTGTTTCATGATTTCCCATTAGTTTTTTGTGGAATTCAATCTATTGTATCAACATTTATGGTCACATCCAAAGAAGCATTTCATCATCAAAAAATGAGGTAATTCAGATTTAGTTTTTATTTCATCTTTCCTTATACAATTTCCTTTTATTTTCAAGGTTGATTCCTAAATAGGGGGTTGACTGAGGCAACCCCTTTTTAGCCTTCTTTCCCTATTTTTCAGCGTGCGTGAATAGGTTATGGAGCTATCCAATATTTTCTGGATAGTACAAGAACAGTTGCAGGTTCCATGAAAATCTCATCCGAAAGTGTCAGGAAAACTTTATTTCGCCTCGCTCCTCTATAATCTTTTTCTCCCTCTTTGTTCAACATCACTACCTTTGCTCATTTTTCATTTTCTACTAACGGACTACTTGATTTCCACTTGCTCTTTGCAACTTTCTCCAATGTCATATGATTTTCATTTGACATATGTTTTGGTCCACAAATAGTAGAATCTGAGACGACATGTGAAGGTTGAAGAGTGGAAATGGAATGGGATAAATGTTCTGACGAAGTACTATCGAATTACTCTGGAAGGGATGCCCGCCGATACAACCGATCCTGTCCATTAATTTATATTCACAGTAAAATTGAGTACTATTTGCATATGTGAATACGTGGTCCTAGATTTCTACCCACTCGCCATAGGGCCTCGATTCATGTCCACTCACCATAGATGTTGTGTTTTGTCCACATGTGACGGCCACTGTCCTACGAAGATAGATGGATAGGGGAGCCAATAGTAGATTAGTCCCAAAAAATTATTGGACAGTGGCGTATGCCATTCTAGCAAAAGGATTTGGGATAAAATGGGAGATGGATAAGAGCTATGAGAATATGTTTCGCTGGTGCAATTCAAGTGAAGGGATATGCAGGTATAATGTTTTGGACCCTAATCAAGGGTTTTTGTGCCATTTCAGGAGTGCCCCTTCCCAGCCGCTTAATCGCTTCAACGGTAGGGGTGACCCTTTCACCTCTCTTATTTCATTGACCCTTTCTGGAATATCAACTGTAAGTAATGAATCTTGTCATTTATGTCATCGTTCCACTTGTGGCAGGCATTAGTAGAAGCAAAAGAGGGGAAAAAGTTATCATTGGTAAGATTTTATTTTATTTGGATTTAATAATCTAAATTAGTGTCTTGTCTTGTCAAGCAAGTTGCAAGAAAGTTACAGTGGTGAAAGTACAAACATGGAAAGTCTAAGGCATGGTATGAGGCATGTTATGGCATATACATGTCATAACATTTTAGTTTGTTGTTTAGACATTGCCTTTCCATGCGCACCGACACCGGTCCAAGCATGCCTCTCTCATGTCCATCCATGCCATTACATAGTATAAAAAAAATAAACTCAAAATGTCATAATTACTTCGAAGGTGTTCCCTATATGAACACGACGAGCAGAAAAAAAGCCTTTCCATGTGCATCGACACTAGTCCAAGCATGCCTCTCTCATGGTCGTCCATGTCATTACCTAGTATAAAAAAAATAAACTCAAAGCATCATAATTACATCGAATATGTTCCCTATATGAACAAGACGAGCACAAAAAAAGAATCGACGATGTCTTTTTCATCCGTACGAATGCAAGACGATTGAACATATCTCAAGACGATTAAACAGGTCTCGTCTATTCATCGTAAAGATAATAAATTAAACACATCATAATGTTTTTTTGATGTCCACTAATTTCATTTTTGTGTGCAGTCATTTGCCAGCTTGGGAAAATTTCCCCCATTTTACGCACATCGTAGTCAAGATTCTGAACATAGGAAGATATAAAAACCTTCCTCCTGGAAATTTAGGGCTTCCATTAATAGGGGAAACCCTGCAATTCATGAGAGCACACAAGGCTAACAAATCCAAGGACTGGGTACAAAAGAAGGTCTCAAAATATGGTCTTGTCTTCAAAACCTCATTAATGGGGTGCCCCATAATTATCCTCACGGGCCAAGCAAGCAAGCGCTTCATCTTTTACAATGATCACAACATCATAAGTAACACGGAGACTTCCAATATAAGCAAGATTCTTGGGCCCCAAAACTTGCTTGATTTGCCTGTAAATGAAGACAAAAGAATGAGAGGAGCCATCATGTCATTCATGAAGCCTGAAGTCCTACAAAAGTATATTGTGGTGGATGTTATCCATGGATTGTGGAGTACCCAAAATAGGCAGCATCTATGCAGCCACAAAAATCATTAACCATACAAAGGAGAAACACTTAGTTATTTTTTCAAAAGTTTGCAAAAATTTATATAAAGAAAAAGATTTTCGTGGCTGGATAGCCACTACCCAAAAATACACATTTAGAAAATTGTGATGCCTCAAACGCCATCTCCTCATTGATTCGATGGACTCCTGTGAAATTTAACCACATACTACCCAAACTGACAAATCCGTAATCTACTTGTTTTGCAGTTGAGATGATAGATATGGTGCCCAACTAATTATTGGGAGACGTCATGTCAAAAATGAATTCTGCTGAAAATATTGGTCATTAAATTGGTAGGCAATACAAAGGCAGCTTCTTTGGTACACAACCTGCATTGGATATTTTGTGCTATTAATTTTTCCAGTGACCTCCTTGTTCTACACAGATTATTGAATTTGCATTCAATATAGAAACATACGCTCTGCCTGAGAGCCTGAGATAGAAATTTTGTTGATGAATCTGTCATGATTTATTTTTTAAATTATTTGAGATAATCTACTCTTCTTTACTTGTTCACTCTTTCCAATTTTCAGAGAAAAGTACAATGAGTATGCAGTGTGTATACAAACTTTCAAAGGAGCTTGCGATTTGTTTAAAGTCGGTCAATAATATTTTGGCAAAAAATAGCCCTTACCTCCTATCACAATATGTGTAGTCTCTCAGCAGAGAACGCAAGTCCTAGCATTGGCCTTCTGCTGGAGTTTAATTCTGCTTAATGAGGACAACCCTACAACATAATATTTGCCTTTTTAAAGCTTCACCTTACTTCTATGATAAGTCACCGTGCCAGATTCCGTCTACTCTCTGCAGACATGCACCTCCAAATGTGGATTGCATGCATGTGTTGGTTATTTAACTTTTACAAATTAATTACATTTGGTAACAGAAAAAGTTGTCATGCTTAAACAATGTTAAATGTTTACCTCCGAATTAAACTAGCATTTTGTTCTATTTCACTGTATCTTTCATTTTTGCTATTATTAGTACTTGTCGGTAGGCTATGCAAGTACTATTGCATCATTTTTTGGATTGTTAAGCTTAATTAGTGATTAAATGAATATGTAAATTTTTTAATATCTTCTATAGTTGACATGCACATTTTTTAAATTAATAAATTGTTAAAATTATTTATTGATGATATGGTTGGTTAAAATATATTAAGTCTTATACACGAAATTCCCAGACAACAATTTTAATGCCATCTTTTCAATTGTATTGCATAAATTTAGCTAGTCCATAATCCTCCATAGTCCCCCGTGTGAAACGAATTAAAGAGTAGCTAGTATTTTAAATTTCTCTCTCCACCGTAAAGAAAAGCAAATCAACTGTTTTTCCAACACTGCGGATTTCACGTTTGTTTTTTCACCAAATTATTTCAATAATTGTGATTTTAATGTCACATCATTTTTTTTTAAATTAAAATAAATTGTAATGTATTATATAATTCATGTTATATTGTCTATTTACATTTCTAAATAAATTATATCACTTCAAATTTATAATTTCATTTTCATACTAAATGATAGACTACAATCAATTTATTCAAACTATGGTTCTAGTGTTCTATTGTACTGGCCACTACACTACACTTGTTATATAGTTCAATGACTTTTCATTCAGTCATTTTCCTTTTGTTCACTAGAAGGCACAAGAAATGATTGTAGTTTTACTTGTTTATTTTTAAAACATAGAATATAAAGCCCTTTAAAAAAAAGAACATTTTTTATTTCTATCTTTTATCTAAACAACCAACTAAAAAGCATAGTTTTTCATCAATTATAATGTATTTTTCATAAAAAATAATATTTTGAATTTAATTTTAAAATAAAATTTGAAATTTAATTTTAAAAATTAAAAAAACATATAAAATAATTTAAATAACTGATTAAAAAATATGTTTGTTTTTTATATTTATTTACTAATTTATAAAATATTTTTTATACATAATATTTAAATAAAATTTATAGATAAATTTTAAAATTATATAAAATATCATAAACAATTCTATATATATAATATTTTTATATTTATTTTGTTTTATATTTATCTTTATAATCAATTTTAAAGTTAATTTTTACTTTACAAAAACTAACTTGGATTATTGAAATAATAAATATATAAATAAATTCATTACTTTATTTCAATGAATGATTAGTTTTAAAATTTGATAATAATTTGAATAACATTAAAAAATTAATAATATTAATAATATTTTAAAATAAACTATTATATTTAATATTTTTATTTTAAAAATTCCTTTAAAATTTTTATAAGTTTTAAACATACAACTTCAATGATATTTTACATTAAAATCATAAAACTTCACAATGAAGTGAAAAAAATTCATACTCATAATCAAAATTACAAAAAAAACATTAGAATTTTTTAAGATTTCACTTTATGTTTTGAATTTTTGAATTTAGTTTTGACTATTAAAATTTTAGTATTAATAATTTTAATATAGTTTTTTTTTATAGTCTTTTAAAGTATACTTTTAATTCTTTTAATTTTATTTCTTTACATATTAAAAAAAATTATAATATTTTTTAAATTTTAAATATTGAATTCTTTTAGTTTTATTTGTTTAAAAATTTAACTATATTACGCTTACTTTTCAAATACTTTTTAATTTTAAATATTCATATTATCTTTCAATTACTAATATTGAAAAAGAGAAAATAGAGAGGAATGGAGAAGGGAGAGGGAAATAGAGATATGATATTGAAAGGAAAAATGAGATAAAAAATAAAAGAAGAGGGAATATTTATCTCTTTCTCTCTATATTTCTTCTTCATTCTCTTCATTTATCTCTATTTTTTTATCCCTTCATCTCTCTCTAACCTATATCTCTCTCTTAGTCTACTTCTTATATCTATCTTTATCTCTATTGTAATATATGTATGTCCTCCTTTCTCATTCTCTTTCATCTCTATATATCCCTCTTCACTTTCTCTCTCTATCTCTCCCTCTCCTCCCCTCTCCAACTTGCTCTCTCTTTATCGATGGTAGAGCATAACTACCTTCTCCATTCATAGGATTTGTTTCAATTGTGTTTGGATACTTATTGACCAACAAGGGTTGACATTCATAGCTATTTCAAGAGTCTGTTAACTTGCAGGCACTCACATACATTCCACCTTCACTTTCAAAAGATATGCACACATATCTCAAAGACCATATGTTGCTTGATAGAAAGAAGAGGAGGCACGCTTGACCACAATATCAAATGCACTTTCTTTAAAACAAACAAACTAGTTGCATGCGCTCCAAGTGTATTCTATATATCACTAACTTTTGTTCCCTTTTATTTGTTCATATTGCATTATAATAACACTTGCCACTTGTTTAATAGTAGACATGAAAAACACAAATTTGTTTCTCTTGAAGATTTATTTCCTATCAATGCAACACCCGCTAAAGATGATGACCTTTAGATGCTTTGTTCAAGATTACAGATAAGGGGAGCATAGGAGCACATCATTGTATTGTGTATGTGTTCAAGAGTTCTTCTATGGATGGAGGAGTCCATTCTAAACCTATAGAAAGTGGTGTTGTTGCTCATAGATTTAAGGGTGAATTTACATCAACATAGTTTGGTTCAATGTTAAATTCTTCGATGTTCCTAGTTATTATGTAAAATTTAAAAGTGGAAATATAGGGATGTCACTTCATCACTGTACCAGTTTGACTTCAAGAGGAAGGTTGTTAGGAATGTGAAGTCCAACAGTCACATGACCTTTCACCTTTTCTCTACTCTTCAATTTTTAGCTTATGTTTGTATAAATAAATATGTACAAGCTATGTATGGAATAGTATTACAAAAGTGAATAAAGATATTTGGTGCGTTCACAGTGGATGTAGCTAATATATGGTGAACCATTATAAAATTTGAGTTTCTCTATGGTTTTGGAATGTCTTTTTTGTTCTTCATTCTGTCATTATGCTCTTTTTTACTTCAATAAATTTCACCTAATAGGATCCTATGATTGGAGGATACTCATTAAATGTATGTATTGTGAAGGCTTTACAAGATTTCAACAAAATACATGCTATCAAATCATATCAATAACCCTAATATATAATTCCTACTTCTTACACACTGACTTTATATAGAAAAGACACCTACATTTCATTTAAAAATTCATCTTTTATTGTCCCTTTTCATATATCTTTGTACCCATTGCACACCAAGGTGCAATTGCTAGTGTTATCATGATGAAACAAAATCAAATCTATTACAAATACAAACAAAGAAGTAAAATTTAGATAATAAAATAATATAAATAAATCCTAAAAAACTTCATGAATTATATCATATTTATAAAAGAAACAAGAATTTTTTTAAAAAAATTATTTATTTTTTTATAATAATTAATTTTAAATTAATTTTATTTTGATTTTTAAAATTAATTTTCTTCTTAAATCTTTTACAATAATATATAAAGTGTACAACACCTTTACAACTACTTGCTAAAGTCACTTTATAACTCTGGCAATGAGTGCAAATATGTTGCATTGTAGCGAGTGGGCCTCACCTTGCCCAACTTGTGGGCAACGACTATACAGCCACGAAAATTGTAAACCATATGAAAGGAAAACACTTAATTTTTTTTTCAAAAGTTTGTAAAAAGCTATATAAATAAAACAATTTTCATGGCTGGATAGCCACTACCCAAAAATAGTGCTTGGTTCTCAATTTAAACGTGATAAATATGGCTTGAATTAAATAATGTTGAAATTGTCAAATTCTTGTATTGACAATTCTAGAAGTTTTAAATCTGGAAAATAATTTTTGGAATATAGCTGGAATGGTTTGGTTCACCTACAATTCATAATAAGAAGATGGAAAATGTTGTTTGCATATGGATTTCAAAATATTATAAATTTTGCTTTATCCTCAATTCCCATTTAAGTGGAATTGGAATTGATTTTCCAATTCCACATATTTAGATGGAAGATTCAAATGCCAGTTTTCGAGGTAAATGGGATTTAACAAATCCCTATTCTAGTTTCATATTTTGAACACAAACATTGCTAATGTTAGATATGGGATTTGACAATCCCAATTCAAGTCTAATTCCAGCAAACAAAAACATAAGATAGGGAAGGTGAATTTTGATTTGGTTTTTAAGTTTTGTTTTTTGGGTTTTATTTTTAGATTTTCACTTTTTAATTTAGTTTACTCGTTTTTCTTTAATTCATTTAGATTAGTTGTAGTTTTAATTTTGTTAATTAATTTAGATAAGTTAGATTAATAAAAAGTTTTTCTTTTTGTTAATTAGATTATTTTTTTATTTTTTTAATTAGACCTTTGTTTTAGATTAATTTCATTTTTGTTAAATTAATTTTTTTAATTAGGTTAGATTAATTTTTTAAATTAGATTAGATTAATTTTTAGATTACAATTTGTTTTTAATTTATATTAGATTTTGACTTTGTTAGTTAGATTTTACTAATTTGTTTTTTGTTTTTCTTCTTGGGGGCTTATCTTTTTCTTTTTGTGGACTTGTGCAGGGGATAATCATTTTGTCGAAGACTTTATTTTGAAACTACTAATGACATTTGGTACATGAAGCTTGTCGAAGACTTAATTTTTCAAACCAATTGTCTGTTTAGTTTAGCAAACACTTCATTTTGGTGCTTAAAATGAACCAAATATTTGATGTGTTAGGTGTTTTGGCACATTTTGTTTAGATATAACCCAAGATAAATTAGTCTTTTATTTTATGGATTGATTTTCTTTTAATAAGGGAGCTAACTTTTTCTCTTTGTGGGCTTGTGCAAGTGATCAACTATTGAAGGCATTATTTCAAAACTACTAACGTTTTTTGTAGATTTCCTTGGAGGATTACTTTTTTGGGGAAATTAACTTGAATGCATTAAATCACTTGTCTTTGGATGTATGTTACATTAAATAATGAACTGTGCACAATCTCGAATGCTCTAAGGGAAATAACCTCACACAATCTTGAATGACTTAAGGCAAAATCAAACACACATCTTTTTACCTACTTTCCTATCTTGCTTGTGTGGGAACCAAATTGAACCTGAATGACTAATCATGCTAGTGTGTTTTCTATTTAGATAAATCACACTTAGTCACTTTAAATAGGTTCCACTTGGGAAAATGAACTTTGTCTTGAGTGTTTGAAGGAGTGTTCTTCAACACTTCTTACGAGCTATCTTGTTAGATTAAATCCCCTTAATTTATGTGACACAAAGTGAATAGCTTATATCTGTATCCTCTCCCCTCGCCCTCGTGGATCTTGGGTGAAGAGAAAGGTTAAGTTGTTCAATTTGCTTCTAGCAAGGCCTATCTAGAGGGTGTGTTTCCACTTTAGAGGAGGACCTCAAACCGATAATCCTTTGATCATAATAGAAATGAGACATGGGATGAATCCTGGAATGCAACAATCCAACCAAGCTTGGGCGTAGTGTGTGGATGATAGTTTAGATCGGGTAAACTTGTCTAAGGAGCCGACATAGTCCATTAGGCTCTTAAGTGAATCACACAAGTACAAACCGATTGGGTGGACACCACAAAAATACTAAAATTTGTTAAACTAGAAACCTACCTGATCTACCCTTGAAAGTTTGATCATCTTTGTGGAAGGAGGATAGTAACCTCCCCAAGACACTCACCATATTGTGTCATCCTTGAGAGTTTGGAGTTGGATAATACAAGATTGTTTGACTCATGGCGTGGTCTACAATGGCCGTATTCTGATTAGCTCTCGAGTGTGTGCCTAAGTTTGTGAGCAAAGGTTTTCAAAGCTAAGATGATTCCATAGGGTAGAATTGTTTGTGAGTGTTTTCAATGTTACAAATCTAGTGAGAAGAATTTTTTAGAACATACACACTTGAATTTACAAGTCTTTTGCCAAAGAGATCAAATTCAAAACCATGTTCTTCTCGTAAGGTTGTTTTGTCCATTGTGGGATTGCTTGCTCACCTGTCCTATAAAGAGATCAAATCCAAGAAGTCATTCCCAAATTCAAACCAAGGTATACTTACTATAGTCACTACCTAGTTTGACAAATCCAAAATTTACAAAATTTGAGAACCTTCACCTTCATTATCCCTAGGACCAAAGAGATTTAATACATGACTAACTCGATAAAGCATAAGAAATCAAAGCTCCCATTACCCCATGTGTACAAAGAAAATAAGATAGTGAATCAAGAGACTAATAAAAGCCAACACATTGTGAAGTTAATCCAACAAGGAATCCAAGAGCGTGAGAAGCTCGACAAAATCATCTTTAACAACAAGCTTTCACACTTCATGGGAAAATATCACTTAAATCATGCCTTTGTTAGCTTCGAGGGATATGACTAAGTCGTCATGCAACAAACATATCCTTTCACTCTTCTTCATCACAAAGCTTGCATTACCACCATTGCATTTTAAAGTCACCCTTAGGTAGTTGGTTATCCTCTTAGGAAGCATCATCCAATCCAACCTCATCCAAAACTTAAGTCAAGAATCCCAAATTCAAACATCCCCCACTTAGTATCACATAATTTTGAGTTGCTTAGATCCTACGGGTAAAACCACAATAAGCTGTCACCCTTTTACAAAGGAAGAGGCTAACAACACAAAAACTAAAAAACTTCAAGGGCTTAAAAGTCACATTTCTGTTGAGAATTTGAAGATGATGTAAACTGATGAAATGTGTAATTTAGGATGAATTTTATGCCTATAATTTTTTAAAATTAATTTGATTAAAAATTAATATGTTTTTTTAATTTTTTAGGTCTATTTTTCATATCCTGAAAATACTACAAATAAGGGAGTTCACTTCTCGTCAAATCATTATAAGTAAAACATTTTTTTTCCCTCCAATTTCAGAATATGTTTTAGATGACATGTATATCTAGTGCAAGAAAAAAGAAAGAAGTTTTTTTGATCTATGGTTTACCTGTTATAAGTATTGAAAGTCGACCTTACCTAAAATCAATAGTTTTTGTCTCCCGTCACTTTTACCCTATCAAAACTATACCAAAAACCAAATAAATTATATATTCTTGAAGAGGACTCTCTCCTATAGTGCCGTATATAATTTTAAAATTTTTTTGAATTGATTTAGTATTTTTCTATATTTTCTGAATCAACGTCTTCTCAAAGTTTAATATACCTACATGTAGTTTTTAGCAAATTTATTTAACGTTTTGTAGATGAAACAATATAAAATTTATATGTCCAGAATCATATTTCTGAGATGTAGAAAAGGGTACTCTTAGTTTTTTAACATTTTCTATTTTGATCTAAGAAAGGAACAACATAAGTGAAAATTCTAGTTTTTTTGTGTTTTTGGTGGTTTGGCTGCCAACATGGCATGCCACCTAAGTAGACTCGGTCGAGTCCCCCTAGGGGTCAGCCCCACTCAAATAGCCTAATAGTGTGCAAATGAGTGGTTTGTCATGTTTTTTTATATTAAAAATATTGTTTAGACTCGGCCGAGTACCACTCAGCCCAGTCTAATGGGCCACGTAGATGCCATTCGGTGCTGCATGGTGCCTATGTGTACTCGATCATGTTGGACTCAGCTGAGTCTAACTCGGCCGAGTTGAACTGGGCCAAGTGATTTGAGTTAGCCCAAAAGGTGACACTCGATTATGCTTTTACCCCTACATTCTAAATCAAACCCATCCTTATAGCTTTTCTCTTTGACTAAGTGTTATCTAGAGTAGCTTATCTTGTCCTTGTGACCTCATCACCTTGATCCAAAGATTGGTTTACATTGAAAAAAATCTTGTCTTCCAAAAAACTACAAGTATGTCTTAGGTTGACAAGTCATACATTAGGAGAAGCAACTCCCATCTTTTGACATTAAGTTATCCTCTAGGCCTTTAGGGCATCACCATCATCCTTAAGTGCCTTAGACACATCCACTCATCAGATCCTAAGTCTTGCATCATCACCATTTATCCTTAGACACTTTAGGACCATCTTGCACACCATCTCCCCTTACATTATCCTCATCATCTTTGAATACCTCGTCTTAGTCTAGTCACCCTAGGTCATACATTTCATGCCACCTCAAACATGATCAAATAAGAGAAAGGATATGGATCCTAACCTCGTCGCTAATTCATCCAACCCAACAATCGATCCTAATAACGCTATGGTCTCTTATGATCTGCAACAAGTTCAAATCAAGAACGTATGGGTTGAGCCAGACGAAGTGCCCACCATGAGTTCTATGGAAGCTTTCATGAACCACCAAGGACATGCAAAGATGGTTAGTGCAATCATAGGCCAAAATCACAATACTATCCTTGCTAACTTTACACGGGAAGATACTCCCATGCCACTAGGAATCTCAGAATTCAGTCATGTGCACCCATTAGTCCTCCCAAGGGAAATGTTCGACATAGTCATAGAAGAAATTATCGGCACATGCCTAAAATATACCTAAGTGGGCTCTTCTATCCCCCACCTAATCCAACCAACAACCTCCAATCCCATAATTCATACCATGCAATAATCAAGTCCTTTCTCTATCATGGGGCCAACACCTCAGCCCTCATAAGTAGCTCCCTCACATGTGCCACCTCTACCATTGGTAACACAAGTCTCCATGCAAGTGCTTGTTAGCATCAACTAATGGTAACCGATAAGCTCTCTATCAGTCCAAGTATTGTCATTGATTGGAAAAAGAGGATAGAGATCTATCATCTCTATATAGGTGGAAGCTCTAAGAAAATCTACATCAAGAGAGGATGGTTTGGCAAGAAAAGAATAATTGTAATCCATTGTAACCGATCTCTACACTAAGCATCAGTAAACCGGGCAATGCACTCAATTCAGTAAACCGGGCAATGCACTCAATTAGGGAAGAGAGTATTCCAGTATCAACCAAGGACCAAACTACAACTGATATAAACAAGTACAAGTAAAAGCAATATCCAACTAGTGTCTATAACAAAATCAGAACAGTGCAACCAGTAATCCATGCAAAAGGAAGCACACCGAGGACGTGCAGCCGGTAAGCCAAGAAAGAGATAGTAGTAGGTCAAAGACTCCTATCTGTTTATAGCATGAAGAACTCAACCGGTATATTATAAGACTTCGGTATGAACCGAGGAAGTCATAGTCAACTATCTGTTCCAACCAACTCTTCTTGACCGGGATTTATTGCAGTAAATCCAGGTGATCTTGAGTTGTCTTGGTGATTGGTTTGAGGGGTAGGTAAATGATTTAAAGTTGAAATCAATGGTTTCTTGAGGCACGACTGAAGGATTTAAAGCTGGATTCAGTGGCTTTAAATCAAGGTGTTATCTCCTATGAAGAAAGGTTGCGTGACACGCAACTGTTGCTTTCTTCATGTAGTAGATGAAGCCAGAGCTTGCATCGTGTTGCCTCACTTTTCACCCCATAACTATGTTGTTAAAAGTGAAAGTTTAAAGCCATAGTCATGCCTGGTCTGATTTGTGTCTAGGTCTAAGTCTTTCATAGGTAGGCTATCCTTGTCAGGTTTCCCTTTCTCTTGACCTCTCATCTTCTAAGCCGGGTGGGTTGGTTCAAAGTGTTGTCATGATGGGTAGGTGATAGCTCCCAACCCGGCAAGGATATCATGTTTTCATTGATGATCTTTTCAGATGAAAGATGATTGTGAAACTGTGATCTTCAGGCATATATGAGGGATCTGATGGAGGTTTTCTCATATGATTGATACAATAACAAGTCTGGCATTTGAAATTTTAGAGATTCACTCCATGGGACAGTGTGTACAATTCAGTTGATAAGACTTCTGTTGTCTTAATGTGTACACTGGTTATTAAAGAAAAGCTTGCAAGTGAAAGGCATTTGATTATATTAAAACTCTACAAGTTTAGAAGATTTCAAGGTATGATTTTAGATGGTTGCTGACTGAAGATGATCAAAACATCATTATATCTTATCTGATATCATTTTTACCCAAGGTTCAGGATATGAAAGACCTCATTTCAAATGGTGATTAGTTTTGAAGGGAAGTTTTGAAATTTAATGATGCATTGAAAGCTAATCTTTCGAAAAATTGTTAATACAATATGAATCAGCAAAGTTCATCATATGAACGTGTGAGCTTTGAAGAATGACACAGTTGTGTAGAAAGGAAACCGAGTTTTGGTGATTAGTTGTATGGCTATTTAAATGCTATAATTTGTTACATGTAGCACATTGCTATTTATGTTGAAATTTGAAAGTATTTGATCAATTGATTCCCAAATTGAATTGAAGTATGAGACAGTGCTAATGATTAGCATAAAAATATCATCGAAACAGGAATAGGAGTAATCTAATATGGTTCTGAAGTGTGATCAAAAGACGCATCAGATACAATGATGGTGCATTCAAAAAGATCTCGTTTTAGGCTCAAGCCATGGCTCTTGTTCGAGCTCAAATACATACTCTGTCTTCAAGCATATTTTGATAAAGTTAGTCTTCGTGGTATCAACATAAAGTTCAAAGAGAATAGCGATGCTTGGAAATTCAAAATTAAAGAGTTTAATGAGACTTAAGATGCAGAAACGGCCGTTAGAAGGCGTGTTCGATAGACAATAAAAGTTGATGCTATCCACAAAATGAAAGCATGAATCGATTCTTTAGGCCTATACGAAGTCAATGAAAAAAATGGCATGAGAATTGATGAAGAAATAAGCAAGATATTGCCAGGCGGATTTTCAAATTTTAGCTACTCCATGGCCATTGCGTACCTGCAGAAGGCAAAACCTGCCGGTCTATATCTTGGAGATTTTGATTTGTTTTCAAAAACTAATGATCTGGGTCATTTTCAAATAGCCCAAAGAACATTTCATGTGTTGAAAGCTTAGCATGAAAATACACCAGATGCTCAGAGTAGAAATTCATGTTTTTGGTGCTCCAAAGGCATGTTGGCTATGATATTCAAGTTGGTAATAGTATAGAAGGCATCGAATGATATTGTTATCATCTAGCATTTCATAATGGACGTCAAGCACGATCAAAGCATTTACAATGTAGAGATTGATGGTTTGGTCTGATGATATGAACGAGTTCTCAGCATGTTCAAAAATGCGACTACCACATTAGAATAGAGAATGTTTGTTATACGGTATATTGAAGAAAGTATGCATTATTGAGGTCTTAAACCGAGTTATTCTCTGAGGTTATGTTGGTGAATGCATCTGAGAAAGAAAGAGTAATAGTTCAATATGTTATTTACGGCAAATAGAAATAGTATGTATCGAATGCATTGGTTCTATTGAACATCTTCATGTAATGAGTTACGGTTCATGATTGATTTGTAATCTGATCAAAGCCTTTGGAGGTCGATCTCTTCTGAAACAGAGACATATGAAAAGATTGGTTGCAATAAGTTCTTTTGGGTATTCTTAAGCAATGTACAGGCCATTGTATTTGAATGCATCATTCATTATTGTTGTGGGGATTTTCTTTGATGGCATAGAACGTGGCTGGGGGCAATAATGCTCTTCATCGATTCTAGCATCTTCAAGTTGTGTTGAGTAGTGAGAGGCCGTTCACTTCATCTTCTCAAAGATAAATCATGTGAAGAGACATAGTCTCTCTATTTCCTTTTATTTGTATTTTTGAAGGTATTAGTTTTCAATTTTCTCTAATTCTGGAAGCTGAAGCACTTCATATTCTGATAAAGAGCGTATGCTAGAGTTTTCTATATAAACTATTGTAAAAGAAGTAAAAGGGGTTGGCAAATTGTTGATGTAACAAGACTTGATATTGTAGAGCCAGTAAAGAGTGTTTTATGTCAATAATTTTTTGTTCCATTCGTTAATTAGTTATTACTTCTATGTTTCTTTCTTTTAAAATCTGAATTGCGGAAAGAAAGGAAGGATGTTTCATTCTTTTTGTATGAAGATATGAGTTAACCAGAGTAGGATGTGCTTTGGGAGATTTAGGGAAGGACTCATTAGAAGCTCTTTATATTTCATTTACATTTCTGAAGGTAGTTGCTGAGCATAAGAATTCATAGGATTTGTGAGTCTTATTGCTTGGTTTTAGATTAGAAAGCTTTTCCTGCCTGAATTAAGTTCTGGTTAGACTTAATTCGGTTAGCCTCTTCTGCTCTTAGGTTAAGAGCATACCCCGTGTTAGATTTAGGAGAAAAACATAATTCTTTGAATATCATTCACATAGGGAGGTGTACCTACAAATTTAGAGAAAAGCCGGTAATCAGAAGATGGCTTTTCAACTGTTGTAATCAGATTTTGTTCATCATTCGAGCATTGAGAGTCATATTGTCACAAGAAATAAGAAGGAAAAATCTGTTTACTAACACATTGGATGTTTGCTCAGTGAATCAACACTTCACTGAGTGATGTATTCGTAAGATCTCAGGATTAGGTCATGCATTTGAGGTGCAGTTAGGGAAACAAAACTGTATATATTCTTATGTCTGTTGAGAAGAAGAATTGCCTTCATTCTACCGAGAAAAAGAGTGAACCTATATGCTACAGAAGCAGAGGTAAAAGAAAACTGAGAAAGAGAGATAAAATTTTGTGCAAAGTAGCACAATAGTAGATGAGAATACACCTGAGGTGACCGATGATGATTCTTAGTTGAGTACAAATAGAGATCTTATCAAGCTAAGCAAAGCCATCTGTAAAGATCACACTTCTATTATTTTCTAGCAAACTACAATAGACAAATCCCAGTATTTGGGTGGACTCTAACGGGTCCCTTGTATCAAAATCCCTTAACCGGGTGACATCTTTCAAGGTGTTTAAAGTATTTTAACCAGGCAGGTCCTAACAGACCTTTTGTAACAAATCCCTTGATCGGGTCGCATCTAGCAAGTGTGTTTTTATCCTTTAACCGGGAAAGCTCTTAACAGGGCGTACTCTAGGAGAGTACAAAATTTGTGAGGTCTCCTCACACCGTGTTTTTTACCCTAACCGGGTTTCCATGTGATAAATCTGGTGTCACTTTGTGATGCAGGAGCATCCTGGGTGTAAGAGCAATCTTGCATCACCCAAAAAAAATATTTCTATTTTTATATTCAATAAGGGCTATTTTGTGCAGAGCTGCTATTTATAGAAAGTTATTATTTTTGGTAATTTTTGTATGTGCTCAGAATGATCTAATTTCTTTCTTGGAGGTTCATTTTGGTCATATAAGTCTGCCAGTAAAGTTTCATTGCTAGATCAAGTGTATATTGGAAGATATTGAAGATTTTCGATATTGGCAGCAGGGTACAGAAACTTTGAACTCAGTTTTGAAGGCTTTAGAGGCCCCGGATGAGGTCAAAAATTTGGGTGATGAGCACTTGCACTGGTCAAGCCTGTAGAGCGCTTCGTGGCGTTTCCGAAATGGGGTTATAATAGTCGATCGGGTCAACTGGTGATGACTTATGGTCTTCGGAAGTTGGGCCACCTGAAATGGCGAAAAATAATTTTCTTCAAAATTTTTGTTCGGGTTTCAAAGGTTATCTTGAGCTAACTATGATGTAATAAAATGTAAAATAAAATAATTCTAAGTTTGGTCGGCCTTATTGGCTAAAATTCTGGAACCTTCCCAGGCGGTGGAAAAATTGCCTATATAAGGAAGGCTGTATTATTGTCTTAGGCAGTTCAGAATAGTTCTGGGTAGTAGATCTTGGTAATAGTTCGAGGCTTTGTCCTACAGAATATTGTAAGGGAATGCCCATGTGGCTTTGCATGTTGTAATTTTAAAAATTTGTAATTCCACATTTGTGGAGATAATAAGAAGCCAATTTTTTGTTCTTGCATATTATTGTTGTTTCTCTATGTTTGTTATGTGTTTGTGGTATTAAGGGGAGCGCCCTTCATCACTTTGTGATTGTTTACTTACTGTTATCATTTGCTCAAATATGCTTACTTTTAGTGCTATAAGTTTACTTCACGGGATATAGTGAAATTTTTTTTTTAGAGGTGTTGATTCACCCCTCCCCTCTCAGCATCGGTTGGGACTATCAGTGCCACCTCCACCCCCAGCATCTCAAGCCTTCACTCAAACATGAGTCTCCATGCAAGCGCCACCTCCACCTTCTGCGTCTCAAATCTTCACTCAAACCCCACTACCCCCTTGCACAACAAGGAGTAATGCAAGCGCCACCATCTACCACTCAACAAATCTCCACCCAAGCACCGACCTTGCCCATAACCCAACAAACCTTTGCACAAGTCTCATTCCCACCTTTCATCGCCAAAACACAACCTCAACAACCATTTTACACAATGGGGATACCTCCTACAGGACCCTTAAACCAACCACTCGTACCACAAGTCCCCACAGTCACAACTCCAATCCCAGTTGTTGCTACATCACTACCTACTACAAGGTCAAGCTTTTCTTGGGGTCTCACTCAAGCACAAATGCATGCCCTAGGAATCCAAACATAGACAAACATATCCAACCTCATTATCCCGCAACCAACCATGCAATTTATAACGCAAACCCCACAATCTGAGCAGTCAGCTACAACAACTCTTGCATTCACCAAGTACCTGACCATGCCTTCATCTATCGATGCCCAAACCATACCCCAGCCACATCAACCTAGCGCACCCACATTCATAAACCACCTCACTCCACCTCCTAGCAATATAAGTGCACAAAATGCTACCCATCCTATGGTGGCATTGGTGCGCATCTAACTTACATAAGCCAAACTTATGGCCAACCTACATATCAACCCGCGCAACAGCTACCCCCTCTATACCAACAACTATTGCAACCCTGACACACCTACCCTACTAAACAAAATTTGCAACCACCTCCACCTCAATATCATGCCCAACCACTGCCTCAACTGTCTGTGTATGCGACAAAGTAATCCCCATACCAAACTACCTTGTATCCCCTTCATAATCCCCCATATTCCCGAGACCCCTACCAAGCACCTAGATCCAACATGCTAATGGTTGGGACTAAAAGCAAGACCTTCAAATTTGAAGAAGTTTGTCCTTATCCATTCGATCGCTCTATCATAGCAATACCCTTCCCCATACACTTTGAAACTCCCTAATTTGACAAATACGAAGGGAGATCTAGTCAGCCATGTTAAGGAATTCTACATGGCTTGTCAAGAGGTTACCTATAGCAATAATTTTATCATATGCCTTTTTCCCAAAAGCTTAGGAGGAACCGATCTTGAGTGGTTCTACAAGATATCTTATGGATCAGTGTTAACCTTTGCAGAGTTATCTAAAAATTCCATAGCATAGTATGTGCATAACATTGAGAATGAACTATCTCTCTTAGATCTCTGCAACTCGAAACAGAAAGGAAGTGAGAACCTAGCTGATTATCTTCAAAGATGGCAGAACCTCGCCATGAGACTATCATATAAACCCCCAAAGAAACATTTGACAAAGATATTTATTGACAACTTGCATCCCAAGTTATCCCACTTTATGTGCATGAATTGCATCCAGACCTACCAAGACATCAAAGGGAAAGGAATGGACATTGAAAAGGGCCTGTTGGATGATGACACTATCAAGTATTACAAAGAAATCCATCACAATAGGCCAAATAATGACCGTCCTCGTTACTTGAACAAGAGTAAGAATGTTGTCAATGATAGGGCCACTGATACCAAATATGTCCAAGTTGTTGTAGTTGATCCTACAACACCCACACCAACATACCAATAACCTGCACCTATCTACCAAACCCCTCAGACAATTTATCAGTTGACCATGCAAAATTGTCCATCATCAACAAACCAAACCAATGCAATAGCAATCACACAAGGACAAACCAAGTCACACGTCCAAAACAATCATAATTGTGTGTCACCCCTCTCGGTGAACCATTGGACGTAATATTCCATAGGATGGCTAATGCCAATTTGATCGTGTATCCTCAGACCCAACCATTTGACGAGTCAACTCCAAAACCCGCATGGTACAGGGACAATGAGTATTGTGATTATCACCATGTCAAGGGACATGCCACCATGAAGTGCATGAAACTCAAACATTACATTCAAGATCTCATAGACAAGAAGATCACAGTTGATGCACCTACCTAGGCCTCACCTAATGCAAACCTAAAAATTTACCAAAATGTGTTCCCTTAACACAAAACCAATAAAGGCCCTGCTAATGCAAACCCACCAGTCCAAAACCAAGGAAAGGGTAAGCAAGGTGACCACACTGATGGAAAAGATTACACCACTGCCTACATCAACTATGATAAATTTGTCAGTTGCATCACCTAGGTCAAAACCCTAGTTAATGTTATCCATGTCAAAGGTGCATACAGTCAATGTGTGGTTACCATAAGTCAAGGTAGGATATCTGTTGTCAATGCCAATATTGCTTCCTCATCTAGTGCACAATACAAGCTCCTAGAACACCTTGGGAGTACCCCTGCCCAAATCTCCATCTTGGATCTCCGTACCTCGCCTATCCATCAAGAGATCCTTAACAAGGCCTTACAAGAATCACAAGTCCCCAACAACATCAACCCCACACAATTCCAAGCCCTTGTTGGCCACTTATCAACATCTTGTGACCTATCCTTTAAACCTTCCGACATGCCTTCCATTGAACCAGATCACAACCTCCCTCTTCATATTGTTGTCATGGTTAATGATTTCATTGTCAAAAGGGTCATAATAGATAATGGTTCGACCCTGAATTTATGTACCTTAAAATTTATAAATCAAGCGGGGTACACTGAAGCAGACATATCACATGAGGTCATTACCATCAAGGCATATGACAACCTAGAACGTACCTCTGAACATACCATCTCTCTACCCATCAAGTTGGGACCAGCGGCACAAGATAACATATGTCATGTTATTGATCTTGACCTCCCATACAACATTCTCCTTGGTCGCCCTTGGATCCATTCCATGCAGGTCATTCCCTCCATATTTCATTAGTACATCAAATTCCCACATAACGGCACTGAAAAAGTCTATTTTTCTACAAATTATTATACTTTTTAAAACCAAATTTCCCCTATTTACTAATATCACTAAATGAAAAACTTTCACTTGAAAATATGTTTCATTATTTTGTATGTTCCTTCAAAAAGTTTTCAAATAAGATTTCATGAACTAATTCATTTTAACTGTCAATTCCGGATACGATACGTACCAGAATCAAGTACTTCATGGAATCCTTGCAAAATCTTAGTAATTTTTTATTAAAGTTGTATTTATTTATTTTTCAATTTAAATTGTTATATAATTTAATAGTAACATTATATAGTATATAATTGTTTAATTATGTTTATTATTTCTTATTATAATATTAATTTGTTAAATTGTATATGAAATAATTAAATTGTATTTGTTAAAGTTATTTCCGGCTTTGCCGTGTGAACTCTACGGGGTGATTTTTATGTCCCCCGGCCCCTTTTTTGTGAATATGTAACTTTAATATTTTATTAATAGAGAAGGCACTATTCATCAAAAAAAAAAAAAAAATATTACAAGTATACTATTTCTTAATTCTTGTTTTAAGGCTGCAAAATATGTATATATTTATGATTTTTATATGTATTCTAGTATGGACGTGTCTAAACGTACCCAACCCCTTAAAAAAATTATGCCACATACCTGTACCCGTATCCATACCCGATTCGGCAACTTAGGATAAAACTAATAGATCTTTCATGTTACCATTTTAGCTTGCAGGAAGACAATAAAATCTAAACGACTTCCTTACTTCTGCTATTTAATAATAGCTTGAATTGGTTGAGAGATGGAATGGGTTTTCCAAATTATGAAGTTAACAAGATTCCATGTAAAATTTTGTAGAGTCCAAATGGGTTTAATTGGAATGGAGCGTGCACCACAGAGGATAAAAATGTTCAAATCTTTTGTATAATAGGGTGTGCATATCTATTATGAACAATGTTTAGGTGAATGGAAAAATAATCCCCTCATGAAATTTTCAAAAGGTGGTCTCATAAATCATATTAATATCTTGCTTGGTGGGTGTCATGACCCCTTATTGGATAGAACCTAGTAATAATAAATAACGATCATAGAAGTAAAATATTATAATATAAAATAATAAGTTAAAGAAAATAATCATAACTCAAATGTTAATAAAGTAATAATAGTAAATATACTATTGATAATATATTATTAAAATATTAATATAATATATAATAATATATTATTGAGATAATGATATTGATATTGTTAAATATTGTGAATATAGTAATATTACTCAGATAATATTAATTTCTCTTATTGATAATATCTAAGTAATAATATTATTATATTAATCAATTAATAATCAACTATTAATTTAATCAATATAATAGTTAATAATACTAATCTACATATAATATTAATCTATGAATAGTATTAAAGAAGCCTATTAATAATAATACCACCCGTAAAGAGTTTTATAATAATCAAATGTAAATTATTAATACTAATACTATATTTCAAAAGATGTGACTATTCATATTTATATATATATTGAGTGGGAAAAGACATTATATCGCGGAGGGAAAAAAAGAAGAAATATTAAGAAGGAATTTGGAAAACTTGGGAGAAAATAATAGAGGAGAAATTGAAAGAGAAAATATAGGAGAAAATGAAGGAGAAAATAAGGAAGTAATCGGAGCATTCTAAAAGATATATAAAGAAAATGGAATAAGAATCTCCATTTCTAAAATAAGAGATAATTCAGCAAAAGATTAAAGAAATAAGGAAAAGAGTAAGCCCACGTGGAAAGTAGGGCATTCGGTCAAATAAATTAGAATAGAGGAATCTTCCCTCTTATAAAAGGTATGTAACTTTATTTTTGTTTATTTAATCAATGATATATTTATTTATATTTTGAAATGTACTAATATTATTATGAAATTAATTCATATTAGATAGTTAAACAAATGTAACTTAAATATGTTAGTAAATAAGTAATTCTATATATATAATTGGTTATAAAATAAATATATGTAATTAATATATATCTGAGAATTATATTAATGTTAATTAATTAATAAGTAATTATAATAATGAAAATTATATCAAATTAATATGTATTCTCACTGGTTAAGACAAGAATATATGGTTCAACTTTGTCATAATTAATTATGTACTAATATCATTATGGAATATAAATATTTATTTTTATCATAGAATAATATGAACTATATATGTAAGATATCTATTTGGAATATAAATATAATATATTTCTAAAGGATCTAATCTAATATTTCTATATATATATATATATATATATATATATATATATATATAGATATATAGATATATATATATATCTATATATATATATATATATATATATATATATATATATATATATATATATATATATATATATATATATATATATATATATATATGAGATTGTTCTTAATATAATTGGATTTAAATGCAAAAGTGTCATATACTAATCATCGGGAATTGATATTTCTGATTACAATCTTAATTGTGAATTCTAGGGCAAATCTAGTAAACTACCAATTGAGAACATTACAAGGGATATATAGATATATGAATCTTAAATGATATATACCGATATATGAATCTTATATATATATGGAAATAACAATGATTTAGGAATATGATCTAGATTACTCTAATTATAGTACATAGGGATATATCTCGTCTCATACTACGACATCTTAGGATAGGGAGTTTGTGGAGGGAGAGGCGGAGTAATTTCGGGCACATGACGGATATCCTAAAAGGAGCCGCTTGTAGTCATTTTCACGCGCCCTTTGGCACTGCAAGTCTTCCATCTTATGATGATCATAGTAAGGGAAGGAGAAAGATTCATGTGCCCTATATGAAGAGATCTTCTATATGACTACGTTCATTAGCTTATCACTCAATAGTTTCCTCTAACTTTAATGATAGTGATGGTTATATGTTGTTAATTATTCGATGATTCCCTAATTTATGCCTAACTGATGGAATTTCGGTCTAGGGGTAAAAATGGTTCATTACAGTGGGAACTATAAAACTTGAGCAATACCATTGTCGCAAACCTGCAAGCAAATATGCTTCTTTTCAGTCATAGAAACATTCATGGGGCCCAAATACATCAACAGTAGATTTCTGTCTCTCGATATGGCTAACTAGTGGGCTAAGAGAATTCCATTACCTTACAGGCTTAGAAAAATTTCTTATGGTTTATCTGATTTTATAGTTTATGTGATCTATGCATCAATTCTATTCACTGCCATCTTCTGAAAATAATTTTCATAAACATCTGCAAGGTATCCTTTGTAATGATTGTGAACATAAAGCAGTGACACCATTTCACTGGTTGTACCAAAAGTTTAGTTCTTGTTCATAAAATACAAGGGTGATTTAATTTGGAAGTCAAACCAATGCTCAGGGGAGTTGGAAGTCAAATCAATGCTCAGGGGAGTCTGAATGCAGTTGTCTCTAACTAACTTTTAGATTAACACATTTATAATTTTGTGTAGAATGAAGGTGTTTTTTTCTTAGAGAAGATCTGGGGATTGCATACCAATCAAATATTGTTTCTATTCGGATGAGAAATGTTACCACGCCACATCCTTAAAAAACTCAGTGTCAATTAACCTGAATTATTGAACTACATTTGTGTACAGTGCACTGTAATTCTTTTGTGAAAGTTTGTTCACCCAAAAATGCACACTTTGTATTTATATAGTCTTCGAGGAAGGTATGCATATCCTGCCATCAAAATTGGAATTGTGATCATAGCAAACAATGATTGTTTCTAGGCCAAAAGCTACCTGGTAGTTCTAAGTTTCTCCTAAAGCATGATCTAACAATCAATCTGTTTGCATACCACCAGATCAGACACGGTTCATATCCAAGTGTTTTAGGTTTTGATGCAGCATCCACTTATATGGTAAGTATACATGTCCTCTATTTGCCTCCTCCAATATTCACTGAGTTGCATCTGTCACAGACCTCCAGAAGTGATGCTTTGTATCCCATATTCAGAGACCTCTGCCCCCAAAACTGACTTGTACAAAGGAAATAATTCTACAGATTCAAAGAGAAGTGAAAAGTTTGCTCCTTGAAATCAACTACAAGAAGAAATTCTGAAATGGTGAATTAACCTTTCCTTTTATTCAAGGCTATTCTAAAAATTAGAGAAGGTAATCCAAACACCCAGAGTGCAAGTAAAAAATAAGTGAAATCCTGTTGCCTACTGCAATATTTCAGAAATACCTTAAAAGTCTACTCTTTTTCCTAACCAACTATTTCACATGTAGAAATAACCAGAGTTTTGCAGTACATCCCCCCTTTGCAAACTACACAATAGCTTTCGTTCTCTCATTATAGAAGAGTTTGAGAGAGTGGATGGATTTCCTTCAAATTAATCAATGATTGCTACCCAGCCCACTCAAATTCCCAACACAAATTCATATGGCATTTAATTGTAAGTTGCTCGCCAAGCAACCCAGATTAGTGTTTTGGTGTAGATTTACATTTGCAAGAGAATCAATCCACGCTGTCATATTTTAAATTAGCGCATCAGGTCTGTATCAGGACTCACAATAGAATAATTATTGAGTTTCTAGAGGCTAGAAGCTAAACATGGCAAATTGAAAATGATTTATGCTTAGAGGCTAGAAGTGTCCCCTACAAACCTAGCATTGATATCTTAATGGGAAAATAGCATCAGAAAGGGTAAGGGTTTAACAAAACTATAACAATTCTTGAGTAGCAAGCCTGTTCAATCAATAACAATACTCAAGCAAAGGCTTTTCCGTATAGTCTACGTTCTACAGAGTCCCTTCGTGAGTGAGATAGGAATGCAGCAACTCAAACGTTTAACAGCTCCCAAATAATCACTTAAGAAAATATGGAATTTAATTAATAAAGTAAACATAATGGTTACTTTGAGTCAAAGGGTCAAACCCTTCGATAATTACTACAGAACACAAAACCATTTAACATATTTTGGTATAATTATAACGTGCAAGAACATCATGAAAGAACATTCAAAAATTTGTATGAGAAGATTAAACTGCTCTGCAATCAGGTCATAATATAGGCAAATATTAAATACATTAACACTTGCATTACAAACCCTCCTTCAAAGAGAGAGAGCATCATTCAGGTTGCGTCCACCTTACCACAAAGTACTAGCTTCCTCGCGCTATTCAACTGAAGAAGCCTGACCCATCACAAAAGATCTAGCAGTATGTTGCAACAGGCACTTGAAATCTAGTTGGCTATGTAAATCACTATCAAACTAACATACCTATATGGTCATGCAACTCATATTTCATGCATGTTTTATCATGATGAAAATAATGTTAAGATCTGAAAAAAGGTAAATTTAATGCACTTTCCAATTATGTTTCCTTCTTAGGAGCTTCGTTCAAACTTGTGTTGCTAAAAGCCTATACATACAGCCAAGTGAAGCGTGAAGATTCAATCAAAAAAAAAAAGGAAAAACATTGCTCTCTAGATTATGTCCTTATACCTTGTATGAGGAACATTTTTCAACTTGACCTTGGTTTTAATACTATTGATGTTTTACATACTAGTACATAATAATCAACATTGGGTTGTAGCCTCTTATTTTCATGCTATGGACCTTTTTTTACTTACTGCCCTAAAGAGCTCATTGAGAAGGATGATTCTTCTCTATTCTAGGATAATTGCATTAATACAGTCCGTTGGGCTCTTTTCCTCATATGATGACATTAATTTATAGACCCTTCATTTAGTTCTCTCTAATCCATGCATTGCTCTATAAAACCTATCCTTAGAAACCGATTATTTTAGGATAAGGTTAAAACTTAAAACTAATCATTAAATATACATGTCTGAAAAGTGAATATGCAAGATCAAAACCAGTTACGGCCAGATAATTATTGTGGAGTGTCAAACCAGGGGCTTCATTAAGTTCATCCTAATGGCTGCTTCTTTGCAATGATTTCATGGACATCTTGGCACAAGCACCAAAGCTATCACTCCTTGCAATAATGCTAGTTTCCAAATTCCAATAGATGCAGCACTTTGAATAGAGAGAGAAAAAGAAACCACTATTATTCATGAAGATCCATAATGATGCAACCTACCAACAAAAGGAATGAGTTTGCATAGAAAAAAGACCAACCAGAACCTAAACCAATTGAAACAAACCACAACATTGAAATTTTAATACATTAAGCAAACACGACAAATTTTAAATTTCCAGAAGTAAATATGGGCTCTTCTGTGACCAAATTTCACAGACACCAAGATGCACAAGAAAAAATAGCATCACCAAACAAGGTCAACAGACCTCTATAATAAAAAAATTCTCAAATAACAATCATTCAATTTATATTTCTTATTTCAAATATAACAAAATGATTGTAGAATTCTTATTTCAGAATTGACATCAAAGTTTTGACATATGTAGCTTGATCAACAAACCAGGGTGTCCTGGTGGATTCATGTCATTTAATTTGCCTTGGCTGTTAAGATGTTGACTTTGATACATATCTAGATTATAAGACAGCTGATAGGTTAAGTTTTACTCGTAGGTGTATTCTGGAATTCTTGGTGCTCTATTGTCGGCAGAAGAGATTCCAGAGGAATACCGGGGGTGTGCACAGGTAACTTTGTCATCATATTATTCTCAATGTTTGTCTGATTTTATGGTTTATGCTATCTATGCATCTATTCTATTTGGTGTCATCTTATGAAAATAATTTTTATAAACCACTGCAGGATATCCTTTGTAATGATTGTGAAAAGAACGGAGTGGCACCATTTCACTGGTTTTACCATAAGTGCAGTTCCTGTGGTTTATACAACACGAGGGTGATTTAATTTTGGAAGTCAAGTAAATTTCCACGGGAGCGTGAAAGCAGTTGTCTTTAAGTAACTTTTGAAAATGACTTAAATACATTACATTTCGAGAAATGGTGTAATTTTGTGTAGAATCATATCTATTTTCCTAACCTCTCATTACTCATTCCATTAGTCTTATATACACGTCTTCCCTTCCATTCACACATATCCATACATGTACAAACTAAAAACATATTCATCCTAATTATGAATTAATTACACACATTCATGCATCCATCCCTTTGCATTCTAATAGGTAATATCCATCGAATTTGATCATTTCTATGCCCCAAAATTTCTCTCGGCATAGGGAGACCACGTAGAAGTGGATCTAACCCCTCAAATCTCAAATATCAAAATTTAAATTCAAATTTGGCACGACTCCCTCCCATACCATTCCCACCTAAGCCAACTTACAAGATGTGTGATTTATTCCTATGTCCTATTTCATCATCGAACACTATTGATTAGCATTCACATCTACAAAAGGATAATAGTAATAATATTCCAAATGAAATACTTAAAAGATTGCATCTCTAGAGCTTTTGCACAACTAATCTATTTATTGTCTTCAATATGAACACATTTTCAGTGGTTGACCTAGGTGAACACATCCCCTTGAAACATACTGGCCATCCTTCTAATGTATTTTTAATTATCGCGAACCTAAGATATCAAATAAGGCAGAGAGGCTAGAGGCAAATCAGAGGCATCCAAAAATGGGAGCATACAAACTACTTGAAAATTTCCAAACATACATAGACATTTCTATAAGCATGGATCTAAATGCATTCACAACCTCTACCCTCCACAATGCAAATAAAATTCTTGAGATAATGCTTTTCTGGGTCCAAGACATCCATAATTTAGCATCATATCAACCTCATATTGTGATGCAAGCAGCAATTCTCACCACCATCTCCAACTCACAAATCTCACCCATCAGAGACTCTCTGCTGTTACATTAAACTCGCACTCAATACCAAATTGCAGTTTAAAAGAAATACCAAGTTTTTATTACAAAACAACTTTGAATCAAATTACAATACTGGCCAACTCTTTGGCCTCTACATTCTCTGCTATTTATCTTACAAAGGCATGGATATCCCATACATACCCCTTCTCTTTCTCCTTCCCAGCTTCTTGTTTATCATGTGTACCTCTAAGCTCAATGCACCTACACACTATCTCAGTCTTCACCACAGTCATCAGCTTACTCTCCTCACCATCGCATCCTTTCTTTTTATCCTTCTCTAGCTGCAATGTTGTTTTCTTTCCCTAACTGTAGCTTCCTCACACACCCAGATCCCTGTCCTTTCTCACGGGCCTTCCCTTTCTCTGAATGCTTCTCCACCTCTCTCAGCCACTTCCACCCTTTAAGCAGCCCCCCCCCCCCCCCCCTTTTCACACTGCCACCTCCTTTCTTATATCTCCATTTTCATTATTATTATGAATCACAGTCTGCCCACCCGTCTTGAAAATGTTCGTGTCTTTCCACTTTTCTCTAATTCTCGGGCTGATGCCTCTATTCTCTTGGATGACTCTCTCCACCTATCAGATCGACACCCATCCCAAATGCCTCTCCTTTTCTTGCGCATTTGCACTATTATTGCAAATCTGCAATGATTCATATGCCAATTCCCTTTGAATTCCTTACTTGTCTGCCATTTTATCTATCTGCCTGTTTTGTTTTTGCCAGCTCAATGCATGAGGAAGCTGAATGGTGATGCCACTTGTCATTGCTTTATTTCCCCTGTCAGTTCAATCTTCCATCTGCCATTTGATTGGTTTTCATCTCTTCTCATGGCTTTTCTTCTTTTCACCTGTCGATGTTTTTCTCATACACTATGCACCATGCAATGCCATGAAACAACTTGGAGCAAGGACGCTTTTGGCTTCAGTCTTGAAAACCTTGCCCCAAGGTTCCAATTTTTACTCAAACTGAAAGGATCCTGGCAAAAGTTGAGGAATTGGCTTTATACCTGCTAATTCACTTGCTTGGAAAGTAACTGAAGCCTTTTAAATTATTTCATTTTTTGCATACCCCTCCATGAAATACATTATTTCAAACAGCTCTGTGCCCAGTCTATGATTTCACATTTTGCATTCAGCAGCACAATAGAGTTTACTCCTGTGTCTTCCAAACACTACTGGAACCTCATATGAGCAAATGCCTTTGCATTACCCATAATAACTTGTGCGTGTGCACTTCAAATATTAATCTCACGTGAGGAATCAGTTATGTTTGCTAATCTCTTTACGTCATAAGCAAGGATACAATTGCTATAAACCATGAGTGCTGAAAAGAAGACAAATTCAACCATTACCTTCTACGGACTTACACCTTAAAACTGAGAACAAAACCAAAACTGAAACAAAAGAAATCAGAAATCTTTTTGGGTGATGCCCATTGTCGATTAATCCCGGATGCTCCTGCATCATATTCTTCATTGGGCCTGAACAGATACCTTATCCTCTTTGTATTTAATTTCCTAAAATAATGTTTCCTTGTCAATTAACTCCAAAAGTTCTCATTTATTAATCTGGGTTTATGCTTGCGTGTGCATTTTATTGGATAGGGCTAAAATAAGTGTGAGTAAAGTGTATTATCCTTCACAAAAATATATATGGTATTTATATGTCAGATTGACATGTATGTACAAACTACTGCATATAAAACACGGAAAATAACTTAAATTGATGTGGTTGCTCTTTGGATTAGGGTGTACTTATAAAGGATGCATCCTCCCAATTGTGAAGTTGCCACGCTGATACCCTGGCTTTTCTTGGTTTTTGCTTACTTGTAAGTATACTTTCAATGCCTTTTGAATTGCTTTGTCATGGTCTATTCTTTTGCTTGTACTCTGTTTGACAAAACACTTGGATTGACAAAATGCCTCAAATATTCAATGTACTTCAGTTCTTACTCATCCGCCTTGTCAAAAGAGATAATGTATTAACTATCATAGTCCCACTGAATAAAACTCAAAAACTCTCATATTTTCCAAAACAATACTCCTGTGGCAACAACACATACAAAATCAATCCGTAAAACATGTCAAAACTGACAGTATAAAAAGACCTCAAAAATATATGGGTAGTATAGAGTAGTCAAAATTGCTAGTCAGAATCACGTTATATTTTAAATTGTTTCAGAAACTCTACATACTACAACTTTTTCTTTGGTTTCTTGGACCTAAACCACTTAGCAAGAAGATCCTCCTCATGAAGCGGTTCTACTTTTTAAGATACAGATTAATCTGTTTGATCCGATGTACAAGATACTCAATCTGTTCAATTCCATATTAACATCTCAAATAAATGAAACAAAGGCTGCACATTAGAATTCCAGTTTAATGATTGCATTGGCTTTGTTCTAATTATCTAGATTCTAAACAGTGAAATTTTTTTCAGGAATATCAGTTCATTTATATAGAATTTCGGGAAACTAATTTCTGTCAACATAAGTTGATCCTTTCTAGAGAATCGAGTTTCTGAATAATAAGTATCTAGTTCAATCACAATTTACAAAAACACACTCAAAAGACCACCACTCATCTTTTCTCCCTGTTATTATGACATGTTTTTAGACTGTTCTGGGCCCGGTAATGGTTTTTAAGATGTTATTAACAATTCTCTATCTTATATAACTTCTGTAAATATTATACGAAACTAACAAAAAAAACTTCTGTAAACATTATGTATTAACAGAAAATCAACACTCGCACCAAGCATAATATGTCATTATCATTAAGCATCACACTTTGATTCACTCCAAATCCAATGGGCATCTCATGTAAATGCAATTCGAATAAGATAACAGATCTTGAATATCTAAAATCAACAGCTAATTTGACAGATCTTTTTTATAGAATAGGATATCTGCTGGCTGAACTTGCAAAATGAAATTCACTGAACACCGTCTTTCAATGTCAAGATAATTCTACCAGAAACAAATGCAGAAAAAAAGAAACTATCTTTTGGCATGTAGACTCTTGAGGCCACTGTGAAATGATTACATAAGTTCAGGCTTTAATTATGATTTTGCTAGTGTATCGTCAACAAATAAATACAGAAGATGAACAATAAGTATTTTGACGGTGCAACTCCAAAAATGACAAACCTTTTTGTGGCATTTAAATTGAACACCAATTTCATTGTGCTCACATTGAGTTATAAGATAAACATGCATATCCTATAACGAACTATACGGTCTTAAAATACTGCAAGAACCTTGCTTCCATCCTGAATGAAAGCTGCAATATACATCAGATACTTCAATTTCTAATTGCATGTTCTTCAGATTATTTTCTGTGCATTGTCAGTTAAAAAAGTACCTCCTACCTTTCTTCTCAAGCTGAAACTTCGCTGATGCAGATTTAGGACATGGGTGGACATTTTTATTTCCGGATACGTTCTTTGAACTAGACCCTCTTTTGGAAAAGGCGGCCGTGGACGCTGCAGGAAACGTTGGGGACATTAAATTATTCAGCCCTTTGGGCGTAAGGGACGTTGCTGATGCAGATTTAGGAGGACATGACCGGACATTTTGGAGTTCACATTCATATATTTCAATTAGGACCCTCTTTTTGGAAGAGATAGCCTTGGAAGCTGCAGAAAACGATGGGGACATGAAATTTTTAATTCCTTCTGTTGCAGGGGACTTTTCTGATGCAAATATAGGACGACATTGGCGTACATTTTTTAGTCCAGATTGAGGAGTGAGTACAGGGCTAAGATCTAAATTAAAGTTATAGGTAGCTTCCAAGGCTACCTCTTCCAAAAAGAGGATCCTAGTTAAAAGAATTTCTGAGCGAAAAAAATCTGAAACTCCTACAGAAAGTGGGGCTCCTGAGAGTGAGGCGATTGAAACCCTGAGAAAACAAATGGATGCCCTTGGCATATATTTCTCAAAGAACGTAATCCGGGCCTCACCTGGTGGAATGCAAAAGAGCAATAGCCGCCTTCACCTACGTTGCAATCTGTCAATTGGTCAGGCTGCAATTTGCTCAGTTTTTCAATTCAGTTTTAGGGCTGTCTGAAAAAAAGGAGATTTATGTTTTATTTCTATAATTGCTTAAATTTATGTTACTATTAAATATTTTTTTGAGTTTAATTGAATCATTTTTTTAAATATTTGTCATATATATTAACTTTCCACAATGGTTAAATCCAAACCACAAGCAATCTTCAATTAGGCATTTGTCAAGTCAATAATATTATTGCATTCCCTAAAGCATTAATTAGTATCATTAAGATTTTATTTATTTAATTTTAAAAATAATCAAGGTGAATTTTTTAACTTAATCATATAGAAAAATTATTTTTGTTGAGTATTTTTTCAAAAAATACATATTTTTTAGATTTTTAATATTTAAAAAATAAATATATTTTTTAATTTTTCTCAATTTTTTATTTCTTAAAAGACAAGTAATTAAATATTATTTAGATTTACACTATTTAAATAATAATAAAATATAACTCACGCGTGGAGGTGATTCTGGACAAAAAAGCTATGAAGAAATCCCAAATTAATAAAATATCACTATTACCTATCAATAAAATATAACTCAAATTAAAGCATATCCTTAAATTGACATAGAAGAGATAATTAGGGATTTGTTTTTACACAATTTAAATAAAAATTAAATTATTTTTTATATTAAATATAGTGTATTATCATCTGGATTAGAACTTGTTTTGTGAGACCATCACAGCTACTACAAACTAGTATTTATCGACAAAAGTAAACATACACAAAGCTAACACAAAACTAGAGAGAGTATCTATGAAAAAAGCAAGAGCTAAAAATATCAATCTACATATTTTTGCTTTCACTATAAGTCTCAACTTCATTAGGATCCTTGAACTAATAGTTCATTGTAAGGTCCACATTGGACTTGACTTCTTCATGCATCACATTACTTCCTTCATTGGTAAAGAATTTGGTTTTGTGTCTCTTTTGTTGCTTTTGTTTATGCTCATCCACAAGATCTTTTTCATTGTATTGTTTGACCAATTCTAAAAGACCTTGGAGGAAGGTTGATTCTCTTTTTTGTTATTGGCTTATGTTTGCCTATAGAGGGTCTCCGATGTGTTAAGTATGACCAAGCCTTCCTCCAACAACTTTTTGAATTTCCTCTTTGATATCTTTATGGTGATAGTGACCTGTGTATGGATCAAAAGTGACCACACTTCTATGAATCATTACATGAAAGGTTGCTCAACAATGAGGCCTCACAAAGTGACTCATAGCTCTCTATGCATGGAGTTGCAAGGGACTATGATAAATTTGCTCTCAGCTAGAGCTACAAACTTTTGACCTTGCTAGTCAACCATACTATGAGAGATTCACAATGAAGACAAGGGCAAGAGTGCCAATATCTTCAATGAAATCAAAGTATGCAATGCAATGCAAATCTAAATGAGAATGCAAACTATTCTATGGAAATGAAAGTACAAATTAAGCTATTGAAAGGAAATACAAAGGATTACAACCTTCCTAATTAAGCTATGTGAAGTTATCTATTGCATAAAAGAAACTAAGCTATGAAATGAAGCTATGGATGCTATGATAATGCAAGAAATGAAGTTTAAACTATGAAGCAATGAGGAAATCCAAGAAAAGCTTGATGTAGCAATGATCTCCAAATGCACCTAGAAAACCTACAGCATAACAATAGCATGAAAGAGATGGATATGCAAATGAAGGAGAGAGCTCTCCTTTTATAATAAATGCAAAGGAATGGACCATGGAGATTAAGAGGCAAAAGTCTCAATCAACGGTGGAGCTTGAAAGAGGAGCAATCCATGTGCACAAATATCCTCCAATAGGAAAATAGGAGTTGACTTTATGTCCATATGAGACAAAAAGTGCTTTTCTCCTTTTTATAAAATAAGAATAATACTTTATTTGTGCAACATAGGATAAGAAGAAAAGGTGGGGTTTTTTATTTAATAAAAAGGAGAGGAAATATTCCTTTTAAGTAAATAAAAACTTAGGATAAATGGTTAGCCCATAAGATAAAAATCCAATATATGATCGAAATTAAGACTTGATCAAGAAATTGATAATGTTGAAAATATTGATTATTGATCAAAATGATTCAGGGTTGACAAATCAAATAAATGGGGCCCAAAGTCTAGGCGACCATTTTTGGGTGCATACAACCTGCAAAGCAACATTTGAGCCAATGAGTTTCTTAACAAACTCAGTAGGCGTCCTTCCCTTACCTTGAAATTTCTCCTTATTCTTGAAAATCCAAAATTTTCATAAGATCTCAATAAATAATAGTAAACAAAAATTATTCAAGATTTTAGACATATTATTGATTTTGCCAAATAAGATATTCATCCTTTTAGTATTGATATTCCAACCATTAAACTCATAACATAAAATATTCCACATTTCTTTGACAACAAAGCAATAAAAAAATGTGTTTGGTAGATTCAGGAATCCTATAAATATTGCATACATCTACCTATTTATTTAGCATCTTGTAAGGTGGTCTTTGAAGAAGGAAAAGCCATGTGAAACAAGCTTTCTTTGGCTCTAGAATGTTGTTCCAAAAACCACAAATGATACCTTGCCAACTTTTGTTAGGAAGATTAACATTCCAATAGCTATTAAGATGAGTAAATCAAGATGTATTACTACAAAGAGAACTATAAATATTTCTAGGAGTAATCTTATTCAATTTAGTGTCATTTGGCCTATAGATATCATTATACCAACTATCCTTTGGTTGGGAATTCTTAGGGAGATTGAGGGAAGAGTATACTTCCCTAAGAATCGAGTATGTTCTCAAATGGGTGTTGGGAATCTCATATTCCCCACTAAGGTCAGACCAATATTTGACTTGACCATTCACAAGGATATCCTTAAAATACTTAATGTCTTTTTTGTTCCACTGCTTCACAAAGAATCCATGCAGTGATTCCAAAGGCTTGTCTTTGTAGTAGATATTCCATTAAATGGAGTTGTCCTTAGCAATCATACTATTAGTGATAATGGTATTATTATTAAAGGTGGTTCTCACACACTCCCAAGCTTTCCAGATGCTCTTGAATACTTGGTTTGCATGTACTAGGATATCACAAAAGGGAAAATCCTTCAAGGACATAGCACATTTAGGGACAACTTTGCTAATGTTATGTTGAACCAAGATTTTCCAAAGTTCATTTTCTTCAATTTCTTTAAAAATCTATTTGACCGCTAAAACCATGCCTTTCATTCTTAGTCCTTTCAGGCCCAAACCACCCCACTTCTTCTCCAAAGTGCACCAACTCAATTTGAATGAATTCTTCTTTTTATTACCTCTACCATCGGACCACATACACTTTCTATTTTGTTTTTTAATATTATTAATTTGACACTTGCTAAAGAACCAAACAGAGGAATAGTAGCTATTGTAGGATGAGAGAATTTATTAAAAAACTTGAATCTTGCATGCCAAGGACAATTATTTTTTCTTCCATTTAGTGGCCTTATTCTCAATCTTGTCTTTAATCCACTCCCACATATCTTTTAGGTGGGGGTTAATAAAAAAGGGATGCCAAGGTATATCAAAAGCTTAGATGGTCCTCCCTAACTAAACTCATACTTAGAGAGCTAGTGAGGAGGGTCATTTTGTGAGCTCAACATAATGGAAATGATGGTTTAGTATTTGGGGCCATGCGTAAGATATTGAGATTTCTCATGAGGAAATCCATGTTATTTTTATTCATTCTAATAAAGAGGGCAGTGTTATCAACAAATTTTAAGTTAATCAAACCATCATTGTTAGGGAGAATCATGCCTTTGACACTTAGAAAGAGATAGAAATCTCTAAGTAGGTAATGTAAAGCATTTAACGCTATCACAAAGAGAGAGGGGTCCAAAGGATAGCCTTGTCTAATGGGCATTTCTAGCTTGAAACGTGTATATTTGGATCCATTTATATCAATCTATGCCTTAGCATCTTTCATTAGAATATGCACTCAATGATAGTAGTTATTTGGAAAACCAAAGGCTTATAGATCCTTGGTGAGGAATTGACATTCAAACCTATCATAGGCTTTTTCAAATTCTAATAAGAACATCTCTTCTTTCTGATTGTCCTCTTTGGCCCAATGCATAGCCTCCCAACTTATAACGAGGTTCTCAAGAATGTATCTACCCTTGATGAATTTTGTTCGAGTGTTACTGAAAAATTTGGGGAGGATATTAGTCAATCAAGAATTACCCTTGATGAATTCTGTTCGAGGGCATTTCTGGCTTGAAACTTATAGATCTGGATCCATTTATATCAATCTATGCCTTAGCATATTTTATTAGAATATGCATCCAATGATAGTAGTTGTTCAAAAAACCAAAGACATATAGATCCAAGGTGAGGAATTACCATTCAAACCTATCATAGGCTTTCTCAAAGTCTAATAAGAACATTACTGGTTCCCAATCGTCCTCTTTGGCCCAATGCATAGTCTCCTAACTCATAATGGGGTTCTCAAGGATGTATCTACCCTTGATGAATTATGTTTGTGATGCAAGGGCATCCTCAGTTCCTGAAGATTCTGGCAGTCTCGGTAATTGTCTGGTGGGGCTCGGTTAATTGGCTGGTGATCTCGGTAGAAGACTAGAGTTTCTCGATCTTTGGTGATAGTTCTTGGTCAAAGTTTGTTTTTCTTCACTGATGTAGTTCGATGATCTTGGTGGTGATTCTCGGTTGGAAGTACTGATGGAGATCGGTGGTTGATGGTCACTTGGTGTTCCTGGTGCTCAGTACCTGGTTACCGATGGGGAATCAATGGTCCTGGTGCTCGGTGTTCTTGCTAACTGACTTAGTTGTTTGGATGAATCGACTTGGCCGACTGGTGCATTTAATTTGGGTCACGTTCCTTGAGTTATGTATTGACCATTGGATGTGTGGGGACCTAGATTTGGCATGTTGCATTCTCCTATGTGGATCTGGAGGTCGACTAGATGAATTAAATATTTGTAAGGCTATTTGTGAGCCGACTGTGGTTGCATTTAATAATTGGATACTTTGGAAGCCGACTGGGTTTTGGGATTTAATTATTTGTAAAGCTGACTTATGGCTGGGAATTAGTATTTAAGATGTTTGGGTAGTTGTTTAGGTGAATTAGGAGTTAGAGAAAAGATCTAGAATAAGATTAGATCTGGAAAAAAGGTAGCAAATTTAGTAGCTTGCAAGCTTAGGAACAAGAAGATTGCTTGGTGGCTTGCGAGCACAAGTTTAGATCTTTCTTGGAGTGCCTACCAGTGTCATGTTGTGTTGCAGACTTGGGCTAGCCCAGGAGAAGTGTGTTGGATCCTACGTGATCTTGTAGAACTATTTCTTGCATTGTAATTGGTCTTAACCAGAAAGGCCTTACAGCCCGACACATTGCATGTAATCAATTAGTCGATGAATAAAGATACATGTTTTCTTTCAGATCTGGTGTTATTGTTGTGTAATTCTGTTGTGTTGGTGTTTGGATGCAAGTTTGGATAGTCCTTAATTGGATCCTCCATACCTAACTACATCAGTTTGAGTGTTACGAACAAATTTGGGGAGGATATTAGTCAATCAAGAACTACCCTTGATGAATTATATTTGAGGGCCTTTCCAGCTTGCAAATTGTAGATCTAGATCCATTTATATCAATCTATGCCTTGGCATCTTTTATTAGAATATGCACCCAATGATAGTAGTTGTTCGATAAATCAAAGGCCTATAGATCCATGGTGAGGAATTACCATTCAAACCTATCATAGGCTTTCTCAAATTCTAATAAGAACGTCCATGTTTTTTGATTGTCCTCTTTGGTCCAATGCATAGCCTCCCAACTCATAATGAGGCTCTCAAGAATGTATATACCCTTGATGAATTATATTTAAGCGTTACTAACAAATTTGGAGAGGATATATTAGTCAATCAAGTGCCAAAATTTTGGCCAAAATCTTATTGGAAACATTAAGCCAACTTATAGGTATCTATTTATTAATAAGATCTTTGTCATCATGCTTAGGAAATAGTTTAATAATGCCTTTTGTGTTTTCATTTGGACCAAAGAGCCTATATTTTTAGCTTTCTTATATACTTGAAACAACTCTTCACAAATCGAACTATGTTTGCTTTGTAAAATTTAGCTGAGATACCATCATTCGCAAGAGACTTACCATTCAAGAGTGTTTTGATGACATTTTGAATCTCCATTAGGGAGATTCTCTAGTAAGGAGGAGTCCTCTCTAAATAACTTCCTAGGGATGATGGTCCTACAAAATTCTCTAGTTTGTATACATTTTGGGTATCTATCCTTAGTAATGAATGCATTTTATAGAAGGTCATGAATATTTCCTTTATATCTTCTTTCTCATGCACTACTTGGCAACCATCTAAGATCTTATTAATCCTCTCTTTAGTTTGTTTACTCTTCAAAATATTAAAAAATAATTTTGTACCCTTTTCTTCATTCTTCATCTAATTTAGTTTAGACCATGTTCTCATACCCTTAATTTTTTGATTTTGAATCCTGCTGAGAGTTCTATTTATCTTAACCAATTCATTTTTAATATCTTGATTGGTGGGGTGTTCCTACAAAATCTTTTCAATTTCAAACACCTTGTCCTTAAGTTTATGTTTCATCCTCCCATTGTCCATGGTCTTCTTCTTCCCAATAGTTGGTAACAATATTTTTTGACTATTAACATTTGTATTCCATCTTTCAATAATAGTCATACCTTTTAGCATCCACTAATTAATGTGTCTTAACATAATGGTTATATTGGAAAAATCTTAATCTCTAAGGAGATCAACGTTAATCAAGAACTTCTTAGAGTTACAATGGGTATTACTAACCTGATTAAAGAAATAAAATTAGAAACTATTAGGTGATGGCCAAAGAATCTAGAGAAGTACACACTAAGACCAAATCCTCTATCACTCACTTGAAAACTCATTTTTCCTTATTCACATAGAATTTACCAAGTCTACTAGAGATCCTTTTTTGACCCTACTCATAGTTACACCATGTAAATCAAATGCTATTATGCCCATCTTTCTTCCTCTCAAGGGGATCAAAATTATTGAGCTTACACTTGACTCTAGCCCAATGAATAACCCATTTCCCTTTCATCCACTTTTTTTACCCCCTTGTTTATCCTCTTGTCTTTCAACCATGTTGAAATCACCACCTAAGATATAAGGTATGTCCTTCAAATTGCATAAGCACTTCCATAGATCGGTTTGTTCCTTATAATCATTTGAGGAAAAAATTGAGTGGAGCCCAAAGATTTCTCATTCCTTCTCAATAATGACCCAAAATCTCATGTTACGAGAGGTTCCCACTTCCTTCACATATTGAGCTCACTTATTAGAAACTAATATGGTTGTGCCTCCTCTTCCCTTATCATTTTTAGTGACAAAGAAAGAGGCATATTTCCATATGAATTTTAGGCTAACTTCCAACACAAAGTGAGTGGATTTAACTTCTTGGAGGAAAATAGATTCTATGTCACTGATAGTGTTCATCAACCTCTTAACAACATATTTCTTTTCAGGGGACTCTAGTCCCATAACATTCCAAGAGATACATTGTATTCCCATCATTACATTATTCATCAATGCCAATACAAACCCTAAAGCTATCAAAGAACTTGGAAGGTTATTATTTTTTAACACACACCAGATGTTGAGAGGGGGGTGCATAAGCATAAGTTGAAATCTCACTTAATTAATCAACTATCTTGAACATTCACCTAATAAAACATTCAGCAATAATGAGTCAAAAAAACAACACATGAACGCCAAGATTTTTATACGTGAAAAACCCAAAGTAGGAAAAACCATGGTGAGCACTTTCCCACAAAGATAATCACAAATATATAGTTTGGTTACAAAGATAGTAGGATCTCAGTACTCCAGACTTTAAACTAGAAGCTCACTGCCAAATATAAATAGGATCTCACTGCTCTGGACTTGAAAATAGAGGCTCACTACCAAAGTAGCAAGATACAGTAAAGAACTTGTGCAACTAACTCATTGTCCTAGGGAAAAGATACATCAAACTCTGCACAACATATAAAAGGAAATTCTCTTGATAATGTAAGTGATCTACCCAACTCTATCAATCTCATCAATACATTATCTATGTCTTTACTTCTCTGTCATAGTCAAGAATAGCTACCACATAATATAAACTCTTCTCTTCCAAAACCCTTATTCACTCGCTTATACTTGTTACTCTTTTCCAAAGGACACGTTGTACTTATATTCAAGATAGATCATTGGAATTACAACAAGGTTGGCCATACCCAAAACCAAATTAAAATTAAATTACAAGTCGACCATATCAACAAAAAATTATAATAAGATCATATGCATAAGTATTCAGACCAAGATATAGGTCGCACATAACATAAAACCATCTAGATAAGAGATAAACATTAGATGCAATATCTAGACCAAAAACATGAAGCGTGATCCACTTTAGGAGAGAGAGAGAGAGAGAGAGAGAGAGAGAGAGGACCAAAAAATGATACACATAGCTCAATACTAGATCCACAATCACTAGAATAATTTCCACAGTTATCTCTAATGTGTATCATCACACTATCCAAAGAACCAATTCACTTACTAGTTCTATCCAGACCTCCACATGCAATGGTGAGATCCACACTCCACATCAAATGCCATATCACTTTCCAATTTTCTATGTCAGAAACTATCACAACATATTTTTAGACTAGAACAACAACTAATCATAACTGCAATACTTGGTAACATTATTTTTGGATCACTGGAAAATGCCACAACCAAGACCAAAACTTGAATACAATACAAATTATATCTACGCATATTCATCTCTTATTTCCAAAGAGGAAACCTTTTGTAAAACACAACTAAATAATTTTCATCTTTAATTGTATCTCAATGTATATATTTGTTACTAAACCACTAACTTTTGGACCTTATAAGGATATAACATTAAAGAACTGATAAATAACATTCTCATGTGATCTCTTAAATACATACATGTCTTCCACTATTCTGTAGCACTATCATGTCTAGCACACAACCTTACCTCTCCCAGACCAGCTAACTTCTTTCAGGTATCTAAATCATAGGATATATTGAACATGTCTTCAAAAAATACCTTTGGACCAAAAAGTTCACAGAAGGATGAGAGCTCTGCAACTTGTATGACTCCAAGAGGGCTGCATCTTCACCTCATTTGGAGTTCATACCCTTGGTTGTTGATGCTCATGTGCGATCTTGGTGTCTTTCATTAATTTGTGTGGCTTTCATTTTGCCCTCTTGTTTTTTGTGCTTCTCTTTGCATTTGTTTCGTGATTTATTTCTTTTTCTTTCTTGATACATTGTTCATTTTGTGTTGATATTTAGTTTTCCTTCATACTGAGTTGATTTGTTGTGTGGCTTGGTTTAGGTTAGTCTTGACCCTTTACTAGTTTCTCTTATGCAATTGTTAATGGGTAGTAATAATGATGGAGCCTCTAACTGTAGAGAGGAAGTTATAGAAATCTTGAAAAAAGGTGGGAGTGAGGAGTTTGTTACTAATGAAGAATTCTTCTAATCTTTCAAAGGAGATGCGTGAGTAACCCTCGTATAAATTAGTGGTGATTGATCATTTCACTCATGTACTCCCACTTTCTGCTAGTTTCAATGGAAGAATTTTTAGATAATTACTTATGGATACCAGAAATGGTTTGGGTGAGTCCTCAACCAATGTAAATCAACTTAGAAATGGTGGCCTCAGTGACTCCAATGACCCTAGAGAGGGAGGTGATGGAAAACCCCTTCCCTCTAGTTTGAAAACCCTCTCTCTTTCTCCTAATGAGGACATGGTGAAATCCATTAGGGTTGAGCGGTCTCATTTGAAGAATATTGTTATTTTCTTTGTTTGTATGGATAGAGAATCATTGCCTTCTCAAAAGTTTGTTGATGACTGGATTGATAATGTTTGGGGAAAGAAATTAGGTATCCATGTTAAATTTTGTAGAATGATTCAAAAAGGTTTATTTGTGGTGTTTTTGGAATCTCATAACATGTAGGATAGGGATCTAAAGAAAATTTTCTAGAATGTAGGGCATTCCTTATTCAGAGTATTTCCATAGTACCCTATAAAGGGAATTTTGAGAAGGTTATTGCCCACTCCTTCCCTAATTGTGTTGAAATTAAAAATGTACAACCAAAATTTTGGCCATTTATTTCCCATATTTTGAGTATGTTGGGTTATGTTCTTTAGTTAGTGGAATCAAGAACCACTCTTCCTCATTTAAATGCTAGGGATCGTATAGCTCTTTCTTTTGAGATTGATTTTCCTGATATTATTTCTTTAAATATTGATGAAGATTTTTTTTTATGGGAACTTTCCACGTTGGGTAACTTGGGGGCATGCTTTTACTGCAAATTAAATGGACATGCAAGGAAAGACTATCCATCTCTTAAAAATCTCCAAAATGCTAAGTTCAAAGTGGATAGAAACATGGGAGGAAACTCTAAAAGAAATATTGGCTCTGATAAGAACTCCAAAGAAGATAGTAATTTACCCGTGACCGATACCCCTATTAAAGGTATAAAAATGTTAATTTAAAGTCTGTTAACTAGAATTTGGGAGATAATTTTTCTAGTCTTTCTAACCCTCTTTTTGAGGAGGAATATGATGTGATTCCTTCCTCTATCGATGGTGGTCCTCTTGATTCCCTAGTCATTCATCAAACATAACAAATTAATATTATTCATAATGGCATAGAAGAGGGTGATAATATAACACCTCCCCCCACCAAATTGAATGTTCAAATACTAGCACTTGCAACCATTAATGAGAAATATGATTCATTGAGGAATGCCAATCAGACCCCATTAAATTTGACCAATAGTAACACTTTACCTAGTACTGTGGATTCCATGGTGGAAGCTTCCACAATAAATCATATTGAGATGATAGCTATTTAAGGAGAAGTTATTGATAATAATTCAGAAAAAAATTACTGAGGTTGTTAGCAACAATAATAAGAAGAAAAGGAAACCATGAATAGACAATCCCTACCTAATAACACTTCCAAAAAATTATAATGAGATTCCAGAGTATTTTAACAAATTGTGAAAGAACCAAAAATCCTCCCTCAAATAAAAATTAATGATGATGCACATTCATAGCTGTCCAATGTCAGAGGTTTGGAAATGCCCAATAGAAAGTATATGGTTAGAAAATGGTGTAATAATCTTAATAAACAATATATTATCTATCTACAAGAAATTAAGGTGGTGGGGTTTCAAGCATATACTATGTTGAAATTTTTGTGGGATCAAGCCACTAGATTTCACTCCAATCATGAAAGAGGTAAAGGTGGTATTGCCATCCTTATAGGCCCTAATTGGGCTAATAAGATTATTGCTAATAGTGTCTCCCCATGCCAAGGGCCCTATGGGTTACTTTCAAATAAAAGGAGAGTGTCTTTGGAATAGGCAATATTTATGCAACAAATGATTATAGGGATAGGGCCAATTTTTGGGATTGGCTGACCTCTAGCCTCCCTAGTGCCAAATGGATATTTGTGGGGGACTTTAATATGATTGATTGGGGTGAAGATAAAAGTGGAGGCATTAAACATTGTTGGAAGGGTAATGAACATTTTTTTGGTCTAAATTTAAGAGGAAATTCAACCTTGTTGACCCTATTGAGAGGATGAAGTGTTCCTTCTTGGATATTTGGTTCACATGGTGTAACAACCAAAGTGGTCAGCAGAGAATGTACTATAGGTTGGACAGATTCTATGTTGAGGCATCTTTTTTCTCCTTTGCATCTCCAAGACATGCTCTTATTTGTGTCTCTCCTACTACTATTCTGAACCATTCTCCTATTTCAGCTATTGTATCTTTTGATTCTGATATTTTCTCTTTCGTCGGGCCTAAGATGGAGAATGTTTTTAAGTTGAATGTCTCACTTCTTAAGGATGATGATAATGGGGAAGCCATCAAGATGGTCTCTTGTTTGGTTAAATTTTTTAATGGGGATCTTAGACCTAGAGAATAATGAGATTCCCTAACTGCCGCTTGGAGGAAAATGTTTTAGATTATGGGTAAGAAAAATGCTATAAATAGATCAAGGGAAGAAACCTTTCTGTAGAGAAAATTAAATGAGAATGAGAAGAAGCTTCAGATTAAGGAGAATGATTCTTTTCTAGAGGAGGAATTATCTTGGGTGAAAACACATTTAAGGAGGTTGTAACATTATAAGGCTCAAGGCCAAAAAGTAAGAGCTAAGATGAATTGTCTTAAAGAAGGTGATAAGGGATCTAAGTACCTTTTTAATTTGATCGGGGCTAAAAAAAAGAGAGAACTTATAGATGAGATTCAAATTAAAAATTGCCTCACTAATGACCCTTTGTCTATCAAGGAGGCTTTTTTCAATTTCTATAATGATCTATTCTCCTATGAACATGGTATGGATAATCAGAAGGCTCTTAGTAAATGCCTCAAGTTAATCCCAAGGAAAATTACTAGTATTGAGGCCACTAGTCTTGATCAAAGGATCTCTCTTGAGGAGATTGAAATTGTTATTAGCTCACTTTCCAATGGAAACTCCCTAGGGAGGGATGGTCTAACTGTCAATTTTTTTAAAAATCACTCATAATAGATTTTCATAGATTTAATGTCTTTTTATGAAGATGTTTTTGATTAGGGGTCTCTTCATGAAAATATTAATAGAGGAGTTATAAAGTTGCTTCCTAAGAGTGGAGAGAAGACCTTGGTTAAGAACTGGAGACCTATCACTTTGTTAAATATTTTATACAAGATTATAGTAAAAGTGTTAGCAAGAAGGATTGTTGGGTTGCTAAACAAGTTTATTTTTGTTACTCAAACTAGGTTCATAAAAGGCAGGTATATCCTTGAGAACTGTAAGAATTTGCAAATAGAAAAGATTGAACCTGTGATACCCCAAAAATGGGCTATAGGTTCATTAACCTCCTATATCGACACATCAAACGAAATCGACATCAAAGTCCTAACCAAAGGCACATCTGAACATCATCAAATCCTAATTGATTATCTCAAATTCTGCATTGGGGAATATTCCTAGTAATATTCCTAATTATCTTTAATTTCATAGTTATTTGGCGATAAATCACATTTATCCTAAAGTTTGATTAATTGAATATTTCCAATATTTAATTAATTAGATTTAATTCTTCCACTTAATTATTTAATTAAAGTTAATTCTATTTATTCCTAAATTGTATTATTTAATTTTGACAATAAATCCAAAATCTCATCATTAATTGATTAAATTCTTATTTAATTAATTAAAGCAAGTTGTCATATTTGATGATATTATTTTTGAATAAAAGTTTGATTAAATGGTTGATTAACCCATAAATCAATTGTTTTATTTCAAAAATTAGTTAAGTTGAGAATAAATCACTTTATTTATTTATTAATTCATAATTATCCATGTGCACAATCAAAGAGCAGTTAAACTCCAAATCAGAAAATCAATGCAAGTTATTGACTTTTTGGAACTCAACATCATTTTTTAGTTTTAAAGTTGATCTAAACTTCTAATTTGAGTTAAAAAGTTGTTTTTGCATGATTTGCATGTTTTTGTGAGTTAAATATCCTTTATTTAAAAATAACTCAAAAATCAACCTGAGTTATTTGAGTGATTTATGGATTTTTTCCATGCATCCTCAAAGCCCTCGATTTCTATAAATTAAGGCTTCAGCTCTTCATTATGATCCATCCATAGAATCCACAGAATCTACAAGAATTGCATAATCACGCTGCTGAATTGGAGACTAAAGAATCATCTTTGATGAATCCAAGCTTTGTGAGATCAATATTGCATAGTTATTCATATCATATTAGTTTTCATTTGTTAGATCATCATAGCATATCAGTTTTTACATATCATAGATTCATATCAGTTTTCATCATATCATTGCATAGAAAATCAAAAAAATAGATTAGTTGCATTCATACAGTTTTTATATCCATCTTTTGCATTCAAATCCTTCATTTAGGTGTCATCAAGGTCACTGATCTCAATAACAATCTAAGAACATCATACTCGCACCTATTAGAAGGCAGTAAATTGCCTAGTTAGTTTAGCTTTCATTTATTGCATGATTTCATTTTTGCTAACCTCTAATGTTTTACTAAAGTGTTGTGTCTACAGATCAGGTACAATTTTCACACACACATTTCTGGTGCCCACCGTGGGGCCCTGAAATAGATTTCCAATTCAATTCTCTCAATTTCTATCTTTTTCTCCTTGATTTCTGTGCAAAACTATGATTTTTAATTTATGTCCGTACAATCTTCGTACGAGTTTCTGACAAAAGTCATTTCGCACTAAACCCACTGTCGTACAACAATCTATCAGATCAAGGATCATGTCATACTATACACACTTTCATTTGAAAGTTCAACTGTCATTCCATAGAACACCCAGTGTCATACGAGTTTTTGGACCGTCATCTGGGAGCACACCCAGTGTCGTACGAGTTTCAGACTGTCGTCTGGTAACAGACCCACTGTTGTATGAGTTTTGACATCAGATTTACATAGTCATTTCATTTTTTAGGGTAGTTTGTCATATTTGGTTTTCAGATTTCGACTAACGGCTAATCTTGACAATTGAAATTCTCTATTTTTGATTGACTCCTACTGGTTTTTTATTAGAAAAAGTGCAAGAATTGCTAAAAGCAGGTAAACATCTACTAAGTGTGTTGTGAGGATTCTAGGTATTCTCCTTAATCTAATAACATTTTAATTTGGATCCTAAAATAAATCTCTCATGTGTTTGGCTTGAGTGTTTTCTTTGCGTGCTTTTCTTCAAATTTGCATAATTGAATACTAGGTTGTAACACCTTAAGTATTGATAGGCAGTCTTAGGATATTTTTGATTGATCTTATTAGCAAAATTGGGATATTGGACTTGCTTATTCTTACTTGCCCCTCATTTTCACCCCATGGTTGCAAGGTCAGTGCCACATTCAGGGGAGGGGTCTACTTAGAAAGAGCGTTAAATGTTCCACCAGTTCTTTCACATTTTATGCTTTTCAAATCTCATTAGTATTCTAGGGTGTCGTCTTGCTTTTAAATTTGTGTGAGGAGTTAAATGCACCACTTTGTGGACTCACCTCATGTTTATTTGGAGCATTAAGTGTACCACCTTTTGTGCTTATTGAATACTTTTGGATAGATTTGTTTTTTGATATATCTGTGAAAACATAGTAATTAGGCCCTATGAACACTATTTATGGTTCTTGAGAGATTGGATTCCCAGTGAAATCCTTCTTGATAATAGAATCCTTTTAGGTAGGGAGGATACTTAGTGCGTCTCACATTCTACTTGGTCCGTGCATCTTCCCTTATTGATTGATACATTCTCTCTCCAGAGAGGTTGATAGATCATGTGGGGTTGATATCATAGACCTTGGTGAGATAATCTTCATCTTAGCGTGTCGGATTTATCTCCCTGCTTTATCTGGGTTAAAAGTGAAAAGGTGTCAAACCCTTGGATCTGGAGCCAAGTCCCCTTGTGGTATACTATTGTGAGTCACCTTTAGAGAGGGTTAACCGTAGTAGACACTCCCTTCATAGGGTAAACTGCGTTGACAAAACCTTAAGCGATAATAGCCATTTTCATCATGGTAGTGACAACTGCTATATAAATGTCCTTGTGGAAGAAATCTTCATAGGTGTGGTTCATTGTTGGGTTGTCAGATCTCCCTAGCAGCTCCTGGTTGATTAAATTCTCAGACTGTGTCAAAAGCCTAGTGCGTCAGGATTGGAGTTCACCCCCTTGGATCATAAAAGTTACAGAGTCAAACCATTACTAAAAACCCTAGCAAGGCCAAATTTTCATTTTCTAGGGTATATCTGCGTCATTGCAAAACATTTTGGAACATACACAATTAGCGCTTATGATGATTAGAATGAATAAAATCACTTGATTGTTCATGCGCAAGGTTGCTTTTGCTCTTGTTCATTGTTTTCAGACATGCTTGAAATCACTTGCTTGCTATTTTGCGTGCTTTTTTATCTATCAGGTTACTAAAAATGAACAAATCTGTTACAATCCTTGAATCTGGATAGTACAATTTGCAAACAATTTGAAACTAAAAACCCTAAATTTGCAAAATTTGAAGTGAAATTCCTTTCTGGAGTCAAAAGTCATCTCAGGAGGTCAGGAAGTCATACAATTTTTTGTCAAATGTCATTTCATCACTGCCCAACTGTCGTATGGTAAGGAACCCAATGTCATATGAGTCTCTTTGCCAGTCAAAATTCAAAAAGTCAAATCCTGCTAGCAACTGTCGTGTGAGTTTTGCAACTATCGTACGAGTTTTTCAACTGTCGTTTCATAGCATACCCACTGTCGTGCGAGTTTTGCAACTGTCGTACGAACTTTTCAACTATCATTTTATAGAATAGCCACCTTCGTATGAGTCTATAGAGTGTCATTTGGGAAAATTTTTGAAAGTTGTTAGAAAATTGTCAGAATTGCCAGATACTCAGCTTTTTCAGCCTATTTCCAGAACCTGTCGAACAAATCACTGTGTCAGGAATAGAGCAGTAGCTATTGAGAACCCTACCATTTTCCAAGAGTGGCCTTTTGAATCTGATTCAACCTTTTGTTTAATTGATTTGAGTCCTTTTCATTTTGTGTCAAAACCTGGTCATAACTATCAATCTTCTATCAAATCTTCAAAAAATAGACTAAGTGTGTGAACTCGTGTCCGCTATCTTTTGGGCAATCTACCCATACATCCAGGGCACAGTATCCTTCACCCACATCTAATCGAATCTTCAAATCAATCAAACCTTGACAAGGTTGCGTCATATGATCATCTTGATTCAATTCATTCTTCAGTTATCTGGATCTTATTCTTTTGTTTCACTCAAAGTTAATGGTGGAAACTAGAGCTTCCTCACATAAGAAATCTGGAGAAGCATCCCAAACCTTACCTATAACTGCTACCGGGGGTCCAACTCTTGAGCAACTCATCAATTTTGGTCTTTATGAGGATGACGGTATTGGAAACTTTCGATTAAAAACTGGTTACATTCTTCCTCCATCAACTCACGGAGGTACCCAACAAACCCCACATCAATCTATTCCAGGGAGTCCACAAACTCCTACCATGTCTCAAGCAGGGACAAACTTTGGCTCTCAAGGAGCTCAATCTCAACATGGTGCAGATCAAGAACCCACACCTGAAGAAATTGCTCAATATCAAAATGATGATAACTTCAAATGAATGATGAAGCATTTCTTGAAAGAAGATAGAGAAGCATACTTTTTACAATTGGCCCATCAAGGAGCTAAGCTTCCTCCTAATTTTAATGTCGAAGAAATCATCACACATGAGGAAGAAACTCTGATAATGGCCATGACAAAATAGATACATGCTTTACAAGTCAAACTGAATCAACTCGAAAAAGAGAAGGAACCCAAAGAGTTCTCCATGGAGGCTCTATGTCCTTTTCCATTTGACAAAGACTTGTACATGCCACCATTTCCAAAAAGAGTGGAGATGTCAAAGTATGATATGTATGATGGACACTCAAATCCTTAAGATCATGTCAAAGAATTCTGTACATAATCCATGGAGTTCATGCATGAACCGACCTATCTGATGCACCTCTTTCCTAGATCTCTAGGCGGAGCAGCCATCCACTGGCTCTCTAGATTGCCTTCTACTATCAAAACTTTTGAGGAGTTGATCAAATTATTTTATCAGCAATACTCCTACAATATTCAACATCCAGTCACCATGATTGATAGCTGTAATCTCAAGCAATATCTAGGGGAACCATTCCTAACATTTCTCAAGAGATGGAGGAAGAAGTTCTCTCTATATGCCAGACCTATTCCAGAAATAGAAAAACTAGAAATCTTCATCAATAACCTTGTGCCAGAAATCAATTATCCTCTACAAATGCAAGATCATACATCTTTTGATAAGATGGTGGATAATGCTATCAAAATCAAAAAAGTGCTTGTTAAAAAAGGAGAAATCACACTTCAAAAAGACAAGTACGAATCAGGAACCAGTTCTAAAGACAAGAACAAAAATTGGAACAAGAAAAAAGGCATCATCACAGATGGTGTTGTTGATACTATCCATGCCCCATCAAAGCACCAGCCTACAATCTGACTCTTGGTTCCCAAGCCATAAAATCTTCAGAACAAAAGTCATCCGAACCATTTCAAAAGAAGCCAGAATATAAATCTTGGGATAAACATCGAAAGTTCACTCCTCTTGGGGAATCTTTAGAATTAGCTATGAAAACTCTACTAGCTGATAACATCATCTCTTTGCCAGCAATCCGACCACCTGATTCTGAGCCTAAGCCAAAATGGTGGTGAGAAAATGAATTCTGTGATTTCCATCGAGGTAAAGGTCACAAAATGAATAACTGCTTCTAGTTGAAACACACCATTCAAGATCTGATCGATAATGGAGACATCATATTTGACAATCCTAAGAGCAATAATGATCATACGGCATTTACAGAACCATTTTTGCAACATGGTCAAGGAGTTTCAACTTCTCAGCCTAATATGGGGGCCAAAGTCAACTATGCCTACCCAAGAAATAATGTTGTCATCAATATGGTTGAACCCTGTCTCTCGGAGCATTGCAATGTCATCACAATTGTAAGAAGAGATAGAAAAAATCAATCCACCAACACAGTTACTCTATCACAAGCCCAAACACATCTGAAAGGACAAATCCCAGATTCATCAAATGTCCCTAAGGTGCCCTTCAATCTTTCATCTGCTTCTAAACAGAAGGCTGCTTCCAAATCTTCCAATTCTAAAGATACAAGGCCTACATCTTATAGCATTGTTCAACAACTCCAGCACACTAATGCCAAAATCTCCATGTTTAAGTTGCTTCGAATATCTCCAACTCACAGAGCCATACTAGACAAAGCTTTGCTCAGTTCCAATGTTCTTGATGACCTTGATTTAGATAGGTTCCAGACTATGGTTGGACATCTTACATCTCCACAATATATCTCCTTTTCAGAGGAAGATGACAACTCCTTGAGTCACCCACATAATCAGCCTTTTCATATAGAAGTCTTGATCTAGAACCGTAGAGTCAAACATGTGTTGATAGATGGGGGTACTAGCCTAAACATTTGATCTTACAGCTTGATCACACAATTGGGATTTTCAAAATTGGCTATTGATCCTCGAAAGAAAATAATTGTCAAAGCCTATGATGAACAAGAAAGATCTTCTAAAGGCACCATTGTCTTACCTATCAAAGTGGGTCTAGTTATCAAAGATACCATGTATCAAGTGCTTGATCAACCTTTGTCTTACAACATCCTCCTAGGGAGACCATGGATACATGAAATGCAAGCTATTCCTTCTACATACCATCAATGTTTGAAGTTTCCTTATGAAGGAGTAGAGGTTACTATCCCCATAGATCTGAATACAACTTGCAATACATTGAAGGAAAGTGTTGATAAGCTTGTGCCTAATAATAGAGAATCTTCCATTGAATCAACTAAAGAAGCCTCCACATCTAAAATGGAAGATCTTGCAAAAGAGGTTAATATCAAAGAAAATAGTATGGGAGAATATACTAGGGAGCCAATCTTATCTTTGACATCTCTTCCTATCTCACCTAAGTCTTATGGACAATCTTTGAAACAATCCAAACCCGAACCTAAGGATCCTCTTAAAGCATATAAAAAGAATTTTTTGGCAGAACAAGTATCCAAGCAAGAGTTTGAAGAGGATGAAGTTGTGCTATCATGGCTATACAAAGATGAATCTGAATCTCACAATGTTCAAACTAGCGACTCTACAACACCATAGAGCCCCTCTAAGTCATATGGTCCAGGAAATAAGTTGATAGCTAGGATGGGATATTCAGGTAAAGGACCTCTAGGAGTCAGAGGAAAAGGTCTTATGACACCTCTCCCACATACTAGTAGAGAAAATAAGAATACTATTGGCCTAGGCGTTAAGAAGAAACCCTATCACCTCAAGGGTAATTGTTCTCATGGCATAGAGTAGATCACACCAGGAGAACCTCTTCTTAAGAAAGAAGAAATAGAACCATCAGATAGTGATTCAGATAGCTCAGAACTCATCCCCTATGAAAAATTGCCTAAGGAGATCAAAGACCTTCTTGATGATAAAGATGATCCAATCAAAAGAATTAATGTAGTAGAAACACAAGAACCTACTATCAATCAGGAGATAGTTGCAACACAAGAACCAGCTAATCTTGAAAATAATCAAGAAGAGGGAAGTGGTAGTGATTCTGACATAGATTCCCATGAGTATGAATTCAAATCAGAATCTAAGGGTAACCCTTCTTGGGGTATTCACCCTAACTTTACTCATGTTCTAAGATTTCCTAGAGATCCTGAATCTGAAGTTGAATCAAATGACTATGAATGGGGAGCCATTCTAGACCTAGATGAGCTTATCACAAAGAAACATGTTGATGTTATTCACCAATATGCACCTAATCCCAATGTAAGTCTAGAGCGAAATGATGAACCTATCGAGTCTGATCCACCTATGGCAGAATTGGACTCCCACAATGACATTGAGCCTATTCACAAATTAAATGTCTTAAGTCATAATATCACCTTTGAACTTGAGTGTTAGGTTAGGACCAATGATGACAGATCCATATCCGTAAACACTATCTCCCAATCTTTCCCTATCTTGACTATCCAATATCCAGACCTTATTGATCAAACCTCCACAAATCCAAAACATGGTATTTATACCTTCCCGAAAGACTATGCCCTTGCTTGCTACCTAAATGTAGTTGAGCCTATGAGGACTTCCATCAGTGAACTGAGTGTCAGCATGACCGAGTCGGACATCAAATATCTTAGTCAGAAAAATAAGAATAAGAATAAAAAGAAAAATAGTTCCGAGGGTGAAAACCACTTTGTGGCAGTCTCAGAACCTACAAAAGTAAAAATTAAAGATGTATCTGAAGGTGAAAACCTCTTTGAGGTGCCTAAGGATGAGATATTTGATATCCTTTTGATCCATTTATAGGACAGATCTCCAGTTCTAATTGAGCCCACTCAATCCATCAATTTGGGTACAATGGAGGAACCACAATTGGTACGTGTAGTATAATCATTATCAGAAGAAGAGAAGAAAAAATTTACTACATTCCTAATAGAGAAGAAGATCAACTTTGCAAGTAAATACTCAGATATGCTAGGCTTGGATCCTAATCTTATCATGCACCATTTATCCACAGCTCCTAATGTAAAACCGGTCAAGAAAAAGTTGAGAAAGATGCGTCCTCATGTTGCACTCTTGGTAAAAGCTAAATTAGAGAAGCTCCTAAAAGTTGGATTCATCTAAGTTATTGACTATGTAGAGTGGATCTCCAATAGTGTACCTATTTCTAAACTAGATGGTTCAATCAAAGTATGCACAGACTTTAGAGATGTGAATAGAGCGTGCCCTAAGGATGATTTTCCACTACCTAACATTGATATGATAGTGGACATGACTGTGGGTTTTGAGATGTATTCCTTAATGGATGGTTTCTCTAGATATAACCAAATAAAAATTTCTCTAGAGGATCAAGAGAAAACTACTTTCACATGTGCATGGGGTACCTTCTATTGGAATGTCATGCTATTTGGGCTTAAAAATGCTGGTGCTACATATCAAAGAGCAATGACATCTATTTTCCATGACATGATGCATCGAACCATGGAAGATTGTGTTGATGACACATTAGAAAACTCTATGATCAGAACTAAACATCTAAAGGACTTGAGCATGATCCTAGACAGAATGGAAAAATTTATTCTTAGACTAAATCCTAAGAAGTGTGCTTTTGGTGTCACTTCTGGAAAACTATTAGGATACATAGTTTCAAAGAAAGGCATTGAAGTTGATCCAACTAAAGTAAAGGCTATAATGGAGATGCAACCCCCTAAGAATATTAGTCAAATGAGGACATTGCAAGGAAGAGTTCAATCTATCAGAAGATTCATATCACAGCTAGCGGACATATCACAGCCTTTTACAAAAACATTACATAAAGGTGTGACCTTCGCATGGAATGAAGAATGTGAAAAGAACTTTGACCATATCAAGAAATATCTATCAAATCCTCCTATCTTGATGCCTCCTATTCATGGGAAGCCTTTAATCTTATATGTCTCTGCAACAGATACATCACTGGGGGCATTGCTAGCACAGCACGATGAAGATAAAAAGGAAAGAGCTCTATACTATATCAGTAGGACATTGGTTGCATATGAAAAGCACTATTTAATGATTGAGAAAGATTGTCTAGCTGTGATCTTCACATCAAAAAAACTTAGACATTACATGTTAGCTCATACCACACACTTGGTAGCTAAGATTGATCCACTCAAGTACCTTCTAAGCAAAGCTGCCCTCACAGGTAGATTAGCTAAATGGGTCATGCTCTTAAGTGAATTTGACATTGAATATGTGGAATGAAAAGCTATCAAAGAACAGGTTATTGCTAATCAATTAGTAGATGCACCTATGCTTGATGATACACCACTACAAATGAAATTTCCATATTCCTCTATCATGCATCTTTCTTCTAGAGAATGGCAATTATTCTTTGATGGCTCCTATACATAGAATGGATCCAAAGGAGGCATATTGTTCATAACTCCTCAAGGATACTCAATCACAAAAGCATTCAGATTAAAGTTTCCTTGCACAAACAATATTGCAAAATATGAAGCCCTTTTGAATGGTATGAAACTAGCAATTGAGTGGAGATTGACAGAGCTACACATTCATGGAGACTCTCAGCTTGTTATTCATCAAGTCAATGATGTGTACCAAACTAAAGATGAAAATCTCATTCCTTACAAGAGAATGGTAGATGATTTAAAGAAGTATTTCATATCTATCACATTTGAGCAAATTCCTAGAATGGAGAACAAGGCTGCCAATGCAATGGCAATGCTATCTACTTTATTATAGTAACCTAAACATGAGCTACGCTACGAGTTCCTGGTGGAAGCACTATCTTATCCTACATTTGAATCCCTTGAAACCCACATGATTTGCACTATTGTAGGTCATGATTCATCCAGATACAAAAACCTATTTTCCTATCTCCAAGACCAAATTATCCCCAATACTTTCAACCGCCATGAAAAGAGATACCTTATCCGAAATGCCTCCTGATATTTCATCATTGGTCACGATCTGTACAAATGAGGTCTAGATGGTATGCTACTTAGATTTTTAGAATAGGAAGAGTCTCAATGTGTATTAGAGGAAGTCCATGATGGTATTTGTGGGTCACACTCGAACGGTTTAACACTAGCTCAAAAACTTATTAGGGCTAGGTACTATTGGCCTGAAATGGAGAAAGAGGCTATCAAGTTTGCTAAGAATTGTCAAAAATGCCAAATGCATGGCAACTTAATTCATGCTCCAGGGCGAGATCTAATCCCCTTTACAACACAATGGCATTTTCATCAATGGGCATTTGATCTTATTGGGATGATTCATCCTCATTCTTCTAATGGACATACCCATATAATCACAGCTATAGATTATTTTACAAAAAGGGTAGAAGCAATCCCTTTGACACAAGCAACTGGAAAGCAAATATCTATGTTCATATTGAACTATATCATATGCAGATATGGGATACCTCATTCCATAATCACAGATAACGGTGGACAATTCAAGAACAAAGACCTAGATGGTCTATGTGCCAAATTCAAGATTACACAACATTGGTCTTCTATCTACTATCCTGAAGGGAATGGCCAAGTAGAGGCTTCTAATAAGAATCTATTGAAAATCTTGCATCGAACAGTTAATAAAATAGGAAGAGACTGGCATCTCATGATCAATCCAGCTCTCTAGGCTTACAGAACAAGTATCATAACACCTACAGGGGCTACACCTTTGGCTTTAGTTTATGGGTCTGAAGCGGTACTGCCTATTGAGGTTGAAATCCCATCACTAAGAATCAAAATGCATGGTCTAGTAACTGATGATGACTACAAAGTGTCTAAGTTGCAAGAACTTGAACTACTAGATGAGCACAAACAAGCATCATATGATCGTCTCAGAGTATATCAGAAGAGAATGTCTAGAGGTTACAACAAGAAAGTCAGACATAGAGAATTTCAGGTTGGCTATCTAGTCTTGAGAGAGAATCCTAAAAACCAATCACATCGAGAACGCAAGGGGAAGTTTGAACCCAACTGGTTGGGTCCCTTTATTATTACTACTACTTTTGGCTCTAGTGCCTATCAACTCTCAACAACTAAAGGAGAAAAGCTCTGAGAACCAATCAACATTCTCCATCTGAAGAAATTGTACGCCTAAGGCATTCAATGTATGGTAAAATGTCCTTAAAAAAATCTTAAAAATTTGAAAAAGTCCTAAAAAAATGAACATCTTGGTGAAAACCTAGCAATAGGCACCTTGATGATTCACAAAAGAATTGAAAAATATCAAAAGTACAAAAAAAATTGAAAAAATGAACAGTACAAAAAAATTAAAAAATTGAAAAGTACAAAAAAATTGAAAAAATGAAAAATACAAAAAAAATGAGAAAAAGAAAAAGTGCCTTGGTGAAAACCTAGAAACAGGCGTCTTGGTAGCAAAAATAGAATCTCTGCCAAGATGGTGAAAACCTGGCAAATGGGTGCTACTTGTTTCAAAATGCTCCATCTATCAAGGCAATCTTGGTCTTTCCCAGCTTTCAGTCTTGCTTTAGTTTGTACATATCTCCCGGTTTGTTTCTGTATTTCAGTTTTCAATAAGTCAGTTTGTACACCAATCGGCTCAAGCGTCTATATCCTATCAATGTTCACACTTGGGGGCAATCAAAGTCATACCTATGGCCTCCAATGTATCTTAGACGTATCATATCCAGTCAGAGTCCTTTGAAGCTTCATCCGAGTCAGTTAGTCTGCCTTGTCTCCAGAAAGGATTTTGCATCTACAACAATGAAATCAAACACAAATTGAAAACAATCTGTGCCTTTTACATGCTTTTACCTCCTTGTATGCTTACTGATTCACATTGAGATTTTTGCATATTATGTCCTTTCAAGTTGTTCGATCATGTCCTTTACAGGATTTAGAGAGTGATGACTGGGGGCATAATCTTTTCTTTATTTTCTTCTTGTATTTGAAAATCTAACAACTTTGGAAATTCTAGATTGAAATGGTGTCTGACTGTAAGAGCCTCTATCTCGAATTGGATGGCCATGCGTACCTCGACCATTGATACCTAAAAAATTCAAGGAAGTTTGATCTAACTATTATCTTTTGAGTGATTTCTTTCTCCTATTGTGAAATGCGATCTTGCCTAAGGATGTGAATGATAAAGGGTCACTACGAGTAATTCACATTAGATTTAGAATGATCTCTTAACTGTTTGATATGCTTGTACACGCAAGGCATATTTAGGTCATCATGACATTTATGTTTTGATGCTTATACAAATTGCTATATCAAAATGGACATGATATTCAGGTCATCCTAGCGTTTGTGCCTTGGTGCTTATATCTAATCCGACTTTTCGAAAACAAAATCAATATTCATATATCCATGGTTGTTGACCAGTGGGTGTTGTATTGATTCTTGTGCATACAAATTGATATTCATATGTCTATGGTTTCATAGCTAGTGGGCATTGTATTGATTTATCCGATTACCTAAAAGTTCAATGATGATAACAAATCGACATATGATCAGTGACTAGGTCCTAAGTCTTAGGTTGCATTTCATTCTGCATGTTTCTTTGCATTTTGCATGTCTGCATGATCTCACAAATGTTTGGAAACACTTCAAAGCTTAAACAATTCTTTAATCACATCTTCACATCTAACAAGATTTGAGTCTCACTCGAAGGTCTCTTCACCGAACCGTAAGCAGTAACTCTCTTGGGTTAAATATCCTTTTGACATAAGATCGAGTACTTGTCTACATCAACCTGCAAAAACATATCATGTGTATCGCTGCATTTCCATCCCATATCATTACCATTTGTTGCATTACATTACATCCAGTGCATAAGCATAAATCATACATACATCTTTTCATAAATCCATTACATTTGCATAACATCCATACATATGAAAGAAATCATTGCATTGCATTGATCCATACATACATTCTACACTTCTCATAGCATAAACATCACATGATATCATCATAAATCAAAACATGACAAGTACAAATGAAGTCACAACCAAAAACATCGATCTCATATATATCATAAACTCGAAATGTGTCAAGGGTGCACTACTAGCACAGTGTACAAAAGAATGAGCTCCAGAGAGCTATCAGAGTCAGAATAGTATATTAGTGATCAAAAAGAACAGAGTATATCAAAACATAAGAGCAGGAATCAACTATCAGCATGCTCCTCGATATCTGGTGGAGGAGGGGGTGGTGCATCTGGTATAGTCTCTGCTCTCGGTGCCCTAGCTCCCTCTGAGGCTGCCATATAATCTGAATACGTGGGTAATCTCTATGCAGCAGGGATAGCCGCATAATATGCAGACACATAGTATGAAGCCTGAGAGGTCTGATGGGTCACTTCTATCTATAGTCTTCAAACCTCTGCACAGAACTCTACACAAAGCTCTGTATGCTGCCTATCTGCCTCTAGATACCTCTCCTCCCACCTAGCACTCTGTACCTCTTGGAACTAAGCTCTGAGACATCTGATAGTCTCTGATGAAGTGAGAGGAAAAGTAGGATCAGCCTCAGCTTTTGGCATCTCTGTGTCCTATGTTGGCTGCTCTGGCTGCTGGTTAGTGGTATCTGCTCTATGCGCCTTACGACATCTAACCTCAGCTCCTAGATCAAAAGTGGTATCTGCTTGTAAGGGATCTCCATCACCACCTACAAACTACTCAACTACTATGGCATCATCTGTAGAACCAACACCACCCAAGGTACCACTCTCGCCCCTGGTCCATCTTTGTGAACCTATGTATGTACCTACTATAGAAGTAGAAGGACGAGGGGGCCTCATCTATCTGGATGGTCTCTGTGCTGGGGCCATCACTCTGGGTCTTAGGGGTGTAGGTTGTATCATCAGACCCTATGCCATAGGAGCTCCTGTCACATGCATTGCCTCCTCCATGGAGGGTATCAACTTAGTAGGATCCAAAAATCTGTGGACAGGGTGGTCTGCAAGCCAAGCAATGTATCCATTTGTGACCCCTGCATCAACTACCTGTGGACGGTAGTCCCAATCTCTACCAATGATCCTACTATACTCCTCTAAACATAGAGAATAGGTGAGCCTCTATGTCCATCCGAGCCCAATCTCATGAATAATGCGTGCATATGCAATATACTCCTGTGGGGCATCCTATCTGTGTCCATACTGATGCCACACTCTAGTAATCAAAAATCTCTCCAAAATGGTGGGACACAAGCCAATAAGTACCCGACTCTAACAAAGAAAGTTGTACTGCTCCCTTGCAGTGGGCCATGCCTCTATCTGCAAGTAGGGTCTCCAATGCACAAATGTCATATCATCTAAGCATCATTAGAAGTACTCAGTATGACCCATGCGGACCTGTGTGACATAACCAGCATACGTATATATCATTGGCTCCTGTGGCTGCCGCTGTGTCTAGAAAACTAGTCTCAACACTGGGATATGCTCCCATGCCCACATCTATAATACAAGAGCTCTAGAAGCGAAGCTCTTGCAATCTTGATACACAATCTCGTGCATCTCTGAAAATATATGTGCCAAAAGAAACTGACCCCAAGAAAGCTCAGTGGGCATCGCCATAAGCAGGGCTACCATCGGAGCCCATCCCATCAAAAAGCCGTTCTGCTGACGGCCTGGCATGATGAGCTCATCGATCATCCTAGAAATAATGCACTCTAAATGGTGCATTTGACCATATCTCTGTACAAGGGTCTCCCAGGAAATGGACCCCGTCAACTATGTATCATCCCCAAACAGATGTCTAAAGGCATGAAGACCAGTCTGGCCGAAACTCACATACTCAGGATGCCAACTGCTATGGAATGGAATGTGTAGTATCCTATAAATATCCTCTGGAGTCACAGTCATCTCTCCAATCGATAAATGAAACGTCTATGTCTTAGAGTGGAATCTCTTGATAAGTGCAGTCAACAGGCCATGGTTTACCCTAATATCGGGTAAATGGATCAAATACTCAAAACCACGTGCAGTAAGATGAACCCTCATAGGGTTAGGAAGCAAGACACATAATCTCTAGGTTGTCAAGTATGAATGTCGGACATGAACATCTGGATATGTCACCTATATCATACAAAAATAGGGAATTCTATCAGAAATTGGGTTCAACAACAAGCTAATAGTATAGAAATTGGACAGTAGGGCACTTCAGAAGGTAGGTTAAGAGGTCAGCTATCAGCATCAGAAATCAGAAAAGTCAAAATTTGGCCCTAAATATCAGTTTTAAGCTCATTGTTTTTCATACGACAGTCCAGACTAGCACCGAAAGTCGTACGACACTCCACAAGAGACCATATGACAATCCATGATCATATGACACTAAGCACTTTGTCATACGAGTTTCCAAGGACCCGATGAAATGTCGTACGACACACGGGTCCCCTTCATACGACACTAAATTATACTTCAAACGACAACTGAAATATAGTTCAAATGTCATACGAGTCTGGAATGGGACTCGTACGAGTTTTCACACATGCAAAATTCAAAAAGTAAAACGCACATGGAAAAAATTAAAAATGCTATAAAACATGAAAAATTTGCATTTTTAGAGGGGCACAGAGGTCCACATACCGAATGTCCATACTGTCGAGGTCTGTCATGTCTCCAGCTACTCTCAAATCGATGCAAACTCACAGGTACCTTTGGTTCTCGCTGTTCTACCATTTTCTCGCTTAGAGGGCTCCACAAGATCTCAAAAGTCAAATGGTTGAAATGATTTGAAAATGACCCTTCTGGCCTTTATATAGTTTTTGACCTAATTTTTAAAAGTGCTCCGTTTTCCATGAAAATTGCACCCCTGGCTAATTTCGACATTCTGAATCCATTTTCAGGATTAAAATCAAAATTTGAGATCATTTACTATGTCAAAATTGTGATTTAAAATTTTTGGACCCAGGACAGTCTACTGCTTGCATAATCAACCTTCAATCATCATAGAAATCCAGTATTCAACTTAACTAATTATCTTACATCAAACTATCAAAATTTCAACTTGGTCAACCATGGTCAACTCATGGTCACACCTAGTCAAACTTGGTCTCCAAGACCTTCAAACGATGCAGAATGCATTCTTGAATGTGTACAACCACTTCTCAAATCAATTAATATGCTTCTAAACTATTCAACACTGACTTTTCTTGTCAGATTTCAATTTTAATCCTGAGGGGGGCATGGTATTGCATATCATTCAAAGTCTGTAATCAAATTTGAAATCATATCTTTCCTCAGTAATCAAGATAACAACCACGTCTAGTTACTGATTCATCAAAAGTCCTCATCGCTTGGGGAAAATCAATCATCACTCGGGGCATATCAGATTCATCGAGATCCATATCAATCTGATATTCTCCTAAATTGTATCAGTTTTTGCAACTATAGGTTCAATTGTGTTATTTCCTTGATTCTTCGGTAACTGAAGGGTTCAGATGTGATACCTGTACACACTAAAATGGTGCACTTCTATGAAACATTACATGCAAGGTTGCTCAAGAATGAGACCTCACAAAGCGGCTCATAGCTCTCTATGCATGGAGTTGCAAGGGACTATGATGTGTTTGCTCTCAGCTAGAGCTACAAGCTTGTGACCTTGCTAGTCAACCACACAATGAGAGATTCAAATGAAGACAAGGGCAAGAGTGCCAATATCCTCAAGAATCACTATGAAAATGCAATGCAATGCAACTAAAATGAGGATGCAAATATGCAAAGTATTCTATGAAAAGGAAAGAACAAGTGTTACAAATCCTTCCTATTTAGACTATGTGAGTTAAATCTATTACATCAAAGGAAACTAAGCTATGAAATGAAGCTAAAATGCAAGAATGAAAGACTAAGAACAATAAGGTTTCCAAAAGCTCCAAAAGTCTCCAAGAATTCCTGCAGCATAAGATTAGTATTCAAAACATGATATGCAAATGGAAGAGAGAGCTTTCCTTTTATAAGAAATGCAAAGGAATGGACCATTGAGATTAAGAGGCAAAAGTCTTAATCGGCGGTGGAGGTTGAAAGAGGAGCAATCCATGTGCACAAGTATCCTCCAATGAGAGTGAAGTGTTGACTTTTGAGCCTCATGTGAGACAAAAAGTGCTTTTTTTCCTTTTGTAAAATAAGAATAATGCTTTATTTGTGCAACTTAGGATAGGAGGAAAAGTGGGGCTTTTTTTTTAATCAAAAGGGGAGGAAATATTCCTTTTAATTAAATAAAGACTTAGGATAAATGGTTAGCCCAAGGATAAAAATCCAATATATGATTGAAATTAAGACTTGATCAAGAAATTAATAATGTTGAAAATATTGATTATTGATCAAAATGATTCAGGATAAATAAATCAAATAAATGGGGCCCAAAGTCTAGGTGACTATTTTAGGGTGCATACAATACCTATGTGATTCTTCTAAGGACAATTGAGTCTGGAATCAGTCACTCACTTCTTCGCAATCATAAGGTTCAGAATCAGGCATTTTTGACACTTTTTTACAATCATCGATTCATTTGCAGTTATAGTAACTAACATTATCTTTGGTCATTTAGGACCTATTATCTTCATATCAAATTCAATCAGTTTCTGCTTCATATCAATTTCAATATCATACATAGACTGTCTTTGAACCACTGCGCTTCGCACAGTAATTCAAAGAGGGGCAAAATGTAATACCCCAAAAATGGGCTATAGGTTCACTAACCTCCTATATTGACACATCAAACAAAATCAACATCAAAGTCCTAACCAAAGGCACATCTAAACATCATCAAATCCTAATTGATTATCTCAAATTCTGCATTGGGGAATATTCCTAGTAATATTCCTAATTATCATAATTTTATCTTTAATTTAATAGTTATTTGGCGATAAATCACATTTATCCTAAAGTTTGATTAATTGAATATTTCCAATATTTAATTAATTAGATTTAATTCTGCCACTTAATTGTTTAATTAAAGTTAATTCTATTTATTCCTAAATTTTATTATTTAATTTTGACAATAAATCCAAAATCCCATCATTAATTGATTAAATTCTTATTTAATTAATTAAAGCAAGTTGTCATATTTGATGATATTATTTTTGAATAAAAGTTTGATTAAATGATTGATTAACCCATAAATCAATTATTTTATTTCAAAAATCAGTTAAGTTGAGAATAAATCACTTTATTTATTTATTAATTCATAATTATCCATGTGCACAATCAAAGAGCAGTTAAACTCCAAATCAGAAAATCAATGCAAGTTATTGACTTTTTGGAACTCAACATTATTTTTGAGTTTTAAAGTTGATCTAAACTTCTAATTTGAGTTAAAAAGTTATTTTTGCATGATTTGCATATTTTTGTGAGTTAAATATCCTTTATTTAAAAATAACTCAAAAATCAACCTGAGTTATTTGAGTGATTTATGGCTTTTTCCCATGCATCCTCAAAGCCCTAGATTTCTATAAATTAAGGCTTCAGCTCTTCATTATGATCCATCCACAGAATCCACAAGAATTGCATAATCATGTTGCTGAATTGGAGACTAAAGAATCATCTTTGTGAATCCAAGCTTTGTGAGATCAATATTGCATAGTTATTCATATCATATTAGTTTTCATTTGTTAGATCATCATAGCATATCATTTTTTACATATCATAGATTCATATCAATTTTCATCATATCATTGCATAGAAAATCAAAAAAATAGATTAGTTGCATTCATATAGTTTTTATATCCATCTTTTGCATTCAAATCCTTCGTTTAGGTGTCGTCAAGGTCACTGATCTCGATAACAATCTAAAAACATCATACTCGCACCTATTAGAAGGTAGTAAATCACCTAGTTAGTTTAGCTTTCATTTATTGCATGATTTCATTTTTGCTAACCTCTAATGTTTTACTGAAGTGTTGTGTCTACAGATTAGGTACAATTTTCACACACACAGAACCAAGGATCTAAAAGTTAAAGAAAAGTACAAATACAAGAGAGATGATATGAATGCAATGATTGATGATTGAATTGATCCAATGAATTGATTATAAAATGTACATAATAGGCCTCCTTATATAGGAAAGGTGATAAGAAAGAATGATAAGGAGTTGATAAGATATTACCTATGCTAGGTGTAATCACATTTCCACCAAATGTGGATCATCCTCCATTATGAAATGAAGAATGTGTAATAGGATGAGGATGATAATGTGATATGTGAACTAAAGGTGGATCTTGCACCTAAAGTGGAATTTCTCCTACACCATGTGCTTAATTGAGGTGCAAACTCCTAGGTGTCTCAATGACAAACTACTATGCAATGCATTATCCTAATTAAGATTAAGTAAAGTGTAATTAGGAATATTTAATTACACCAACACCCCCCCTTAAGTGCAACTTAGGGGAATGTACTTCAACTCACAATGCAAGATGGGTCCCGGCTACTAGGCCATGTTAGGTGCCCATGTACAATATGCAATGCAATAAATGAAATTCAATCTCTTATAAAGTGGAGAAAGAGGGAAAACCTCATGGGAAAAATTATCCCCCAAAAAGAGAGAAGAAAATACAAGATGCATGGATGGATGGAGTACTCAAGAAACCCCAAGAACTACATACATCATGTATATACAAAGAATTATCCCCCCATAAGAAGGAGAGTTGGAGACATGATATCCCCCCATAATAAAGAAGCTTCTATGTTGATGAAGAGTACCTGCAAACAAAAGATAAGCTAATGCCTACAATAAACATGTCTCCACCTAGGAAGAAATAGATTCATCAAATGATGAAGAACCCAACCCATGTGAAAATGGAAGGAGGAATAAGATGAAGGTCTCCATGTATGAATCTCTAAAGAATGAATAGGTCTCTCCAAGCTCAAAGAATCTATCACTTCATGTGACAAATCAAGTGAAGAAGGAGAAGAATCAAGAACACCAATCTCCAAAGAAGGTGAAGAAGTATCTCCAACTATGATGCTATCATCAAAGAGAAGAGAAAACCCCTCAGGTATGTCTCCCAAATATTCATCATGAGAATCAACAAATGCTGAAAAGGCATCCAAGTAGTCATCACATTATACAAGATCTGAAGCATTATGATCATCCTGTTGAATAGTAGAGCCCATGTCTGAAGAAGCAAGAGGTGGAGGAGTAGGAAGCTCAACACTTGTCTCAACAACAAAATGGTTCAAGTGTCCAAAGTTCTCCTCACATACATAATTATCCCTTGGAAAAGGGATATGTGCATCATGAATATCATCATCATCAACAACAAAATATGAAAAGGAATACAAGCGTGATGTATGATCAACAACTCCCATAGCTATGACATCTCTAGTCTCCATATCCCTAATGTAGACATAATCAGGAGTGAACTCAACAATTTTACCTTGTTCGCCATGAGTAATTTGATAAATAGAAAGGAGATTAGTGGTCAAGGACGGTACAAAAATAACATCATTAAATGTTCCCTCTCTCATAGGAATATAACCTTTTCCATAAAATCTTGTGTATGTGTTGTTACCCATTTAAATTTTAGGAGAATTGCAAGGCTCAATAGAAGAAAACATATCCATAGAAGATGACATATGATGTGATGCACCTGAATCAAGAAGCCATTTACCTTGCTCAGGATGTTTGGAAGCCAAAAGTGCTTTTCCTTTATCTTTATCTTTGGATGATGATGGAGATGTAGAAGCTGCCAAATGTGTAGACGAAGTAGATACTAATGGGGGAAACTTAATATTGTGCTTTTGAATAATGTGAGTGAGCTTATCAATCTTCTTGTGAAAAATCTTATGCTCATCATGTCCTAGCTTTTTACAATATGCACATTTATCTCTCTTTCTTTTAGATGATTCCTCTCTTGAAGAGGACTTGGATTCAGAAGTATTATGTGAAGGAGATTCATTACCTTTGTCATGAGGCTTAGGATCCTTATGTTTCTTCTTTCCTTTTCCATTATAATCCTTTGAAGTAGATTCATTTGCAATCAGTGCATTATGTGTGGAAGGCTTCAATTGACCCATGTGTGCCAACTTTGCTTGTTCCCTTGTGAGTTGAACTGCAAATTCATCAAGAGAAGGCAATTTGTATGCACTACAAAGAGCATCCATAATAGCATAGAAAGTAGAAACAAAGATGGAATGTTCAAGATCTAGCTTGGAAAGAATAGACAAGATCAATTGTTTATACCCTTTAATAATGCCACAACTAGAAAAGATCCAATCTAATAGAATTGAACTTAGAGAAAAAATCTTGAATATTGTCAAAATCACTAGGATTTAAACCTTTGAGCTCATTCTCTAATCTAAATTTTCTCATTCTATTAGGTTTACCAAATAGTACTTCCAATATGACCCAAGCATCATGAGGATGTGTGCAAGATGAAATATGGAATAGAAAATCCTGAGAGATGGATGATTTAAGAGAGCCAAGTGTTTTGTCCCTTTGATTAAACTATTTTCTCCTTTCTACAACCCCTATAGCTGGTTCTAGATATTGCCCAAGAGTCATTCTAAGCAATCCAATACTCAACAAATGATCACTTAAAGATACTTTCCATTCCTGGTAGTTATATGGAGTGAGGATTTTGACATTTGAATTATCCATAATACAACCAAATAATGACTGATAACTACTAATAGCTCCTTCAAATGACTGATGCAAATCAGAAACTGGAATCCAAGGATGAACCACATGCAAATATAGCCCCAAAATGACCTATTTCTTAAAGTGATATATCCACCCCAAATCATTGAAATTTGATTTTAGATCTGGAAAGTAGACAAAAAGTCATGCACTTTAAAAAACAATTCACCTCAAAATGTTATCGTATGTGCCCAAATGAAGCCCTGGAAGTTGTAGAAATCAGGAATAGGCCGGATTAGTCATGGAAATCTGCAATTTCTCATTAATTTGGACACCAAATTGAAAAAATAATACCACCACTGGAATCTTCAGAAAATTCTACCCCAAATTAAAAAAATGCTCAAAAAAAGGAGCAAATTTGAGGAAGATATGGCCCTTTGAAGTTGGACTCTAAAATCAAAAACTCCAATAGTGAAGGCTGAGATTCAAACCACTTCTGACATCATAAATTCATGACATTAAATTTAACGGTCATACGGACGTCACCAAAAAGCCAATTTTCCCAATTTTGGCGACTAAATGACCGTTAATTTTAGGCTCTTACTTTGATGATGTGGCAAAAAAGTGGCCCCCCTTGGGTGACGTAGTAGATGACTAAGTGATAATGTGGCATACAAAAGATGACATCAGTGATGATTATGTGGCAAGTGATGTGGCCTCCTACCACGTGTCACAATCTTATTAGCTCTATTGCTACTGGTGTGTCCCAACTGACCCGTGATAGGGCTCCATGTGGTCATTTTTGATGTGTCATGTGGGCGGCAGACTATATACCACATGGTGCACTCACTAATGGGCATGGCTAGGTGGAGGATCTAGCTACTCAAGTGGAGCTACTAGGTAATGCGTAGTAGGATTAGTCCCACATGCATTGTGGGAAGGGCTATAAAGCCTTTTATCAATGCAAGGCAACACCAATAAAATAAAAGACTGAGCCAGGCTTGGGCTCGGTTGGGCTTGTGTTTGGGTGCATGCTTGTTCACAAGTACTAGCTTGAGTTCTGGCTTGGGTTCTGACTTGGGCTCTCCCTTAGACTCAGATCGACAGAAAATTTTCTATGTTGTTGAGTTAAATGTCGTAGCAGTTGCCCAAATTTTGTTGCCGACTCTAAGAACTTAGTCCCACATCAGCAGTGGGAAGGGGATTTAAGCCCTTTTTATATGCAGCTCTGTAATTAAAACATCGAATAAGAGACTTGGGTTGAGCTCGTGCTTGGGCTCCTAGTGAGGGCTCATGCAGTCTACCGAAAGGTGAGGTCCGTCAGATCATTAGGTTGACTTGATATGATGATGTCACCTTGATGTTACCCTGAGATATATGCTGAGGAATATTCTTCGACTTGACAAAAATAAAGGTCCCATACCAAGCCCGAAACAATATTTTGCTAGAAAAAATAAATATGAGAAGAACAAAATTAACAAAAAAATATTTATTTTTTTCAAACTCATACCACAAAGACACATATGGGGTCGTACGATTGGATTTGAAAAAAATATTGCCTTGATTTGGACTTTTGTTGAATATGGGTGAGTTTATAGTTAATTTTAACCAAATTAGCCTCCTGAACATAATGGTGAGGTCAAATTTGACCAAAAATGCTTCCACAACATGCTACTCTTCAGGTCTGAGATTTGGACCTTCAACGCTTGCACCACGATCTCTCCAAATAGGCTAATCAAAACACTCCGATGGATCTGATACCATGTAAGAATTTGCAAATAGAAAAGATTGAACCAAGGATCTAGAGGTTAAAGAAAAACACAACTACAAGAGAGATTATATGAATGCAATGATTGATGATTGAATTGATCCAATGAACTGATTATAAAATGTACATAATAGGCCTACTTATATAGGAAAGATGATAAGAGAGAATGATAAGAAGCTGATAAGCTATCACCTATGCTAGGTGTAATCACATGTCCACCAAATGTGGATCATGCTCCATTATGCAATGAAGTATGTGCAATAGGATGAGGATGATAATGTGATATGTGCACTAAAGGTGGATCTTGCACCTAAAGTGGAATTTCTCCTACACCATGTGCTTAATTGAGGTGCAAACTCCTAGGTGTCTCAATGAAAAACTACTATGCAATGCATTATCCTAACTAAGATTAAATAAAGTGTAATTAGGAATATTTAATTACACCAACAAGAACCCAATTACTAGCTGGAAAGCCATGCATTGGGCCAAAGCTAATGGGCAGAATGCTGCAATGATCCTCTTTGATTTTGAAAAAGCATATGATAGAGTTGAGTGGTCATTTGTTAGGGGGATGTTGCAAGCTTTTGGTTTTCCTCCCTATTTCTGTAGATGGATTGATATCCTCTTTCAAGATTCCTCTACATCCATTGAAGTTAATGGTGAACTCTCAGACCCCATTCCTTTTAAGAGTTCAATCAAACAAGGTTTCCCCATTTCCATATCCATTTTCTCATCATTGTTGATGCACTATTTTATGTCTTGAGATCTTCTGAGCTCGACTCTCCTATCAAAGGTATAACCTTTCCTAACCATGAGGAATTGATAAATGCACAATTTGCTGATGATACAACTTTATTCTTAGAATTGTCTAAGGAGAAGTTTGATAATGTAATGTATAGACTATATTTTTTTGTATGTCTTCTAGAGAAAGAGTTGCTCCCCAAAAATCTATAGTGTTGGGATGGTTTGATAGTGCTCTAAATTGGTTGAGTTCTAAAGGATGGTAGTGGGTTGGACCAAAGACTATTGTCAGATATCTTGTTATTCCTTTTTCTATTGATCCATCTACAAAAGATATGTGGTTGTGGATATATTCTAAAATTGAAAAGAAACATTTGAAATGGAAAACCCATCTCCTCTATTTTGATAGGAGAGTGCAAGTAGTGAAAAAAATTATTTCATCTCACCATATCTATTTTGCCTCCTCTTGGATTTTTTATAATTACTAGACTAAGAAAATTGATAGAATCATGAGAGACTTCCTTTGGTCTGATGACCACGGATATAAAAAAAGGTAGCATGTCAATTGGGATTTGTGTTGCAGACCGAGGAGTATTGGTGGTTTAGGTATTAGAGATATTAGGGATCATGGCATTGCTCCAACCTCTAAGTGGATTTTCAAATCTCTGCAAGGTAATGGACCTTATAAAGTTCTTATTGGAAATAATATTGAGAGATATATTATTAAGAAGGGTAAAAAATGGAAGGATATTCCATTATGCAATATTGTTATGGGGGAATTTAATATGAAGATCTTTAGTTCGAATGTATTTGCTTCACTATGGAAGGCATGGTATGAGGTAAGGTGTTTACTCTCTTCCAAAGGAGCTATTGGGGGACCTTCTTCTTATGTTGTTACTGATATATCCATCTGGTGTGGGTGTGTATGAATAAAAAACCCCTTCCTCTAAAGCTTCTCTAAAAAAATTGGAATGACAAAGGTATTTCTTTAATTTATGATGTTGATAACCATTTGGGGTCTTGGGCCAAAATCAACACTAAATATGGAATCCCCCCCTCTCAAAAGAAAACTTAGTCTCTCATTGTTAAATCTAATGGATGTTTCTTTCCTAATAATGTATGTGGTTGAACATGGACCTCTAATCCAAATACACATGCAACATAGTCATTACTCACACAATCAAATTACAAAAGAGAGTATTGATTACTCAATTTGAAATTCATGGTAAAGCGACCTATTGCCTCCTATGTAGACGAGGTGTTTGATTACTCTCAGAACTATGAAGATAATCAAAAGTACAATTAATCTAGAATGAAGTGCAATTAATCTAAGAGCTTGAAAATAAAGATGAAATGCAGATCTACTCTAAAGAATTTGAAAATAAAGATGAGATTAAGCTATGAGCAAATAAGAAAACTAATTATAATGAAGATGCAATATTAAACTAGCTAATTTATATACTCTATATTTAATATACGCTGAGATGTATCGAGGCATTGATTTTTTTCAACTTTAATTTTAATTAAAGATGAATGATGAAAAAACTTAAATGCCTTGATACATCTCGGCGTATATTAAATATAGAGTATATATTAGCTTAGCAATCGTTGCATGTGTAAGACATTGAATAAATTAATATTTAATTATATAACATATTTTAATGAAATAAAATTTAATATAATCAAGGTTTAAATCATGGTTATGGATAAAGTGTGTTTAGATTAGGCTTATGGTTAGAGTGAGTGTTTAGGCTAGACATGGAGTTAGGGTTTATGATCGTTAGGGTAAGGGTTAGGGTTTAAGGTATGGTTAGTGAAAATCTTCCAAGTATCATTAGGGTTAGGGTTCACATTAGAAGTGTGATTAGGGTTAGAGTTTGGATTAGGATTTAGAAGGGTTTGGCTATGGTTTAGGGTTAAGATTATGGATGAATTATGCTTAGGGTTAAGGTTAGGGCTAGGTTTTGGATTAGTGATTTTGTTCGGTATAAGGTAATTCTTAGTTTAGAAAAATAATTAGGGTTAGGGTTTGGGTTTGCATTATGTTTTGGATTAGGATATGGTTAGGGTTTATTGTATCATTAGGGAAAGGCTTATCATTAAGGTTATGGTTTAGATTAGAAGTATGATTGTGGTTAGGGTTACAATTATTGTTACACTTAGGATTAGGGTTAGGGTTTGTATTAGGAATCAAATTATGGTTATATTAGGGTCAAGATTAGGCTAAGGATTAGAATTGATGGTAGAATTAGGGTTTAGGGTTAGGGTTAGGGTTTACAATTATGATTTGGATTAGATTTTGGTGTTAGGGTTAGGATTAGGGTTTAAGGATTAAGGATTAAGGTTATGATTAGGGTTTGGGAATTTAGGGTTATGGTTAGGATTAGCATTAGAGTATGGACATAAATCTTGCTTAGGATTAGTGTTAGGGTATGGATATGGGTTTACATCATGGTTAAGATTTGTATTAGGTTTATGATTTAGGGTAAAGATTATAATTATGGCTCAACATTTACATTTAGGGTTTACAATTTATGATTAGGGTTAGGATTAAGTTTTAGAATTTAGTATTATTGTAAGGGATAAGGTTTAGGGTTAGTTTTAGGATTAGGGTTAGGGTTAGGATTGGGATTAGGGTTAGGATTAGGGTTCTAGGGGTATTATTAGCACAAACTATGGTTAGATTTTAAATTATGATTAAGGTTAGGAGTAAGGTTAGGTTTTTGATTATTCATTGGTTAGGGTTTAGGTTAGGGTGAATATTAGGGTTAGGGTTATGACTATGGTTCTAAATCATAATCATAATCATAAATCCTAAACCCTAATCCTAATTCAAACCCTAACTCTAAACATAATACTAACCATTATACTAAGAATGAGTAACCCTAATTTTATAAATGTTAAACCCTAATACTAATCAAAATCCTAATCTTAAATGATAAAACCCAATCCTAATTGTAACTCTAAATCCTAAGCCTAATACTTGAACCCTATCCCTAACCATAATAATAACCATGATGTAAAGTAACTCTAATTCTAACCATATCCCTATAGCCTAAATCTTAAATCTTAATCCTTAATGCTAACCCATATTCCTAAATACTAAACACTAATTGTAATCCTATTGTTAAAGACTAATCCTAAACCATAATCCTAAATGCTAAACCATAATCATAAATGATAGAATTGAATATTAAATGATAAACCCTAATCCTAACCATTTCCATAACCCTAAATATCCTAAATGTTAAACCCTATTTGTAAATGCTTAACCCCAATCCTAATCTTATTACTAAATCCTAATCCTAAATGTATAACCCTAAATCTTAAATCCTAACCAAGACCGCAATCTTAAATGAAAAGCCCTAATTGTAAATGATAAACCCTAATTGTAAATGCTAAGCCATAATCCTAACTATAACTATACAATCTAAACCCTAATCCTAAATGCTAAACTCTAATTTTAAATTCTAGCCCTAATACAAACCCTAATCCTAAGCATAACACTAATAATTATATAAACACATGCCCTAACCCTAATCTTGATCATAACCCTTAATCCTAAATGTTAAACCCTTATTCTAAATGCTAAACAATAATACTAAACGCTAAAGTGAAATCTAAAATACTAAACCCTAAATCCTAACCTAAACCTTAATTATAAATATTAAACTATAATTATAAATATTAAACCCTATTGTAAATTATAAACCATAATCCTAACACTAATTGTAAATGCTAAACCCTCATCCTAAATGCTAAACTCTAATCCTAATCCTAAATGCTAAACCCTAATCTTAAATGTTAAACCTTAATTTAAGTTTAACATTTAGGATTATTGTTTATCAATTAAGGTTTAGCATTTACGATCAAGGTGTAGAATTTAGGATTAAGGATTAGGATTATGGTTAGGGTTAGGGTATCCATTTACATCATTATTCTAGTGTTATGGTTAGGGTTAGGATTTGTATTAGGGCTAGGATTTAGGATTAGGGTTAGGGTTAGGATTGGGATTAGGGTTAGGGTTAGAGTTAGGATTAGGATTAGGGTTAGGGTTAGAATTGGGATTAGGGTTAGGGGTATTATTACCACAAACTATGGTTAGATTTAAAATTATGATTAAGGTTAGGAGTAAGGTTATGTTTTTTATTATTCATTGTTTAGGGTTTAGGTCAGGGTGAATATTAGGGTTAGGGTTATGACTATGGTTTTAGTTAGGGTTGGATTATGGTTAGGGTTCAAATAGGGATAGAGTTATAGTTCAATTGTTCTTATGGTTGAAGCACAATTAGGGTTAGATATAAGCATAGAATAGGGGCAAGGTTCAAGTAGAGGGAAATCTTTTAGTTATAGTTAGGGTTAAACTTAATTATAGTTAGTGTTTTAACTCTCCTTGGTTAGATTTTGATTATTGTTAGGGTTTATTTATACTTAGGGTTAGGATCATAGTTCAATTAGGGAAATAATTAATTATATTAGGATTATATATATATATATTAAATTTAATAATACCATTTAGGATTATGATTATGGTTCATATGTGTGTGTACAAGTATCTTAAACTTAATAATATAATTTAGGATTAGGGTTAGCTTGCTTGGATTTTATGTATGTTAGGGTTCAATTAGGTTCAAAATTAGGGTTGTAATTCAATTTGGTTTAGTGTAAAGTTTAGGGTTTAAATATTAGGTTTATTGTAGAATTTATTTCTTGGTTAGGGTTAACATTTAATTGGGTCTTATATTAGATTAGGATTAGGTTTAGGGTTACAATCAAATTTATTTTAGAGTTAGGCTTCAATTTAGTTTAGTGTTAGAGTAAAGTCTCTATTTAGTTGGGTTTAATTGGTTTAGGGTGATATTGCAAGAGATTTATCAGACTATTTTTCTATCTTATTTCTAGGTTATATTGTGATTTGAAATACTAATTCAACAAATTATAACATAATAAAACTTAAAAGAATTTTAAAATAATTATATAACAAATTATGAATTTTAATATTATATCATGATCTATTTTTTTAAGATAGACTTATATTAAATGTATGTCTAGAGAATAATCAAGAAATTTTACCATCCATCATCACATGCCAAGTCTCATAAAAAACTTAAATCTTACCAAGGAGAGTTAAAACAACCTAAGCCATCCTTGGTATAATTTAAGTTTTTCATGGCAGATGTCTCCTCAAGTCTTAGTATTGAATCATTTCTCTCTAAAATCCATTGTTTATGCAAAGATATCTAGATATATTTCCCCCTTTGTTTGCTAATCATATTGGTTCACTTTCAAAGAACTCTTAAATTCAACTTTAAATTTTTATTAATAAAAAATAAATATTTAAAATTAATAATTTTATTATTATTATAAATATGAAAAAGTATTTTTCCCATAAGCTTAATTTATTTAAGGACTTTAAATTTTAAAAACATCTTTTTCTATATATTTGTTTCTAATTTAGTCATTGAAGAAATCTTTTATAGACTTTTTTAGAATATGATATTCAAAAATAATAATTGTGTTGCTATATTTATATTTATTTTCATATTTATAAAAGTAAGATGTTGTTATATTTATATTTATTTTCATATTAGATGTTTTTCTAATATCCTCTTGCAACATCTTTAATCTCAATTATAAAAGTAAGATGTTATTAAGAAAAGTATAAAGAGAATATAAAAACATCTAAGTAGAAAAGTATAAAGAGAAAATAGAAAAAACTTTATTTTCTATTAGAAAAATAAGATGTTTCTATATTTTCTTTATACTTTTCTAATATTCTCAATAGAAAAATAAGACATTTCTAATTATTTTTACTATATTGCTACCATGCATCTTTATATTCATAATTATTTTTTAATATAACGTTTATAACTTATTCATAGAAGATATCTTTTTAAAAAATAATAATCTTATTACCATCTTCACAATCATAAATAGAAAGATATTTTTTAATATTATCTTAAATTAATTTAAATAATTAAAATATAGAAACATCATGATTTAATATTTATTGATAATTGACTGTAGCCAATTTTCTGTGAGAGATAAATTATCTCTAGGAAACATGCAAACATGCATGCAAGATGTGAAAACACAAACAAACCATGATCATTTTTGACAGAATGCCTTTGGATTTAAAAGAATGATTTTTCATTTTTTTAATGTAAGCGACCAATTTTTTTTCACATATTTGTGATTTGCTGCACCAGACAATGTCATTTCATTGATCCATTCTTTAAAGCACTAAATCCTCCAAGGAACGGCTGTCTACATATAATATGCTCTCCTATAATCTTAACATGAGCACCATTTTCCTATTTTCTTTCCTGTTCTCTGGAATATGAGTAGGTCACCAATACTTAAGTTCACTGTGATTACTGTGTTTTTAATCGTAATCTTCACCAGCCCATTTGTTTGTCTATCTGGATGTCCAAAGCAGGAATCTGAAGCTCTTCTCTCCTTGAACTTTACCTCCAAAGCGACCAATTTTTTCAATCCATGGACAAACGACACAGACTGCTGCAAGTGGCATGCCATAAAATGCGATGAGAACAACAGCCATGTAGTGGGGATATCAGTTGGGATGATGGGTAGATTACTAATCGACGACGGAATCAGAGGAGGATTCAAGAAACTATGAATGTGAAGAAAGGTTGGTTTGATCAGACAATAATAATGCTAGAATAAAAGAAACATTCTCGTAATAATATGCATGCAAATTGTGGTAGCCCAGACTAAGCAATTGAAATGTTTGACAAAATGATCAACCGACACGTAAAATGGGAAATATAAACAAGTTTATTGAACCTTAGCTTCAATAAAATATAATTCCAAGGAGTCGCATACGGTTTTAGTCACCTTCAATACAATCAATAAGGCAATGCACAAGTCGAAGGTGATCTGACATGAATATTTGTAGAATGTGGATGTATCGAGATGGTGGGTTAATTGTTTGACAAAATGCCTATCGATATACACGCAGAACGTTGAAGCTTATAGATGGCACATTGATGGTATCCATCTTTCAAGTGACGTGAGGAATATGGGTGCTTTAGGCCAACCTACATGCAAACTATGGTGGACTCATATGCAATATGTGAAAGCATACCTAAGGCATGTGAATAATTTGATAGAACGCCACTATCCCTGCCTACGCCTAAACAGAAGATTCAGTTCGTGCCTCGATTCAGAGAGGAAATGCCAATTCTCAAGACTGCCAAAAGGTTCCTAATGCAGGAAAAGAGCATTTCATCTGCTGTTGCCCGTCTGCGCTATTTGCCTGTTGCGTTTCATATTATTAATTTATTATTACATTGTATAGCGGCTGTTGTTTGCCGTTTCATATTATTTATTATTAACACATTGACAATGGTTATTATGAGTTGGCAGTGGAATACTAACTGTTTCTTTAAAATTACACCCTTTTTTTATAAATGACTTTTATAAGGGAGGTTGGATGCTACTGTAGTTGTTACACTTCTCGGCGTAACTAGATGAAATTAATCTAAAATATGCAATGAAAGTTTGAAATAATAAAATTGAGACAAAAAAATGCTATAGTTTAGTTACTCTTAAAATTGCTCTCTTTCAAGTGAAGAATGAGGTTCAATAAATAGACAAGCCCGAGGAGAGAATGAAGAGGTTCTTGATTTGAAACTCCTAACTCTTCATTCTCAATTGAGACAAAAAGGCATGAATTACTTAATTAAAAGAATGTTTATTGCCACATAAGGGTGACCGTTTGAATAATTTGAATTATCAATTCAAATAAAGGTGTCCATTCAAATAACAAGTAATATTAATTATTTTTTATGTATATTAGCCAAATGGGGTGGGTTTAATTTAATTTAAAGCACTTAGGATTTTAGAATTAAATTAATTTATCATAGGGGTAATTTAGCTAATAAAAATCGAAGACTTTAGGAATTAATTATACTAGCTAATATATACTCTATATATAATACGCCGAGATGTATCAAGGCGTTGAATTTTTTCAACTTTAATTATCATTAAAGGTTAATAATGAAAAAATTAAACGCCTCTATACATCTCGGCGTATTATATATAGAGTATATATTAGCTAGTAGCAGTCGCAGTGCGCATAAAATATTGAATAAATTAATCTGATTAGGGTTATAATTAGGGTTCATATTGAAGGTTAAGGTTTATATCACGGTTAGGGTTAGGTTTTTTTTATATTCTTTATTATGATTAGGGTTAGGGTTTAGTGTTAAGGTTGGGTTTACAATCAAAGTTAGGGTTTTCTAATTATTTCAAGAATTATGGTTAGGGTTTGTGTTAGTGATAAAGTTGGGTCTAGCGTCATTCTTAGGTTAGCGAAATAATTAGGATTATGGTCTAGTATTAGGGTTAGGGTTAAGGTTTAGGTTATGAATATAGTGGGGATTAGGGTTAGGGTTTAGGGTTGAGGTTATGGTTTACATCATGGTTAAGGTTTAGGTTAGTGGTATAGTCAAGTTTCACATCATTCTTAGGTTAGAAAAATAGTTAAAATTTTGATTACGCTTAGTGTTAGGGTAAGTGTTAGGATTACAATTAGTATAATGGTATAGGTTAGGGTTTAGTATTTTAGTTAGAATTATGGTCATTGCTAATGTTTAGTGTGAGAATTATGTTAGGGTCATGATTAGAATTAGGGTTAGGATTTAGTGCTAAGATTTAGTGTTATATTTTGAGTACATTAATACAATAAGATTATATAGAGTATATGTTGAGTATGTTAATAACACTAATACATACTCTATGGTAAGGGTTTTATAGTTGAGGTGAGGGTTTACATCATGATTAGGGTTTGGGCTAGTGATAAAGTTGGGTTTAGCGTCATTCTTAGGTTAGAGAAATAATTAGGTTTATGATTTAGTATTAGGGTTAGGGTTAAGGTTTAGGTAATGAATATAGTGGGGATTAGGGTTAGGGTTTAGGGTTGAGGTTATGGTTTACATCATGGTTAAGGTTTAGGTTAGTGGTATAGTTAGGTTTCACATCATTCTTAGGTTAGAAAAATAGTTATAATTTTGAATGCGCTTAGTGTTAGGGTAAGGGTTAGGATTACAATTAGTATAATGGTATAGGTTAGGGTTTAGTATTTTAGTTATAATTATGGTCATTGCTAATGTTTACATAATGTTTAGTGTTAGGGATTCAATTTTGGGTTAGGTTAGGGCTAGGGTTATAATTAGGATTATGGTTACAGTTTATAGTTAAAATATAGATTTATGGAAGTCTATTGGTACACATCAATCCAATATTTGAAACAAATTAATTTATCTTGTATTAAAATATAAACTAAAGAAAAATGGAAAATTTTGATAAAATGAGTAAAAGGTTTGTAATTTAAATTATCAAAATTTATATCATATGAATTTTCAACATATTTAATATTATATACATTTGTCGCACCTCCATTTCAAAATTTCTTTAACAAAACTCATACAAACCACACATATACATTGTTGTTCATCAAAATTACATAAATGAAAGAGAAAGTATTTGTTCCACTACAACCATTTGGAATAGCTAAGAAGTATCAGCAGTCAAAAAAGAATTAACTATATGTAAAATACTTCGCCATAATGATGTAAGCTCATGACATATTGTTCAGCGATGAGTTCGGTGTTGCGCCCTTTATTTGCAAAATGATCACGATACACTTCTTTCATCATAGATGGAAATGCATCTACTTTTAGAGATGTATCACAAACTACTTTTGCAACATCTTCCATTTTCAATATCTCTAGTTCTTCAACATTGTCAATCATTAAGGCTATGTGCTCAATGGTTTTGACAATTTTTGTACAGCACTCTAAAACTAATCTTTCACATTTGTCCACATCAGTTTCAAAAATATCATTCGAGTTTATAGAGGCATTTGGGCTTGCAACAATGATTTCTGATTCATTTTCTGAAACATCCATAGTTTGAATTGTTTGCTACAAATTGAAAATAAAAATATTACTATTTAGAAATTACATGAGAATAAAACTATCCATAATTAAAATTAAAAATTAAAATGAATAATGTTTAGTAATACCATACTATGCAAAAAAAGTGAAAATACTTAGTTTAAGATATTACTTGACTTACTATGGTAAAAACTCACCAAAATCATTTGAAATACCAAAAAATAAAAAATATTATAAGGAAATGATGTTACATATATAAATTTGAACTCTACATTTTATTAGACTGGAATAATCATTCATGAATCTGTCCATTTTTATTTTTTAATGAAAATATATAGATACAATATCAAATAAAATATGAATGTACAAATTTTTACCCTTCAAATAAGTAACTTGCATCAAATAATGTGTTCAAATTACCAACCTCATTCAATATAAATAAATGAACATGTAGATTTTTTCTACCAAGCATTTAGATCAAGAGAGAAAATATCAAGATATTGTTAATTATTTAGAGAATTACAAACCAAAAAAGTGTGTTCATAATATTTTTACATCAAATAATTTCTAAGGATTTCAAACTATTCTCTTGTTCTTTTCTTCTAGCAACTTGTTTTCATGTCTTCATTTTTTCATATATGTCATATGTGAAGGGTGGCATAATTCGTAGACCTTGCAAAGATTTGATGCATGATATTGCTACAAATGTGAGACCACTTCTTTCAGTCGGACCTATATCAATAGTAGCTTTTTGTAGTGTCAACCCTTGTGACTTGTGTATGGTTAGAGCCCAAGCCAATCTCAATGGAATTCATTTTGTGCTACCCCTATTAATTGGAGGAATTGGAACTCTCTAGGGATGATGATCATCAAAAGGAATTCCAGAGTAACTATCAAAATCGACAAGTACATATGATGGCGGTAGAGGTGGTGCACTTCTAGGTCTATATACAATACTTCAAATATATCCTAGTGCTCCATTGACAAGACCTGCTTCAATCCATAAGTTTGAAGTTAGCATTACCCTTGCATCCTTGCTAAGTAATAGTTCCATGTCAAGCTCATCACTTCCATCTCCATCTATAGAACTATGCATTGTTGTTTTAACAGCAATGCTTTGTGCAATAGGGTTTGATGATGATAATAGCTTTTTCTTATTATGATTGTGCACATTATCATTTCTTGAAAATAAATGAACACTATTTTCAAACTCACCATTTTCTGTAGTACTCATGTTTGCATTGCATCTTGACATAAGTAACATACAATCCTCTATTGTAGGTTTTGCATCCCTTATGTTTGATAAAAGAACATGAAATCTTTCTTGCTCAATGCTTTGTCCATCCTGTCTAAAAATATGACTTAAAGTAACTACAGTTTTGAATTGTTCCCATAGCAGCTTTGCATGCCTTCTACTTTCATAAGCTGGTCTATCACTGACAGGAGGCAATTGTGCCAAATCTCCAACCAATATCATAGATATCCCTGGAAAAAAATAACAATATATGCGTTAAACAAAATTCTAATATATTGATTAATTAATATTTACTTTTGAAATAGTATTCTAATAGTAAGAAACAAAATATATCTCTTGTGTAGATCTCTTATTATAAGAAATTAAATACTAAACATACCTCCAAAACTCTTATGGCTATTTTTTGGAAATGCTTGTCAAAGATGAGAGTCTATGTTTTGGAGTAACCTCTCTCCCAAGAAGCTCATTTCATCTATCAATATGTATTTAATGTGAGACATCTCCTCTTGGAAACTTACAAGTCTTGTACCTTGTAGCTCACTGAATTCTTTTATTGGTATTCTCAACTTAGAATGAATCGTTGATGCTCCAATGTTGAATGCTACAACTCCTGTTGGTGCAAGTAGAAGGAGAGGAGAGTGTTGTGGAGACGATGCATTTTGTAAAGCTTGATTGATTGCACCAATTAAATATGACTTGTATGTTCCTATTGTGCCTTGGATTATCATATATAAGGGTGATGCATCTTGACATGTATGATAGTGGGAAATTATGATGTTAACTGCTTTATTTTGTTTGTCACTAAGGTTTGTGTAGTCCACACATTGTGGTATGTCATCATGAATAAGACAACTTATATTTCTCATCAAGTTAATGAAATTTATTGCTTCATTTTTGTACTGTTCACTTTGAAACTCTTGAGACCAATCCATTTGTCAATCTATATCTCTTCTACCCAGCATATCTATCTCTGAAACTTGCATGATATGTCCACGATGGAGTCTAGATAAAATCTCCCATTCATTCTCTATAGTACAACCTTGGATGTTATCATTGGCTTCAGATTCTAAATCAAACTCATTTTCAGTATTTTCAAAATCTCCTCTTCTCTCTAGGTGCCATGGATTATATCTAAAGTTATCCCATGTTGCAACTATAGATTCATCATTGTTACCAATATCCGTGTGAATGTCGCAAAAAGGTTTATAAAGCAATAATTCTAAAAAAAAAAAATCAATCCATTTTTCTGAGTGGCGTGCAGGAATTGAGTAAAATCTAGGAAATACTCTTACTATAGCTGCTATTTTTCTTGGACTCCATTTATTATCACCTCTCCTCTTTTTGTTATATATCCATGATTTTGCAACATCAATAAGACACAAAGCTTCCATAAATTGTGGCCTATTCCTGTAAGCATCAATGAAAGATACAGTATGTTCCTCATTTTCTTCATCAACATTTAATTCTACAGGTTTGAATACTTCCTTTGAAACATTTAAGTTGACAAATACTCTACTACTCTGCACCAATGGAAGTTCTAGTAGCATATGACTTGTTTCTTGGGCACCAATATCCCTCTCTATCAATGTTTTAGTGAGAAGTCATTTATAAACTTTTGATGTGAAATCATCAGGATTTTCTACATTTGCTAGTCGAAATAACACCTGATGGTATGTCTCTGAACTTCTTTCAGCTTTGGCTGCATACTTTGCAATATACTTAACCACATCATGTTTAGACATAACAAGTTGCCAATCAATATTTGCTCTCCAAAGTTGAAGTATATAACGGTTGTATGAGTTGACTCTATCATCATTCCTGAATGGCTCAAAGATTATCTCACCAATCTCTAATTCTTTCTTTATTCTAGATCCTTCTAAATTCAATGGCCAGGGTGCATTATACCTATATTTCATTAACATATTTTTTGGTAAATATAATGATATATTAAAGGAGAATAAAATTAACATTTAAAATGAAAAAAAATGGTTAGGAAGTATTTACCTACAAACTAATTTGCCTCTCTTTTTGCATAGACATGCACCTTCTTTACACATTGTGTGTCTTTGTACAGTATTTAGAATCTCATCATAGTCCGTGTTGAAATCAGTTTCAACCAGTTGTCTGGTATTTTTCAAACATGGGTGTAGACTAAAATTTCGGTATTCCTGAAACATAGATTTAGATCTTTCAATATCATATTTGTTCTTATATTAAAATGACTACATTAAGGAGAAAATTTTAATTCGTTAACTTTCTATAATCATACCTGTATATTTCAGAGGTGTGTATCTCGCCGAGGGTTGCATGCATGAACCAAATCATGGAGATATGATGCAACAAAGTACAATTATCTTGATTATTCCAATCAACATTTTCTATTTTTGGTGCTCCTTTTAACCATATAAAACCATGCACATGTGCAGATCCCCTATGTTGCCATTCATATCTGAACCAATAGTCTTCAACATTCATTCCATTCTCAAGTATCTCTTTTCTGAAAGTTGTGTTTCTTAAATGCATATATTGCGCAACAATGTGTGGGAGTCAATGATATTTTGCTTCCTCCACATTTGTGCTTCTCGTGGATCACTTGGCAGTGTTCCAGGCATCATTGCATGCAAGTCTGGCTAGTACAAGTCTACTGCACTTAATGTAAAAAAAATTGTTGGCGTTCCAAGTTGATGAAGCATGTCTGTTAATTCTACTTGACACTTTGTCCAATATGATCTTGTTCCCCTTAAACTAGTTCCAAATCGCATCAATTTATCTGCTAGATGGGAATGAGGTGTTTTCTCCATATTTTCACGCAACTCCTGTATTGTGATTGGCATTTCATGTAGACTTCTTTTCATACAAACACTTGTGGAGCTATGTGCTTGGTGTCTCATAATCATATTCATCATGTAGTAATGAAACCTTGGATGCTTTCCAAATCTATTATCTATGTATCAGAGCAGGTGCTTGACATATCCATGTAGATGTACTTTCTTTAGTCGTGGTTCCAACCAATCACATTTCCCATTGGGAAATAAAGAGGGGAATGTCATGTCAAGAAAACCCGGTGTAGTATATTCATTTATAGGAGATGCACCAATATTAGGCCAATCCATCATTACTGTTGGGTCTAGGTTGGGATTTTTGACCCATGCACGAATCAACTCCATTTCCCTTTGGGCATTTGGCAGTTTCGATGCCATTGATGTTGTGTGCTCTATTATATTTCCCTCATTTGTTTCCACCAAAGGGCCCACAAAAACAATATCATTTTTGTCTGAATCAAACTCCATACGCACTGTTCTTAATTCACTAAAAATGTTATGATCTACATTTGGTGATAGATTATCCAAAGCATTTTCATCAATAATCACATCAGAGTAAAACTTATCATGCATTACTTTATATCATAAGGTAGAGTAGACATGATCTTTATTTACCGTGAAATTTTAGTTTGTTCCACGTTGATCCTTTCTACGCACTATAATCACTGGAAGATCTTTAACTAAGTGCGGCAATTTTTTTGTGACACTTTCAATGTTCTATGGAAAACTTATTGTGTGCCCTTGATATTTTAATTAACCACCAATTGCATGTGTCACCTATAAAATTGGGCTCACACATGCAATGAGCATTTCTTCCACTTGAGTTACATTTTCCAATTCTATTGGTTGGGCCTCAGGATCCATATTGTTTTCAACTGAGAATCTGTGGTTTCCTTTTTCTTGTTTGCATCTATTACAAACAGGACCTTGGGGAGTACGAGAGACAAAAATTCCAATGTAACATTCTTGACAAATATAACACATTGTTGGTGATGAAAAACTATCTAATTTATTACAAAATGACAGTTGAAATTTCTTAAAATCTATTTCTAGCAATCCATTAGCATTTGGGAATTCTTGTGGAAGTGATTGAAGATCTGATCAGTGTGCATGTTGATTTACATTTTCTGGTGTTTCTACAACACGTTCTATTGACGTAGAAGGTTCCTCTTCTCCATTCCTTTCAAAATCTTCTCTATGTGTATTCATTTCAGCATTGCCACGATGTAGAATTTGTCCACTTTCCCCTAGTTTTGAGTTGTGTACTTGTCCCTCATTATAAAGAGCACACATCTCAAGATCCTTTTCTCTTATCACTTGTTCTGAATGTTCCTCCTCAGATATGCATTGACGTATATTTCTATTTATGTGTCCATGTTGTGGGTTTTCCATGTCCTGTCTTTGAGAATGAGAGTGATTCTGAGGCATTTGAAGGCCTATATTTGTATTAATATTTCCCTCTTCTATTGTTTCATTTTGTAATTGCTCAATAGTGACCTCTGCTCTATGTTTACCATATTGTTCTCTATCAATGTTATTCCTTTCACTTGCATAGTCATCCACTTGAACATTTTCCAACTGCTGCATACAATGTCTACGATATGCTTGTTGATATTCTCTATTGTGTTGTTTTCTTTGCTCCTCCATCTCGAAGAAGTGTTTCTTTGGTCGAACCATAGCTATTATATAAAATGAATAAAGAACTTAAATAAATACAAAATATTTATTTATATTATTCTCATAAAAATGAAACAAAAGAAATAAATAGAGTTCAAATATAACAATATATATAATAATTTAATGTTAGAATATAAAGCATATTAACATGTAACTACCACAAAGCACATCTCATTACACTTTTCTAAAGTTGATTTAATATCTAAATGTTATTTAGAAATATTGTTTAATAATGATTAGTTTAAGTATGTTGAATAAAACATTAGATCTTTGAAAATAATTTAAAACTTAATTTAGAAAACTTAATGTGAAATTAAAAAACACTCTTAATTTAAGTAGAGATTTACTCTAATTACTTCCCCATTGTTTAGTACATAATTTTTTTTTATTTGAAATTAGATTACAATGTAATTTCTTTATATCTTCCAATTTAATTTCTAGAATTTACACCTTAACTATTTAAAATATTTCAAGAATCCAAAAATATTTAAAATTGTGAATTGATAAATAACATCTCTTCCTTTTTCACAAATTGTTCGTATTTATTTAAAATATAAAATATAGTATTAAATATAAAATATTAATATACTGTTAATCTTAAATATGAAATGTAGAATATAAATTAGCACGGGTGTACAAGAAACCCATTTTTATACTACTTCTATGTAAACAATACCCACAAACCCAAATAAACAGATCCTAAGTAGATTTCAGTTTTTATGCCCTCGTAGACATTTGCAATGACATGACAAAAGAATTGTTTGAGGGGATACCTCAATGAACTTTGGTATCAAGTTACAAAAGAAAACATCTAAACTACAAACTAAAAAGAAAAGCTTACCAAGGGGAAATTTAGTTTCCCTTATCTATGATGAGGTTTAGTTAGCATAATAGCCACGCGTATTACAAAATAGGTTTATTGATTAAATCCATGAGATTTTTAAGCAAATGCAATCACCAGGTTTTAAATCAAACTTAGCAAGATAGAAGTCTGCACACTACTTCTAAATGGATGTTTTTCAAATATGGAATGGTTATAGATAAGAAAAATATTGGAAGCATGGATTTTCAAGCCTAATGGCTTCTGCCTGCAATCATTCCATAATAGTGTTTTGGAAACCCATCAAAGTACATGTTCTTGGATCTCTTGTTCACTATCCTGAAAACTGTGGTAGAGACAAACAGTTTTGACAAATTGAAAGCAGATTTTCCAAGAAGTTTTGAAATGTTCTAAGTTGCAGGGCCTTAATCTTTTTTTTTAATGGTAGACATGAACCCAGATTAATCCATGCAATTAATACAAGTTTTCAGCTGATACACTACCCTGGCATTAAAGTTTTCTCAGACAGTACGAATATTTATTTGAGAAGTAAATTATGAATACTAAGAAGAGAGAGAACAGAATAACATGCAAATTAAAACTTAATTTAATTAAGATCTACAACTACAGTTTTCAATTCATTCACGGTCTCAACTTTAAGAATAACATGCAATTTGAGAAAGATAGTAGCAGGATATGTTAACTGATCCACCAAATCTTTTTTTTTGAGTTCGGTGATAAAACAGTCAATTTACTCTATATTTAAAATGTGTAGATTTTCGCTGCAAATTGACCAGAATTGAAGAAGAGTAGAGAAGAAGCATACTTGTATTTGCAAGTCGAAAAGGTCGCTTGAAGCTCGTCTGGAACAATGGAAATGCACGTCCAAATATTGTAGATACTACATACAAATATTGTAGCTGGTTATAAATTCAATCTATATAATTGAATTTCAAAATAAGAAGAATACGCAAATGAACGATACCTAAACAAATTACAGTGCAGAGACTCTGAGACTTTGAGTCAATACAAACTTGATTTGGTTTTTAAGAAATGAATGAGCGAACGCTTCACTTTTCACCTCCCCCAATCTCGGTTGAAAAATAATAACTAATGAGTTGGCTGCATGGGTAATAATTAGAGAAGAAATGAGAAACCTGTAACATTTAATAGCATTATGCGGATCGTTCATTGTCATTAACTGCAGTTACGTTTGCCACTCCAGACCGCCTATTGTCATTGACAGCCGCGTGTGTATCCGTTATGCATTTAGAGAAGCCAGTGTGAATCGTTCATCTTATGTTTGCCAGTGTGGATCGTTCATTGTCATTGACTGTTGTTATGTTTGCCACTCCAGACAGCCGCATGTGTAGCCGTTATGTTTTCTAGTGCAGACCATTCATTGTCATTGACTGCCACGTGTTTATTGGACAGGTGGAAGGGAATGCGAATGGGTTCTTTTTTCTTACACCGTTACGTTCGTTGGCCTCTTATAGGGGCTGGGTCCGCTGCCATTGTAAGCTTACGCCTCTCGGCGTAAATATTTGATTAATGCAATTTAGGGTTTTTCAATTGACATAAAGTCGAATTAAGTCATGTAGGAGAGAGAAAATTGCCTAGTAAACTAGGACTTTGATGATGTAAAATTGATGAAAATGTACCAAAATTAATTGAATTTATTAGGTGCCAATTTTAAGGTATTACATTTTTCCCTCTTTGAATTGATGTGCGAATAGTGCGTTGATTCAAAGAATAGTCTGATACGGCAAATAACAAGAATTTCGGGAGTCTAGGTTAGGATGTCAAGACACCGAACAGATCAAAGCATGATTTTCCGAAGTCTAAGTTAGATTGCGAAGACAACAGTCTTGAGAGAACCGGAATCAGGGTTAGATTGCCCCAATACTAATTGATGAGATTCAGATGTAGACTTAGGACTGTCTCCAAAATCAGGGTTAGATTGCCCCAATATGAAGCTTATCCCTCCGAGACCCAGGTTAGATTGCCCAAATAACGGTCTAAAAGAGATTTTGAGAGCCATCTCTAGAATGAAGCTGGACTCCCAAGAATTAGGGTTAGATTGCCTCAATACCTAAAAGATTTCAAGAACCATCTCCAGAACGAAGCTTGATCCTCAAGGATCTGAGTTAGATTGCTCAGATACCTAAAAGATAGATGACCAGATAACCAGATGCGAGACGCAAAGATGCCCCTAGTGACGAGATGCCTCAAGTGGTGAGGACTTTGATTCAGATTAGACTGATTCAAGAATTGATTCAACAAGATTCAAATGATGCAATCATCCTGCCCCCTCAGGAGCGAAATCAAAAAATGACATATCAGGAGGATGATTGATAACAAGAGGTTGCAAAGAAGAAGCAAGCAGACTAGATTTGAGAAGCTATAGAAGCAAATCGGAGCAATGCAGAGGTCCTGTTGACCAAGTTTGACCATGGTTGACCATGGTTGACTAGAGTTGAATTTGATGAAAAGAGCAAAGATCTTGAGAACATGATGCAAAGATGAGGGTCTGGCGGGAAGATGATGCTAGAAGGTTGACTGCACAAGCATCCAATCCCAAAGGGTCCCAAAATTTAAAATGCAATTTTGAGCTATCTAGGGATGTCAGATTTTGATTTCGATCCAAAAAATGGATTTAGAGCAGTCAATTTAGACAAGGGTGCAAATTTTGCGCATAATAGAGCACTTTTGAAAATTAGGTCAAAAGCTACATAAGGCCTAGAGGGGTCATTTTCAATTCATTATTCACTTCATCTTCTTGCTGATTTTGAGCTCTGAGAGAGAAATGGAGGGTCTTCCACTGCATATGCATTGATTTGAGCACTCGTGATGACACGCCTGGCCACCGGAGTATGACGCACCTGTAAGTAGTCGATAAACCTCCTTGCATTTCGATTTGTACCACTTTCTAGGTCAATTTAGGGTAGATCTAGCAAGTTTTAGGGCATGTTCTTCCAATCTTGCACAAGGAAGTAGTTTCCTCGTGTTGGCCTAGATCTCCTTTCATGCAAGGAAGTAGTTTCCTCGCATTAGGTAGGGTTCCTTCACCCGAGCTCTGTCTAGAAGCTCGTGTGAGCTAAAAGTCAGTCCCGCGTGAGCTTTCTCTTGCTCGCACAAGAACAAGTCCTGTCTCGTGCGAGGAAACAGTTTCTTCGCGTGAAAAGTTATTGCAGAGTTGAAATGTTTTTGTCAAAATTTGTCGAATTTGCATAAAATCAGCCAAGTAGAGCGTCACAAAGTCATGTCTAGGGTAGATGCCTTGCTGCATTTATTGTTGTTATTTTGAAAACCATCATATTGAGATATTGATCCAATGTCGTCGCTTGCTTTGTAGGTTGACTTCCCTGAGATCGCCTTCAGGTCACATCATCTAGTGATCACTACATTAGTTCAGAGACTGACGAATGCAGAGAGTTCTCACATTGAGGGACTCGGTCTAGGATACTTGCGTGATCTACCCGACATTAGGGTAAATCACAGTCTTCTCGATGCACTCATAGAGCGTTTTCATTCGAAGATGAACACTTTCCATTTGCCGATGGGGGAGATGACTGTGACTTCTGAGAATATTTATAGGATCTTGCAGATACCCGTCCATGGTACTCAAGTAGAGTATGATACAAAGCCAAGATAGAGTACAGTAGCTTTGAGGATGATCTTCCGAGATGATCTAGTGATGGATCAGGCCATCTCTTGGGAGGATTTGATTTGCTGATATAGTGGTGCTCACCCATTAGCCATTGTGCTTGCTATTTTTTTGAGCTACTACCTTGTTCCAGATCGAGGTCAGCATGGTTTAGAGTGTGGCTGGGGGATGATGTTGTAGAGAATGCTGACCAGACCAGCAGTTAGATTCAGATGGGGTGAGTGTATGCTTGCATAGATGTACCATGAGCTTCATGAGATCATGTATCACAGTGCAAGGATGATGGTGGTAGGTGTCTTTGTCTTGTAGATCTGGGCCTGGGAGCATCTCTCTATTTGCAAACCTATTTTCCATGATACATGGTAGGCTCTTGAGCCTTACATATACACGTACATAGGTTCGATGACTCAACCTTTGCTGGGTAAGACAGAGCAGTGGAGAGGACAGCTGGATACCTTGGGTTGCCACCGAGCCCTGGGATGATGCTCGTCGAGAGCTTTCTTTCATGTTTGTTTCATGTCCACTGATTGGACGTAGTGTTACTATCATTGAGAGATTCCTTGTCACATGTGTCTTGTGCCAATTTGGTAGGTAGCAGGATATATCACATGAGTACTACCCCTATGCCCACTTCACCGATGAGGAGAAGAAGGGGTGGCACATGAGACTTGATCTAGGGTGGTGTGCAATAGAGGCACGCATACCAGCTACACGCTAGGATTACATGGTGGATGTCACCAATGTAGGGGTGACACCTGCATACAGAGACCAGTTGATAGCGCGACCGCATCCTAGATTCATAGACCCTATTGGTATAGGAGCACAGAAGTAGTAGTAGGTACCGGCTCAGCAAGTACCAGTTTAGCAGCCTGCACAATAGCAAGTTGCACAGCAGGGGCCACAAGGGTAGCAGCAGAGAGTGTTGAGGCCTAGATCTGTACAAACTAGCATCCCTGCCAAGACCATGGGTTCAGATGCAGGAGCTGGGAGCAATGGGGCCCAGCAGAGGTCCACTAGGCAGTGGACAGGTGATTCATCGCAATAGGCTCCTCCAGATGATGATACTGATATGCTTGATATTCTGATAGGAGCAGGCACACCATAGTTGCAAGAGGCAGGAAGAGCTGTGAGAGAGTGAGGTAGGTCTAGTGGGAGTGAGATGACTACCATACCCGAGTCATCAGGGAGGAGACCCGCGTAGCAGATAGAGATGCTGAGATCAAGCAGCTACGGGAGGAGCTAGCACGGTCAAGGATTAAGATGAGATATGAGGCTGCTCAGGCAGCTTACTCCAGAGTCATTCTGAATCTATTAGAGCACATGCTGCTATTTTTTGAGTACGCTAGAGCTCCACAAGCACCTCCACTAGCACTGCCATAGGCATCCCCATAGCAAGCACCTCCACAGCAGGCACCTCCACATCAGGCACCTCCACAACAGCCGATGCCACCACCGCAGAGACCAATGCCCCTTCCACAGAGACCACTACCACCACCTCCTCCAGGTGGTGATGAACATAGTTAGCACATTTTGATATCCATATATTGTGGCCCATTTTTGATACTATGCTTGAGTAGCACCCTTCTCTTTTGTACATGACATTGGATCGAGATATATATATATACAAGATCGACATTTTGATATCATTGTACTTGTTGCTATATTGCTTTGATGTTGATATTTATGAGATGTTTCCCAGATGCTTAGATGTATGGATTAGATGTGAAATGCACATGTTTCTTTTTGATGAATATGAATATGCACATGTTTTATTTTTATGATAATGCAACGTGAAATGTAGTGATAGATGGATAGAATGTATGCATATGTGTAATGTATGATTTGAGTTATGCTTATAATGGATGCACATGTATATGTAGATGAATTTATGAATGGAAATGAAATGAAAATGCAATGGATATGTAATGTATATGGTATTAATCATCTCATTCAAGATTTTTGCAATATATGACAGGTACTAATCAAAAGATATGTTTCAAAGATCGAGAGCGAGGACCGGACACTTCTGAAGCCAAGATGAAACCGGGACAGGCGATGAGAACCTTTGATGAATAGAAAGCAATCAAGAGAGTACCAAGATATTGTCTCAAATGCAAGCTTAGCATGAAAGATGCAAGCCTAAGCTAAATGCAAGCCTAGAATGATCGAATGCAATTCGTAGGACTTGGTTGTTGGACTCACCGTATTATCATCATAGATTTCATTTAGGCACGAGATGATCGCAAGATGCCATACAATCCTCACTAATATTGCAATCATGAGAATATGAATATGACATAAGTCTTAGATTTGTCTGAATGAGATGTAAGCATTAAGGCACAAGAAGCCATAATGACCTGAACACCTATTCCTTTTGATTTAGCAAGTTAACATAAGCATCAAAGCACAATTGCTAGAATGACCTAAATGTTGCTTGTGAACAAACACACCAGACACATAAGAGTTCCTTCTTTTGCCAAAGAATTCTCATAGTGACTCTTACGTTCACTTAGTAGGACGAACGTTAGCAATTTTACTTGTAGCAGAAAGAAGTCAATCAAAATAGACAAGGAGAAGAACCAATCTCACCAAATTTTTCATATAAAAGGAGTCGAGGTACACATGGCCATTCAATATGAGATGAAGGCTCTTATAGATGGACACCCCTCTTATATAAATTCATTGGATCATTGGAACTAAACCAGAAAATAGAAAGCCAAGAAAAAAATCATGCCCCCAGTCTTCACATTTCTCAGTCAAGAAAGATGTCTTAGATTCGCTCGAGGGGAAATGATAAAGCAAACAAACAAACAAGAAAAGGAAAAGCTTAGCATGCTTCAAAGGAACACAAAATGATTTTTAGTTTCAGTTTACGTTTGTGTTCAAGCAGATTGAAGTCGAATCGGAAGCGTACAACGTTCGAAGTCTCGACAGGATAGTGACAGCAAGAAGACACAGTGAGAACCACTGGTGACTGTCGCAAGAGATGAAGTCTCAAGAAGATATCAGAGCATGAACCAAGTATCAGCAGGTGGACGCAGTGAGAACCACTAGTGATTAATACAAGGAAGATTTTCGAAAGAGAAAATAAAACATGAGTGAAACATCAACAGGCAGACGCAGTGAGAACCACTGGTGACTGATGTAAGGAAGAGATCCCAAAAGAGAAGGGTTTAAGCGAGAGCTAGGTATCAGTAGGTAGGCACAGTGAGAACCATTGGCAACTGATACATGAGAGATCCTCAAGGAGAGAAATCTCAAAAGTAGCTAGGCATCAGCAGGCAGACGCAGCGAGAATCGTTGGTGACTGATGCATGAACAAAAAACTTCCGAAAGTGATAGGACAATGCCCCCTAGACCAGGAAGGTGGCCCCAAGTATGAACCAGTTCCAATCCATGAAAATTCAAGGAAAATCTTGAAGACAACTGAAAGAAAGTGCATGAGCTAGAAAACTAAAGTAGGAAACAGACTAAAGCAGGAAAGCGGGAAAGCAAACTAAAGCAAGAAACTAAGAGCCAAGCGATGCTGAGATGAGATGTAGCTTTAGGAGACAAGAGGCGCTTGTTTACCAGGTTTTCACCATCTTGGTAGAGATTCTATTTTTGCTACCATGACGTCTTTTTCCTAGGTTTTCATCAATGGCACATTTTTCTTCTTTTTCAATTTTTTTGTACTTTTCTCTTTTTTTTAATTTTTTTTGTATTTTTTGAATATTTCATTTTTTTGTATTTTTTTATCTTTTCACTTTTTTTTTTGTATTTTTGATCTTTTGATTTTTTTGTATTTTTATATTTTTTTAATTATTATCAAGGCGCCTATTTACTAAGTTTTCACCAAGATAATAGATACATCAAAGCGCCTGTTTACCAAGTTTTCACTAAGATGATCATTTTTTCAGGACATTTTGCAATTTTTAGGATTTTTTGCCAATATATCATTATTTGGATTTTTTCAGGACCAATAAATATGTATATGAGCACATAGAGGATGTCTTAGCTATAGAATTTCTTTAAGTGAAGAGCATTGATAGGCTCTTTGAGTTGTTCTCCTTTAGTGGTGGAGAGTCGATAAGCGCCAAACCCAAATGCTAAAGTAATAACATACGAACCAAGCCAGTTTGGCTCAAATTTCCCTTTTTGGACTCGTTGCTACTGATTCTTGGGGTTATCTCTCAGGACGAGATCACCCACTTTGAATTCTCTTTGTCTGACTTTCTTATTGTAGGCTTTGGACATCCTCTTTTGGTATGCTCTTAGATGATCGAATGCCACCTTCTGACATTCATCAAGTAACTCAAGCTCTTGAAGCTGGGATATTCTATTTTCCTCATCAGTGATGAGGCCCCTCAGAGAGATTTGCAATGTAGGAATCTCGACCTCAATAGGTAATACTGCATCTACTCCATAAACCAAGGTAAAGGGAGTGGCCCCTGTTGGTGTTTAGATACTTGTTCTGTAGGCCCACAAAGATGGATTAATTTGGAGATGCCAATCTCTACTAAATTTATGAACTGTTCGGTGCAAGATTTTGAGAATTGTCTTATTAGAAGCTTTTTCTTGTCCATTACCTTGAGGATAATAGATAGACAACCAATGCTGAATGATTCTAAATTTGGTGCATAATTTTGTCAGGTCCTTATTTTTTAATTGTTCCCCATTGTCAGTGATAATGGATGAGGGTACACCATATCTACAAATGATATAGTTCAGCATAAACATAGCCAGAAACTTGCCATCAACTACAACTAGAGGCACTGCCTCAACCCACTTGGTAAAGTAATCAGTAGTTGTGATAATAAACTTATGTCCTCTTGAAGAAGAAGGATGTATCTGACCTACCAAGTCAAAGGCCCATTGTTGAAATGGATGAAAACTAATGAGAGGACTAAGCTCTTTAGGAGGAGCATGAATCAAATTCCCATGAAATTGGCATTGTTTTCAAGTCTTGGCATATTGAATAGCTTCTTTTTCCATGTCTGACCAATAATAATCAGCTCTAATAAGTTTCTGGGCTAACGTCAAACCACTCGAATGAGACCCACAGATACCTTCATGTACCTCAGCTAGCGCATGCTTGGACTCATCAGGTTCTAAACACCTAAGGAGGGTACCATCTAGACCCCGTCTATACAAGTCATTTTCTATGAGGACATACCGTGAAGCAATACGAATTAGGTGATGCTTTCCATTCTGGGTATAGGTGTTTGGAATGATCTGGTCATGAAGGTAGGAATAGATATGGTGGTAGCGAGATGAATCATGTCCAATGACTAAACAAATCATCTTGGATTCAAGAATATCATAGGCAGGGTAGTGTAATGCCTCCACCAAGAATTCGTGTCTGAAGTCATTTTCTAGCATTTGTAACATTGAAGCACGAGTGGCCATAGCATCAACTACTTTATTGTCTGCCCCTGGAATCTGTTGAAAAGAAATGTGTGCAAAATACTATTTGAGATCATCCACCATTCTTTTGTAAGGTACTAGCTTGTCATCTTTTGTTTGGTAGACATCATTAGCTTGATTGATGATTAACTGAGAGTCTCCAAAGACCTTGAGCTCATCTGCATGCCATTCAATGGCTATCTTCATGTCATCAATGAGAGCTTCATATTCAACGATGTTGTTTGTGCAGGGAAACAACATTTTGTAAGCTTTTGGCAATGAGTATCTTTGAGGTGTTATAAACAGAATGCCTGCACTTGATCCTTGCTGAGTGAATGATCCATCAAAGAACATGCTCCAAGATTGATGTGTGAGAAGCATGATGGATTCATATGGGAATTCAACGCTCAAAGGCTGGTGATGTTTCAAAGGAGCTTCCACCAGCTGATCAGCAATTGTTTGTCCCTTAATAGCTTTCCTTTCCACATACTCAATGTCAAATTCACTAAGTATCATCACCCATTTCGCTAATCTACTTGTGAGGGCAGCTTTGCTCAGTAGGTACTTCAATGGATCAATTTTTCCAATAAGCCTTGTATTATGAGCTAGCATATAATGCCACAACTTCTGAGAAGCAAATACCACTACTAAACAAGCCTTCTCAATGATAGAATAGTTCATTTCATATGAAACCAATGTTTTGTTAATATAGTATATAGCTCTCTCTTTGTTGTTCTGATCTTCTTGAGCTAGGAGAGCACCCAAAGATGTGTTCATTGTTGAGATGTATAGTATAAGTAGCTTCCCATGAATAGGAGGCATCAATATAGGTGGATTAGAAAGATACTATTTTATTTGAGTGAGTCCCCTATCACATTCTTCATTCCATTCATAGGTCAGACCCTTATGCAAGGTTTTAGTAAATGGTTGTGACTTGTCAGCCAACTATGAAATGAAGCGCTGGATAGATTGTAGCCTTCCCTGTAGTCCTCTCATTTGACTGATGTTCTTGGGTGGAGGAATGTCCATAATAGCTTGCACCTTTTCAAGATCAACTTCTATTCCTTTAACTGAAATGATATAACCCAAGAGTTTCCCAGAAGTAACACCGAATGCACATTTTTTTGGATAAAGTCTGAGACTAAATTGTTCCATGCAGTCAAGGATGGGATCCAAATCTGTGAGATGAGTTCTTCACTGCATTCTTTTGGCCAAAGTATCATCCACATAATCCTCCATCATTTTATGCATCATATCATGGAAAATGGTAGTGACAGCTCTCTGATATGTTGCTCCAACATTCTTAAGCCCAAAAGGCATGACATTCTAGCAAAAGGTGCCCCAGGCACATGTAAAAGTGGTCTTTTCTTGATCTTTTGGTGCAATTTTTATTTGATTATAGCCAGAAAAGCCATCCATCAAGGAATACATCTCATAACCTGTTGTCATATCTACTATCATATTAATATTAGGGAGTGGGAGTCATCTTTTGGACATGCCTTATTTAGATCCCTAAAGTCTATACACACACAAATGGATTTATCATGTTTAGTGACTCATACAATATTTGAAATCCATTCTACATAATCAATAGTTCTTATGAAACCAGCCTTAAGAAGCTTTTCTAGCTCTGCTTTGACCAAAAGTGCTACATGTGGATGCATCTTTTGCAGCTTCTGTTTAATAGGTTTGATACCTGGTGCAATGGAAAAATGTTGCATGATAAGATTGGGATCTAATCTAGGCATGTCAGAGTAGGTCCATGCAAAGTTTATTTTCTTGCTCTGAAAGAAGCTATTCAACTCTTCTTTTTCTTTGGCAGACAATGATTGCGCTAGATGAATAATCTATGGAGCAACCTCTGTACCCAAATTTACTGGCTATGTCGGCTCAATCAATATTGATGACCTCTCTTGAAAGTGGCTCAGAAGTGTATCAATTATCTCATCCTTGGGTGCCTCTGAGAGTTTTTCACCCTTGAATACGTCTTTTATTTTCACTATTTTTGGCTCTGATACTACCACAAAGTGGTTTTCACCATCAGAGCACCTATTTTTTCTTCTTTTAATTTTTTGACTAAGATACTTGATATCCGCTTCTGTCATGCTGACACTGCTTTCACTGGTGGAGGACATCATAGGTTCAATAGCGTGGAGGTAACAGGCTAGATCATAATCATTTTGGAACGTTAGGACTTCATTGGATGCAGAAGGGGAGTTCCAGTTTATCAGATCGGGATAGCGGAGTGAAAGGGAAGTAGTGACTAGTTCAATCACGTTCAAGGTATAACCATCAAAAGCGTGGACGAGCAAGTCAAGACCTAGAGCGATCTCATCCAAAGGAGCATTTGAATCCCTATAAGACCTTACATCATAAGTAGAGGATAATTTAATGCTGATGGCATCTAATTCATGCGGCCTAGCGCTAGACCCTTCACCTACTTCGAGGAGTCTTTCATACACGTGAACAGTATCTATGTCTACATCATAAGTAGCATCAAACAAAGAGTCAAACTCTTATTCATGTGATTTGGTACTTGATGTGGTGATTTCATTAGTACTAGTTGTATCATCTGACTCATCTTCATTCCTTATGGCATTAATGGTCTGCTGGAGTTGTTCTTGTTCAAGATACTTTTAAAAATGTGGTGGCCTGTGTTGTTCACCTGGGAAATTGGGATCATCACTTAGTGTTTCTTTCCATTCCTCATATGTGAATTGATACACTAAAGAATTTTTATCAGAATCAATATCAGTATCAATATCAGTCTCTACCATATGGACCGATATGATAGGTTCATCAGGTTCTGCAAAGAGTGCCGCAAGATCCAGAGGAATAGGATATGGAAATGTGTCTCCATTAGAGCTAGCCTTGGGATTTACCTCTGGAGTGGCATCTTCAATTTCTTGTTTGGGTTCAGGTTCAGGTTCTGGCACAAACTTGTTAATCCCTAAATGAAAGGGGACCTTCTTGAAACCTAAACTAGTGGTATCCTTTGTGCTATGGCCTATAGCTTCAATGGGCTTTAGCAAACCATTGTCATTCTTCTCTATAGGACCACTCCTCTTATAGATGAAGTGCTTCATGATCTTGAAGGCCTCACTATATGGTTCTTGCTCTAAATTTGGAGGTGGAGTAGTTGTTTCAGCTATCTCTTTTCCCTTATAGATCCAAGCTCTGATAGCTCTTTCTTCATCCTCATCTTCTAAAGGTATAGAGGCCCTTACAAAGGCACCATCATAAACTATTTGAGGAGAAGTATTAGAAGGTTTATTATTCTCAGAAGGTCTCCCATAAAAGCGTGGGGACAGAGGTATAGTAGCAAGTGATAGCACAGGTTCAATTCAGTATTATCCCATGCCTGTATCCTTAAGTCTCAAAGTTTATTCCATCTCCTTCAGCTTAGCATCATAAAACTCAGTAGATTCTCTATTTGTTGGAACAAAGCTATCTGTGGATTGTGCAAGAGTGTTGCAAGAGTAATTGGTATTAGCGGGCACAGTGACTTCCACCCCATGGAATGGAAACTTAATGCATTGATGATACATGGATGGAACTGCCTGCATCTCATGGATCCAAGGCCTACCCAACAAGATATTGTAGGCAAGAGGAATGTCAAGAACTTGAAAAGTAACATCTCTCTCAACAGGTCCTACATGGATAGGTAGCACAACTAAGCCTTGGGACTTGCATTCTTCCTCATCATAAGCTTTGATGGTAATATTTTTGTGGGAGTCTACACAATTCTCATCATATCCTAGCTGAGTAAGTAGCTTAGTGGAACAAATATTAAGACCAGCACCATTGTCTATGAGCACTCAGCGAATGTGCTTAGGACCTATCATGACCTCTATATGCAAGGGAGTGTTATGTGGGTGACTCAAAGAGTGATCATCTTTTTTAGAGAAGGATAGATACTGAGGCGAGGTCAAATGACCCACCATAGATTGGAACCAGTTGAGATCAAGATCCTTGGGAATGTTTGCCTCAGCAAGGGCTTTATCCGAAATCTCCCTATGAGCAGGCGAGATCTTCAACAACTCAAAAATGGTAATCTGAGCATTGGTTCGCTGGAGTTGATCTAAGATGCTATAACTAGTCGAGCTAGCTGTAGGAACAGATTTCGTGTTATTGTTGACAAGGCCAACAGCAGTCTTATCCACAGTTTTCTTTGGAGCGGATGTAGAAGCATCAGGACCCTTATTCAAATTTTGCTTCAGAGTGGATGTAGAAGTATCGGGACCTTTCAAAACAACTCTTCCACATGATCAAGTGACAACATTAGCACAGTATTGAGGTTGTTCAGATTTAGATGAACAAGACATAGAACTACGCGGGATGAAAGGAGTCTTAGGTTTGGGAGCATCGCCACTTCCCTTAATAGTAATCACGTCGCAGTACTCTATCTCAATGGGTTTGATCATACCAATAACATTGTCATCATTAGTGTATGTGTAATTGACTTTAGCATTGGTATTCTTGGCATTTGAAGACTCACCCTTCTCATGAGGAGGGAAGGGATCCTTAAATGATTGATGGTCCATATTTTTGTTATGGCCATCCACAACAATGTCACCACTATCAATCAAATCTTGGACCTTGTATTTCAGCTGAAGACAAGTAGAAGTCTTATGACCCTTATTCTGGTGATAGTCACAATAGGCATTGTCATTCCACCAATGAGGTCATGGTTGTGGTTCATAGAGACACTTTTCCAAAGGAGTAAGAATCTAATTTTGCACAAGACTTTTATAGACCACATCAAGTGGTTCTCCCAAGGAAGTGAATTCATGCTTGGGTCAAGATGCCGAAGGCTTGTTTCTAGAAAACCTTGAAGGTTGCTAGTTTTCCACCACGGCTTTTCGGCCGCTTTAACTACTTGTATGGTGGAAGAGAGATTAAAAATAGAATTAGAGGGTTTGAGGGTCACATTGTCGACCACTCTAACATTCACTATGTCTCTATTCTTATTCACAAACCTCCCTTTATCCTTATTCGAGTTTGAAGATCCTTGCTTGTTGTCTTTACTCAAAGTCAATTCACCTTTCTTGATCATAAAGGCCTCTATTTGCACTGCTTGTTTGATCATGCTATCAAAATTTAGAGGACCTTGTAATTGCACTTGGTATCCAAAGTCTAGGACAAGATTGTCCAAGAAAATGTCGAGTCTCTCAAACTCCGGTAGCTTGTGAGGACATCTTGTACATAATTGTCTCCACCTTTGGAGGAATGTTAGGACAGATTCTCCTTGTCATTGTTTTAAATTGAAAAGATCTCAGATGTTGACTAGATGTTGAATATTATGCGAGTAATGTTGGAGAAATAGATTACCCATTTCATCAAAATTCTTAATGCTAGTAGGCAATCTAGAAAACCATTCCATGGCGGGTCCACCCAAACTATGAGGAAATAAGTGCATAAGATATGTTTGATCGTGCATAAATTCCATAGATAATGTGCAAAACTCCCTTAAGTGATCTTGGGGATTGGTTGCACCCAAGTATTTGTCATATTTAGGGAGTTCTACACCTCTTGGAAAAGGTGGCATATGAAGACTTATATCAAAAGGGAAAGGACAAATACTTTCCATCATGAATTGTTGAGCGGGTTTGTCCTTATTCTTCGCAAGTTGACTAATCTGATCTTGCATGTCTCAAACCATCTTTTGCAACTTTGTGGTCTCAGTTTCTTCTTCCTTGGCTATGAGTGTTTCAACTTGATAGTTTGGGGGTAACTTGGCCCCTTGTTTAGCTAACTCAAGGAAGTATTTTTTCTTTCTCCTCTAGGAGAAGGATCTCCATCATTTTAACAAGATTCTTATTAGCTTTGGTAGCATTTATATCATGTTGAGTTATCACATCATTTTCATTCCCAAGAATCTCATAAATGCTCAGAATCTGATCTTGTTTCTGATCATCTTGGTTTTGATCGAATGGAGGAGGGCAATAGAAATACGTGGGTTGTCAATCACCTTGAGGTTTGTTTCGAGATTTATCATCATTGTGAGACTAATTTTGGTCATGTTGAGATTGACCATGAGGCTTCTCATTCCAAGGTTGAGCATGACATGGGTCATTAGAGGATTGACCATGATACTGATTGTTTTGATATTGATCAAAAGTTTGACTGTACTTGCCCGATTGGAAATCAAATAGATCTCCCATCTTGTTGGTGTGGAATAGTGCAGCGGTTGAAGCCTCAGTAAAGTGATATGAATGATGTCGAAAAGGCACAGCTAAGGTAACCTTTGGTGAATGAAAAAGATCAAAAGATTTAATAAATTCAGGTGGGAAGATATCGTGATTAGTATCAACAGATTCAATGATAGGAGTAGTCTGAGGGAGTGGTCTTCCAAAGTTATGAAACAATGAGTTTTTTTGGAAGTATGAGTTTTCTTGCTCTTGAAATGAGAAACTAGGTTGTGCTTCAAACAATGGATTAAAACACTCTTGGAACACCAAAGGTGATGGTTGAGATGGACTATCTTTCAAAGTATTCAATGAGGAACTCAAGGATATCTCACAAAGTTTAGATTTTGTGACAGATTTAGGATGATCTATTTCTTGATTAGGAGGTACATTTCTACCTCGATCAGTATTATGAATGGGATAAGTCTTTCCACTTCTAGTCATGACAGTCATAGATGAAGATGTGATGAGAGAAGACTTGGGATAATGCTAGACTCTGTCTCTAAGAACAACACAAAGGAGATAAATGGCTAGAATAGCCAAGATGCGAGATGGACTTGGTACGAATCATCAAAAGAGGTGACTAGAATAGCCAAGATAAGACTATCACAACATGAGATACAAAAGGCATAAAGAGATAATGTGAACCAACGAGAGACAACATGAGTCAAAGAAAAGATTGATTTGAGATACTAACCTCTGGTGTCCTTGATACAGGGCTAGGGCCTCGTAGCCACACCGACACTTGAAAGTTGTACACCCCCGCAAGCAGGGCTAGGAGCAGCACCGCTCAATACAATAAACAAGGCCTTCTCAAGATGATAGTCGAAATCATGAGAAGCAAGCTAATATGTCTTTGGAGTCTTTATAATCAACAAAGTGTTCTTTATTAAAGTGAGGCAAAATCACCGGCAAAAGGTGTGTACTCACTTGGGTTGTTCCCGAAGGTTCAACTTCCAGAAGGCCCTCTAAAGGTGACACAACTTGGCTTAGATCCAAGGGTTTGATTTTATTTTTCTCTCAAAGAGAGAAGAGCATACTTCTCTACCTCATTACTTCACCCAAACACATCAAGAAATTTCATCACCGAGTTAGCTTCACTTCACCAAATCTACAAGCTTTTGGGTTTCTAGTTCTCTCAGAGAGAGAAGAGCATAATCCCCTGACAAGTAGAAGTGTTAAAGATTCACTACCTTTCTCTGCTTAACCAAGAATCTGTCATATTAGTAGGATCATTGGGTTTTCAGGTTCATTCATGGTCATCACCTCCATGTAATGAAGAGCCAAATTCCCTATCCACTATCAAAATTCTCAAGAAATTTTAACGGAGCCCTAATTAAACTATGTGAATGAAAGCAAGAAACAAACACAACATTTTTATGAGATCTTTGACTATTGTCCTATAATCAAACCATTAGCATGTTTTATGTTCTTCATCAAATGTCCTGCAGAAAACTGTTATGCTGTGAAAAGAACAGAGAAATGAAAATTAACAGCAAACAAAAACTGTCAGAAATCTGGAACAGGAAAGACAAAGAAAAAAAATTTAAAAAACTATAATCAAATTTCACGCGAGGAAGTACTCCATAGTGCATGAGAAAACACAGGGTGTTGTGCGAGGATGTAAAAGTTCACGCAAGAGAGTGCTACTGGGAGTGAAACTTCATGCGGTATGCTCTGGATTCTCGTGCGAGAATCTGTACACAAGAAGTACGGATGCACGACAGAGCTCAAACTTCCTATCAGAAAAATTAAGAATGAGGCCAAAAATTGATCTTTTCTGCCCCACAATGGGCGCCAAAATGTATGTGGTTGAACGTGGACCTCTAATCCAACTACACACGTAACATAGTCATTACTCACATAATCGAATTACGAAAGAGAGTATTGATTACTCAATTTGAAATTCATGGTGAAGCAACCTGTTGCCTCCTATGTAGATGGGGTGTTTGATTACTCTCAGAACAAAAGCCAACAACCATAAGACCAATACTACAATGGAGGATTTGAAAACTATGAAGATAATCAAAGTACAATTAATCTAGAATGAAGTGCAATTAATCTAAGAGCTTGAAAATAAAGATGAAATGCAAATTTACTCTAAAGAACTTGAAAATAAAGATGAGATTAAGCTATGAGCAAATAAGCAAACTAATTATAATGAAGATGCAATATTAAACTAGATGAAATTAATGTAAAATATGCAATGAAAGCTTGAAATAATGAAATTTAGACAAAAAAATGCTATAGTTTAGTTACTCTCAAAATTGCTCTCTTTCGAGTGAAGAATGAGGTTCAATAAATAGACAAGCTCAGGGAGAGAATGAAGAGGTTCTTGATTTGAAACTCCTGACTCTTCATTCCCAATTGAGACAAAAAGGCATGAATTACTTAATTAAAAGAATGTTTATTGCCACATAAGGGTGACCATTCAAATTATTTGAATTATTAATTCAAATAAAGGTGTCCATTCAAATAACAAGTAATATTAATTCCTTTTTATGTATATTAGCCAAATGGGGTGGGTTTAATTTAATTTAAAGCACTTAGGACTTTAGAATTAAATTAATTTATCATAGGGGTAATTTAGCTAATAAAAATTGAAGACTTTAGGAATTAATTATAATATTTGATTAATGCAATTTAGGGTTTTTGCAATTGACATCAAGTCGAATTAAGTTAGGTAGGAGAGAGAAAATTGCCTAGTAAACTAGGATTTTGATGATGTAAAATTGATGAAAAATGCACCAAAATTGATTGAATTTATTAGGTGCCAATTTTAGGGTATTACAGATAAAATTTTGGATACTGATTCCTTTTTGAAGCAATTAAAATAGACAGATGGCTCTTCTTTTTGGAGGTTTCTACCAAGCAGATTTATAAGTTGTTGAAAGAAGATTTCTCTATTATCAATCAGGTTAATCAGTGTTAGGGTCTTGACTGGTCTAATGTTAAGTGGCACTTTATTTTTATTTTTTTTGGAATTCTCTGATTGAACCCAAAAATCTTGTTTTAGATGGTTTTTTCTCCTTAAGAAGTTAGCTGTGGGGTTTGTCATGTCTTCTGTGGGTCTTGAGCCTATTCTCTGTAGTGTGTGCTTTGTGCCTGAAACCTTTGAGCATTTGTTCGATGACAATGATTTTTCATGTGTTGTGTGGTCTATCTTCCTTGACACCCCTTTAGTCTAGAATTAGCGTCATGGCCCATCCTAGAGTGAGATTATTGCTAGATTTGTGGATTCTTTTTATTTCAACTTGAGCCATTTTTTGTTTGTTCTGTCATGTGAAATCCTTTGGTTCCTCTAGAAGGAAAGGAATGGAGAAGTCTTTCAAAGTAAAAGGATGAGGCTTACTTTTTTTAACATTAAACTCACCTATTATTATATTATGTCACATGTTTTTGCAATGTTGGAGATCTCAAAGGATAGATTCATGATCTTAGTCCGAGAAGGTGCACTTCAAATTCACAAGGCCAATATCCAGTCTATCCAATATCTCAACAAACATAAGGAAAATGCTAGATCTAAAATAAATTGATGCTCTAGAATAGTTTATAAAAGACCTCAAGATAGATGAGGTACATGACATTAGAAGAGACAAAGGATGAGATAATCTAGATCATTGTTCTAGGGTCAATAAAGCTAGTAACCCTATGGTTGATGATCACCAAAATGTTGCAGATGGATGGGATCAAGAAGAGTGTAGTTATAACATGAGGGATTCATGGAATAGATAAAGCTATAGACATGTTACCCTTTTTGTAGATGAATCAAAATGTAATATGATGTAAAGAGAAATAAACTGATCTAAGGAAATGCCTAAATTTTTTAGATGTATGTAAATCTGATAACAATAAGCTACTATATGACACCAAACTGATATATATATCCTCTAAAAGGATTGAACTAAATATGTACAGGGTCTTTTAAGCTATCTTAATATTAAACAAAAATACCTCTGGACCACTGTGTTTGACATAAATGATAGCTAGACAATAACAAACAAGCATTATTTTCAACAATATCCCCCTTTGTCATTGATGGAAAATATCCACCCAACAAAAATGTTTCATAAGATGTTGATCGTTGTTAGTCTAGGATATTGATCATTGGTCCAACCCTTACTAAATTAAACAAAATATTCATCATTAAACTTCATACATTTCATTCTTCTGAAAAACGTGTTGTCAACTATACATTTTCTTTATTGTTCTCCTCCTTTTTCATCAAGAAAAAAGCCAAAAACATACTCACCACAAAAACATCAAGACTTGCAATATCACATATAAAAGAAAATAATTAGATCTTAGGCCAGATTTCTCTAAACCTCTTCTTCAGGCTCTACACATTCAACTTCCAATCATCCACAACAAAATCCATCAGCCTATTATGAAATTCAATTTCAATCAACTTGTTTACAACATCATCAAAAGATGTTATATTTCTTATACCTCTTTCAAAATGTTTGACATTTTCACTTGTGTCTTTGACATAGAATCATGTTTTGTTCCAACAACAAATTTAAAATCACAAAAAAAATATATACTCATCTTTATTTCTCTTCCTTGTATCCAACAATATTTTCAAATCCTTTATCCAATTTCTTGCTTCTCCAGAAATATCTTTGTAGATGTTAAATTCCATTGAAGCATCAGTTAATTATGACTCAATGGAGTCCATCTCCATCCTGAATTTTTTGTGGCCTTCAGTCAATCCACAAAAAATTGTACAAAGCATCTCCAAAATCCATATGTCTTCTAAACTGTACCATTTCATGTATAAAATCTAACTTACCCTTTTTGCACTTTCCAATCATTTTATCTTTCAAATTTTTCTTCTAAAGCATCCTCCTTTTAAAGCTACAAGAACCAACAGTCATCCTTTCACTCAAGGCCTCAATATGTTTCTCCAGACACACATCTGAGAGATCATTTAGCACAATTTTGTTCTATTGCATATATTTCTCTAATCCTTCTACAATAGCATCATGATTGTAAAGTGAAATATCATGGAGTATATCTCCAAGTATCTCCAATCCTCTAGACTGACTTAGCATAGTAATAACCTTTTCAATTGACAAATCATCACCTTTAGATGTGACAAGAGAAACAACATGCTCCTCACCAACAATAACATGTACATCAACAATTACAATTTCTTTCAACTCACCAACGTCTTTCTATCCTTCCTCTTCACTGTTACTTGAAATAATTACCGAAGGAAAGAAGCTCTCTGGACACATTCTTCTGACTTTCTTTTCTTGTTTACTAGAGGACAAAGCCTCTATAGAAACATTTCTTATCCTTTTACCCTTAACTTTTCCTTTCTCTTCACAGGCAGCATCAAACAGTTTTTCCCTAGCTTCAATCCTTGCAACACTAGTATCCCTTGGAAATTTGAGTGATTTTTCAATAATGGTCATGCATTCTTCCTCAATAGTCTCATAGGAGAACTCAATTTCCCACACAATTCTAGGCTCTCCATCTTCTATGTATCATAAATCTTTATTAGCATAGAAGACAAAATCATTCTTCTACCAGTCAATTAATTTAGGAGGAATCTGATTCTTCAAACACAAACTACCCTTCAATTCATCAAATAATCTTCTACAATCAATAATACTATTACCCAAGCTATCTAAATGCATCTTGATTTGTGAACCAACAAACATATCACTTCTCCAATCCACATTCTAAAGCTTTGACAAAGCATTCCAAAAGTACAAAATTAGATAGATAATCAAGGAACCATACCAAAATGGATAATATCCATTCTTTGTCAGCTTCACATTGTCAAATAATTGCCTCCTCAATATCCTCACAGAGATCATAATCAACATTCTCCTTAATAATTTTTTAGGCAACATAGACTTTGGTTTTCACACATTAACCCTCTTTGTTTCTATAATAAACTTTGTATGATATTCCCATAGTAGCATATCTGACCCTAAAATTCTTAATTGTGTCGATTCTTGAGGCCCTACCATCATATAGAAATCTAGTCAATTTATTTACCTCAATATTTGTCACTGATTTGAGCATTACCACATCTCTCATAGCACAGAGCCTTGTCACAACCCTTAAGGCATCTCTTGTAATATGATACAACGTATCCATCTAGATTTATTCTCCATGTAGTCTACTCAATCCAATCATTACAACATAGTCATATTCAAACATCAAAAAATCACTCCATGCATCCAAACCCTCATGTCCTAATTTGCCATAAATATTCTTAAATTGTAAACCCTCAACTAAATGATTTTCTTTACTCTTCCAAATTGACATGACTATATCAACAAACATCTTCCTTGTAAAGATTTTTTTTATCAATCATGGAAAATGCACCTTTTGAATCCTTTCTAGATGGAACTGTTAGAATTTTAGGTGACTCCACAACACCCTGAGGATCAAATGAAAGACCAAGATAACTTCCACTAGAGAATGGAAATACTATTGCATTAAGATGAAAAAATGATATTATTGATACTAGACATGATTGGAATGTACATAATAGGCATGCTTATATAGGAATGGCAATAAAAGATAATGATAAGGAGTGGATAAGTTATCACCTATGCAAGGTGGGATCACATGTCCACCAAAGGTGGATCATCCTCCATTATGGAATTAAGTATGCTCCATATGATGAAGATGATAATGGGATATGTGCACTAAAGGTAGATCTCACACATAAAGTGGAATGAGATAACAACTATCACCACCTAAAGTGGAATTGTCCTACACCATGTGCTTAATATAGGTGCAAACTCCTAGGTGTCTCAATGAAAAACTAATATGCAATGCATTATCCTAAGAAAACTTAAGTAAAGTGTAATTAGTGAATATTTCATTACACCAATGCCCCCATTAAGTGAAACTTAAGGGAATGCACTTAAACTAACAATTCAAGATGGGTCCCAGCTACTAGGTCATTTTAAATAACCATGCACAATATGAAAATGCAATACATAAAATGCAATCTCCCATAAAGAGGAGAAAGAAAGAAATCCTCATGGTAAAAAAAATACCCTCCAAAAAGAGAGATGAAAACATACAAGATGCATAGATGGATGGAGGAATCAAGACCCTGCAATGACTACATACATCATGTATATACAAGCAAATATTTCCCCATGGAAAGGGATATCCCCCCATAATGAAGAATCTCTTGCAAAAATGGTGAGTGTTTGAAGACAAAACATATTCCAATGCCTACAAACAACATTTCTCCCCTTAGGAAGAAGGTAAACCAAGTACAAATGTAGGAATATTTCCCATTATGGATGGGAACTAGGAAGTGGAATCCAAATGAAGTATGATGATGATGCCATGAACCAATCTATATCCAAATGGAAGGAGGAAGAAGGTCTTCAAGTATGCATCTCTAAAGACTGAATAGGTATCTCCAAGATCATGGAATCCATCACATCATCAAACTGAAACATGAAATGTGACAAACTAAGTGAAGGAGAAGAATCAAGCATGTTGAACAACCCCATAATAAGTAATAATAATCACACCAAAGCTTTCCCTAGGAATAGTATATTCAGACTAGGTATTATTTCCCTATCATAAAGTGCATTTAAATTGTCAACCCAGGGACATATACTTGAAATGGGACAGAATAGTTTGTGCACTAAGCCTCTCATAAAGTCATCTTACTTAAGTTGAAGGAAAGGAAAATGCATAGAAAGAACTAGGCTATTATTGCAGGAAAGTAAAACACACAGTTGAATAAATAAACTGATGTAAAAAATCATAAATTTAACTTCAACCTATCCTATCATTCCAACGCATGTGCTATGGCTATCTATACATATGCTATAGGAAAAAACATATATATAATGCTACAGAAGTAAGGAGTGAACGCTACTTCAAATACTAAAAATAATTAAACTACTTTGTCTAGTCTAATCTACTCCACCTCCCAAGTGGGCCCCCTTGGTTGGTTTTCAATTAACTACGAACACAAAAGATAATTTAAATTACTCCTTCATTCCATATATTCATAAAAATGGATTACATTAAAATAGAACACAAGATCAAAGAGTAACTTGTTTCTCAATACAATAGTAATACCATCATTTGTCTAACTAGATTTCCATCAATCATATCCCTATATATAGAGGATTGACATTTGAACATTCAAATAAATTGATTGATTCATCCATGAAAGAAGGAGAACATGTCAATCAACAAAAAAAGATCATAAAGACCAAACAACCATCTCAATAGAATATTGATTGTAGAGGAGATTTAGCATGGTCGTGCCCCTGTATTCTCAGAGACATTTGTTCCTTCAATTCTATAGGCATGTCCTGTAGTTGTCTAAATGATTCTTCTTATCGTGGTCGAAACATCATCACTCCTTCGCCAATGCACCCGATTTTCTCTCCAATCATTCCTTCAATCCTGGCAGATTAGTAGAGTATACATGCATATTCAAGTATTCAACTTAATTAATTTCATCCAAATATTAAGACACATTAAAACAGTTATATGAAATACTGTAGTATATATAGTATTAGCAAGGTGTGTCTACTATTTTCTACCCATAAGTTTAAGGATCTATCTGTACTTATAGCATATAAATAAACTTAAGCACTTACAAAGTCACACAAATGTTTTGGTAAAGTCACCTAAAATTGTCCTTCACATTCTAATATTAATTTTTATTAATATTTGCCCTTAACATTATGGTTAATTTTATTAATTGACTATAATTGTTAAATTCCTCTATTTATTTAATTTAATTTAATTTAATTTAATAAATTTATTTTCCCTTTGTATTTAAATACTATAATATATTAAATTAAATTAAATATATTATCCGTCCATTTCCCTCTATAAAATAAATTTTATTTATTTTATTTCTCCACTAGCCTAAAGTTCTTCTAAACCATGATTAAATTAAATTTATTTTAATTTAATTCATTTTCCCTTTTTCATATGCTTACCTTTTTTTTCTAATATTCTTCTAATCTTGATTAAAAGGTGGATTGCCTCTAAGCATGTGCACAATCACCTTTTCCAAGGTGGCTACCTCTCCATCTTTTTCTCCACCAATCATTTTTAAATTTCTCTTTCCCTATAAAAGTGAAGTTTGACTTTTGCCACTTCACCTTTTACCTCTTAATCCTATCCACTCATTTATTTTGCCTCTTAATCCTATCCACTCATTTATTTTTGCCTCATCATCTTTTCCAAACCCTACCTAACCTTTAATCCTAGCCACTCATTCTTGTGCCGCTTAATCTCCACCGTCCAATTCTTTTCATTTTTTATAAAAGGAGGCCTCACTCCTCATTTTAGGCTAATTCTTCTAAATTCTTTTTCTTCTTAATCTCTTAGCTCTTGCATCTTCTAGCTCATTCTTAATCATTATAGTTTTAGTTCCTTTCTTTGCATTCTAATCTTATTTCTAATCTAGATCTTGTTGCATTTTTATCTTAGTTTCTTAATCATATTGCATCCATCTTAGATCTTAATCTTGTTTTCATTATCATAGTCTTGAATTAATATTGCATCATTTTAATCTTCATCATTTGTGAAGCTTGGGGCAAGTTCCTCATACTTGTTCTCAATCCCTTCACCATCATCTAGCTTGCATCACATAGTTTTTCATTAGATTGTATTTCATTTGTGTTGGGATAACATACCCACAATAATCTTAAAGATCAAATCAAACAAGGCTTTGGGTGCCCTTATTTTAGCTCATCGGAGGTTGTAGTGAAAGTTACCTATTTTGTTGCATTTGATATTACTAACATCTAATGTGTTTGTTTGGTGTTTTTGGTGTTTTCATTTGCAGCAAATAGGTCCATATTTTCATTGCATACATTTTTGACACACCCGGTGGGACCCACATCCCTATTGGATCTACACTTTTGAAGATTTTTCCATGCTAATGCTTGTGTAGGTTGAGTTGAAGACAAAATCTAGGGTTTTTTGAAAGATTTGATCATATCTTTCAAACGGTTGGGAGTTTTGGTCTGAATTTTTTTTTTCAGGTGAGGGATCTAATCATTTTTCTACAAGTTATAATCTTTTTATAATTTTCAATGAAAATTCATTTTTGGTCACAAATCTCCATATTGTATGGAAATTTTTACATTTTCAAAAAGGTATAATAATTTTACACAAGGAACATTCTTTGAGTTTTTTATTTTGATGCATGAATAGGGCTCAAAAATTCAATCTTTGAAAACTGGTCTATTTTGATAAATCAGGTCCCCAGGGCACAAATTAAGAAATTTTTCCAAAATTTTTACATTTCTGGAAAGCTCTTTGTTTTTTAGCAAGGGTCTCTGTTTTGCACTTCTATTTTGTGGCCTAAATCATAGCTAAAAATTAGATCTTGTTGACTATGTCAAATGCAAAAAATAAAATAAAAAAACGTGATGAGCTTGCACTTTATTTGCACATAATTCAATGCACGATAAAATCAGTCAATTATGACTTGTTCTTTCATGTGGAATCAACTAATTTAATGCATTTTCTTTGAGTCACCATATTCCTTCATGATTTCACACACTTGATTGGAGTTTGTGATGGCAACTTGGAGCTCATCAAAGTGGGTCAAAGGAGCATAAAATAAAATAAATTGGAAAGCATAAAATCAAGGTTATTCCAAACCTTCTTATTTACCTTGTAAAAAGTGCTACTTGTCCTCTTTTTCATCATAAAATCATTTCTTTCTTTTGGTCAATTTGTTTGGTGTGTCTTCCTCACATTGAAAAAAAGGGCTTAAAATTAATCATTCACATTTGGATTTGGGCTTAAAATGAATCCCTTTGTCTTTTAATCCTCAAGATTTTCTTATTTATGTTTTCTTCTTGCATCCTTGTTAAGGAGTTTGAGGGGAACATAAATAAGGGATCTTGCTTTATTTTTATTTTTTAGGGGGCTTGCCTAGAGAAGTGATCACTCTAGGGGATGACCTCAACTCCCATGTTCCGATAGAGTATAAATAGTGAGGCTTGAATCTAAAGACAGGCCTCTTGGAAGTAGAATATTGTCAATCTTGGCTAAGCCCCAAAGAAATTTATACCTTTGGTAAGTGAAGGTGGAGATTGGGTTACCATTTCCTCCCAGCTATTTGGCAGTATTCTCTTTCATCTATGGATTTGGGCCTCATGTACCTTGTGTATATCGAGGACACCCCTTAGTTGAGCTTGTACATCCTAGTTAAAACATGAATAGATTGTTGGTGTGTTTGATGTGTTTGAATATTTAAAACCTTCCCCACTTGAAACAAAAGGGGACACATCAACCAAATTGAGCCTTAGGAATTTTTTCCTTTTGCATTGTGTGTTTTGCATTTTTAAAATTTAAAAAAAAATTTAAAAAAATCATAAAACTTCAAAAATCTAAAAAAAATCAAATAATCAAAAATTCAAAAAACAAACAAACAAACAAAGCAAAACATTTCAAGTACAACAAAAATATTTTTGTCAACTTTACCTCCAAGTCAAGCTTTCCACATGATCTTTACATCACCTCTTCTATCTATCAACAAGTTCATCATCATCATACCTCTTATCCTAATCACATTTTAAATCCTTCCAATCATTCCTCCAATCTTAGTCTTCCCTAATAATTCCAATCATCATCTCCTAATTGTCAAGAACATCCTTAGTCATCACCTTAATCTAATTTGATCATCCACAATCTTCCTTTCATCCTAATCATCTTAATCCTCTTTCATCTTCAACATCTCATCGTGGCCATCCATAATCACCTCCTAATTATTCTTAATCACACTCCACATTCTTCTTATCCTAATCATTATTAATCTATCATTTAGGACCCTAAACCAAATCAATTTTCATAATCAATTAAAGGTCCTAATAATAATCTTAATCATGTCATCTTCCTAATCATTCATCTATTCTTAATCCAAGTATTATCAACACCATCTTCTAATCTTTCACTTTTAGCTTAGGAGCACAATCATAATCTTTGGCCTTTAATCATCATCCAAATCAAATCAAATCAAATCCAACTTTGAGGCCCTGCCCTCTAAATCAATCAAATCCAATCATATCAAATCCTTGAGGCCCTTCCCTTTTAAATCAATAGTCCAAACTTGCTCCTAGTCCTAAGTTCCTATTTCATGCATCATCAAATCTTTCACTCTTAATTCCAATCTTCCTCTACATCATCTTCCTCTAATCCAATCCAAAATCTCTAATTTAAACATCATGAACATGGATTGGTTTCACAAAATGGTTGAGGACTTTAAAGTGCCAAATCCTAATCCTCAAACTATACCTCCAATCCAACCCACCTACCAAATTAATCCTCAAGTCATATCCAATCCCAATCCATATCAAATTCCTTATTCTTCTTCTACCTTTGACAAGGGAAATCCACCTCATTATCCTTCATCCACACATAATTCATTCCATCACCCCCTTCATGCCTCTAACATACCCAATCTTGCCCAAGAGATTGAAGAACTTAGAAATACCATTCTAAGCTTGCAAAATGAACGTCAAAAGAAACCCTTTGAAGACATGTGTCCTCCCCCCTTTCTCCAAATCCATAATCCTCATCCACCATCAAACCCCAATCCTCCATCTAACCCTCAACCTCCACATAAGCCTAATACTCCTAAAACCACATCATTTCTATCCTCCAAAGCTTCATAATCATCCAAAGCTAGACAATACACTCTCCTTACGGACCCTCTTGATGTAATATTCCACCTACTTATTGACCAAAACATGATGGTTTTTCCAAACACTATTCCCTTTGATGAGAGTCAACCCAAACCTACTTGGTATAAGGAAAATGAATATTGTGATTATCATTGCATCAAGGGTCATGATATCAAAAAGTGTTTAAAGTTTAAAAACTTTGTCCAAGACCTTATTGACAAAGGAGAGATTGAAGTTGAAGATCAAAACCCCTCCATAACATCACCCTCACAAGTCTACACATGTCAAGATATTGTCCCAAAGCATGCTAACAAAGATTCATGTCATCCTCTAGATCCAAGCAATCCTCCACTCCTTGATCCCCTTATTTTTCAAAATCCACCTATCCCAATCCACCTCATGATTCCATTCCTAATCAAGATCAAGGAATTCCCTCCACCCCATTCCATGATATCTTCCATATCAAGATCCAATCATCCCTTCCACTCCACCAAATAATCCTCCCCAAAGTCAAGATCAAAGTATTCCTTCATCTCCATGTCATGATTCCAATCCCTCTCAAGATCCCACTCTCCTTCTTGATCCTCCATTACAAGATCCTAATCCTTCACAAGATCCTATTCCTCCTTAATCTCTTATTATTCCTATTAAGGAGCCTCTCAAGGACCAAGGAAACCTTACACTTGATGGCCTTGGTGATATCGCTCACTCTACAGATGCTCATATCCCTCCTACACCTTATATACCTCCATTCAAGCGTAAAAATATTCCTTCATTATCTTCCAAATCCATCTTGGACCCCTATATCCCTAAAGGAAATCCTTCATCCCGTTCATCCATTTTGGGCCCTTATATACCAACGCTAAACCCTTCATCCCTTCCATCCATTTTAGGTCCTTATGTTCCTCCATCCACTATACCTATTGTTCCTAGCTCATCATTTATTTCTCCCACCATACCTCAAGATCAACAAAGACATGGATCCTTGAGATATTTCTATCCATCCATCCATCAAAACCTATTATATGAGCCTCATTCATCCACAATTCCTAAGTCTTTTGGAAGCAATTTGGATGCACAACATAAAAATCATAAATACAAGAATCCACTTACATATAAAGATCACCATGTCCTATCTAATCGACATGTGACAAAAAAGAAAAGGGAAATAATCAAGAGACCACAAGGGTCCTCCAAGAAAAAAATAAAATCAAAGAAAATATGGGTTCCTAAATCCATCATGGAAGAATTGCGGTCAAAAGCACATAAATGTAAAGAAAAATCAAAAGCTATGTGGATTCCCAAGTCCCTCTTAAAGGACTAGAATATGAAAGAGAAATCAAAGTTGACATTCAAGCTTCCAAAGACTTCCACTCCATATTCTTCCAAATACCTTCCATTCTCTCCTCCATCTATTTTGGGTCCTTGTGTCCCAAAATCCACATCACTTCCTACATCAAAACCTCATGCTAGACAATCTATTCTCCCTTCACCTGTACACTACCTTTCAAAGAGTGTGTTGATGTTGATCTTGCCATCATTTCCACCTACTCCCACACAAATCTGTCAATACCCTATCCAATATTAATGCAGTCAAGGATGGTGGATCCAATGAAGGATAGTCCAAACCTTGTAGCCAATAGAATTACATAGTGGAATACTCAACACAACAGATAACACAAAAAAATTTTCAAGTAATTTTCATTAACATGCCCGGCTATAAGGCCTTCTGGGTTAGGGTCAATTATAAATAGAAATAACTCTGCAAGATCCACAAATAGATCCAATACAATCTTAGCTAGTTCAACTCTGAAGACAATCAGAAGCTGATGGAAACTCTAAGGAAGATCTAAACTTGAGCTCGAAAGCCTCCAAGAAATCTCCTTGTCTCCAAGTGTGCAAACCACTAGCCCTGCTATAAACAACAATCAGATAGCAATCTAATCTACAAGATCATGCAAGACCTTTCCACAACTTCACCAACTTCAACTTTTAGAACCTCAGATATGATTCACTAAGTCTTCCAGTCATGAACTTCTTTATGATCTCCCAATGATCCTCCCATATGTTCCTAAACATCTACCCAAACATCCTATAAATACTAGTCATCAGCCACAAGTCGGCTAGATGAAACTACTAACTCCCCAAACCAATAATTAAATGCCATACAAGTCAGCTTACTATTATATACAAACATTTAATTTAGCATGTCGGCCTACAACAATAGCTACCAACAATAAATGCACCAAGTTGGCCCAAAAAATCACACAAAACTCTAGTCGGTGAGCCAGAATTACCAAGTGATGGTGAATTAAATGAGCACACCAGGCATCACTAAGCACCAGTGTTGACTAAGCACCATAGGCATGACCGAGTAACACTTTCATCGAGTGCTAGAGACTACCAAGTTCCTTCAATGACGGAGCTTCCTTTAATGACCGAGGCCATTGGTCAAGGCTGCAACTAAGTAACACCGGCCAAAATACAAACACCCCATGTAGTTTCACTGAGGACAAGAATTCCCATGCCTTAACCTTGGATGCCCCTGCATCAAACACCTCAAGTTCCAAAAGATGTTCATATGTGAGAAGAACATCTTCCAGGATTCAGCACGTAAATCCTGAACTGGTTCTTCACATACAAGTCCTCCACCTTTTCTACTTGCAAATTCTTCCACTTCAGTTGCCTCTATCTCTTCAAGTCTTTTCTTGACAATATATAGGTCGGTTCTCCATCCTGATCATTCATTTTCTCTGGATCCATAATCTCAACTTGGCTACCAATACTCAAGCTTCTCCTACCGAGCGTTGTATCCAGTAAAGGCATCAGGGAAAACTTCCTATCATCCTTCTCAATAGTAAACACATTTCTTACACAGTCATACATAGCTCTGCAATCATATTGCCAAGGTCTACCAAGCAATATATCACAACTATTCATCTTCACAATGTCACATAACACAAGATCCTTGTACAGGCCAATCTGAACATCAATGAAGCATTGTTCTCTTACTTCTAGAGCATGAACATCTTGTAACCAGCCAATCCTATAAGGACAAGGATGCTTCATTCTATTCAAACCAAGTTTCTAAACCAGGTCCTCAGCAATAAGGTTATTAGTACTACCACTATCAACAATAACATCATAGAGTTTACCTTTAGACTTGCATCGGGTTCTAAACAAGTTACTCCTCTAACAAGGTTCCTCCTTTGTACCGAGCAATGTTCACCGAAGCAACAAGTTCTTTGATTCAGGTTCATTCTAAATGTTCTCATTCATCACAGCAGTTCGTCGGTCAACCTTCTTTTGTGTACACTCAAAAGAATAGTGTCCTTCCTCTCCACACTTATAGCAAGTACCCTTAAATATAACTCTACCTGTCTTCTTCTTTGGTTCCACAGGTTTTTGTTCATCTTCCGCATCAGTCAGTTTATCCTTCACTGAGTGATCAATCTTTTCCTTCCCTCGGGGATTACTATGTTGTTTCCTTTTCAATTTATCTTTTTCCTTCAGAGCATACTGATAAGCATCTTCAACAGAATCAATCTTCAGCATACCAAGCTCATCTTGAATATTGAATCTTAGACCATTTACATACCAAGCTACCTTTTCCTTACCAAGCTCTCAGTGTCCAAACCAAATAGTAAGTTTGTAGAACTCCTCAGTATAATCTTCAATAGACAAATCCTTCTATTTCAGATTCTACAACTTCTTAAACAAGTCAAACTCATAGTCAGAAGGTATGAACTTAGCTTTCAACTTAGTCACCATCAAGCTCCACCGATTGATCTTTTTTTCACCTTCATCTTCTCTATCTCTTTGTAGTTCTTTCCACCAAAGAGAAGCATGTCCTTTCAACTTTGTCTGTGCTAATCTCACCCGAAGAGGATCTTCAATTTTTTCCAGCTTAAAGAAATCTTCAAGTTCAATAATCCAATCAATCAGATTGTCGGACTTCAAAGTACCAGAGAAAGTAGACACTTCCATTCGGTAACCATTACTAAATTGAGCTCTAGATCTATGAAATCAAACAGTTCTATCTTCACCAGATCTATTCCTTTGGTCATCACCACTAGATCCAGCAGTTTCAAATTCTTCAGTAGCTTCCTCATAGCCATCTTTCGTACCAACATTCTGAGGTACACCAGCAACAGCTCTCATGATCTTGGTGACCATGTCATTCTTCATCAATTCTATCTCAAATCTGACCTCCGATCTGAATTTATCTAAAATCTTTGATTCCATGGCATCACAAAGATCTACAATAGCTCTAGGGTCCAATCTTCTCAGAGGAATCCTTAAAGATATGCAAAATAACCCTCAGCAAATAACCCTCACCGACCACCTTGTGGAAATCTCCAGGTTGTGTACAAGTCATATCTCAACCTGCCACCTTGAACAAACAACTAGGGCAAGATCCACAAGTTCAGTGATGTGGATCTATAATCTAGATTGTTCACAATCTCTGCTCCAACAGGATCAACTTTGCAAGATCATCCTTGCTAGGTTAACCTTTGCTCCACAAGATCAGCTCTCATCTCCAACAAGAACAAACATTCACTCTTATACCACCTAACATTGTCAAGGATGGTGGATCCAATGAAGGACAGTCCAAACATTGCAGCTAATAGAATTACACAGTGGAATACTCAACACAATAATTGTTTCAAGTAATTTACATTAACATGCCTGGCTATAAGGCCTTCTTAGTTAGGGCCAATTATAAATAGAAATAATTCTACAAGATCCATAAATAGATCCAATACAATCTCAACTAGTTCAGCTCTGAAGACAATCACAAGTTGATGGAAACTAAAGGTAGATCTAAACTTGAGCTCGCAAGCCTCCAAGAAATCTCCTTGTCTCCAAGTGTGCAAATCACTAGCCCTGCTACAAACAACTATCAGATAGCAATCTGATCTGCAAGATCATGCAAGACCTTTCCACAACTTCACCAACTTCAGATTTCAGAACCTTAGATCTAATTCACTAAGTCTTCTAGTCATGACATTCTCTATGATCTCCCAATGATCCTCCCATCTGTTCCTAAACATCTACCCAAACATCCTATAAATACTAGTCATTAGCCACAAGTCGGCTGGATGAAACTATTAACTCCCCAAACCAATAATTAAATGTCATACAAGTCAACTTACTATTGTATACAAACATTTAATTTAGCACATCAGCCTACAACAATAGCTACCAACAATAAATGCACCAAGTCAGCCCAACAAATCACACAAAACTCCATTTAGTGAGCCAGAATTACCGAGAAATAGTGAATTAACCAAGCACGCCAAGTGTCACTGAGCACTAGTGTCGATTGAGCACCACAGGCATGACCAAGTAACACTTTCATTGAGTGCCAGAGACTACTAAGTTCCTTCAGTGACTGAGCTTCCTTCAATGACTAAGGCTATCAGTCAAGACTATAATCGAGTAACACCGGCCAAAATACAAACACCCCATGTAGTTTCACCGAGGACAAGAATGCCCCTACCTTAACCTTGGATGCCCCTGCATCAAATATCCAAATCCTATATCTACTCCCTATCCTTCCATATCCTATCCTCTCATTCCTCTTACCCATCTTATGCATAAATCCTTAGCCATCATCTACCTTAACCTCCATATCTTTCCCCTACCATCACCATTATCAGCATCTTTGAGCTTACCTTTCAGCGGCCTTGGCCAATACTAGCATATCTTTTTAAAGGAACATTATCCAAAGAGCATCATGCTCGAATTCCTTAAAAATAAAAGTCAAAAAAAAAGAAAAAGAAAAAAAAATCATCCAATGGTGAAAATTTGGTAATCAGGTGCCTTGGGCAAGTACCATGATGAAAACCTAGCAAAAAAGCATCATGTGTAATCTCTCCCCTTGCACTCTATACTTGGGGGCAAGATTCATCCATACTATGCTACCATATATATCTTTCACATTCCCTATCCACCATCCATTTTCCTTATATAAGTTCATTATCATTTCCTTTCCCATCTTTGATCTTGACTATCTTATGCATCCTCTCTATCCATATATACAGTCCATAACCCTTACTCCTTATCCATCCATTTTCCTTCATATTCCATCCATTTTAACATCTTTGATCTTGACATACCTATCCTCCATCTCATATTCATTATCATATTCATTTCCTTAATCCATCATTCATAATACTCTTTGAGTCCATATGCCTTCCCATGTTCTTGATCTTGATTATCCTATACCTTTCCTCCATCCATTATCTATTATCGATTCCATCTATATCTTTCATATCATTATCCCCTATCCTCTCCATACACTCCATCTCATATCCCTTATCCATCCACTTTCCACTTTCATACCTTTTCCCTTCATAAAAAACTAGAGGCTGTACAAAAAAGAAAATATCCCTGCATGCTTTGGACAACACAAGCCTTCACTTCCTCCATAAATATCCTTTATGCATTATCCTTCCATCCTATACAATTTTGTCCTTCATTCTCCTCCTTCAAGTGTGGGGCATGTAACTCTTTTTCTGCATAGTTCTTGTATCTCCATCCCTATATGTCCCATCCTATAGTCTTCCATATCCTACCCTTAAATATCCATTCATTCCATCTATCTCCTATCCAATCCCTCCCTTCCATCCATTCATATTCTAACCAAACATCTCTCCATCCTTCCATCCTCTATCATTCCTTGGTTATCCCTTGTCATTGGTCCCAATCCACTTGTCATTTTTTATATCCCATCCTTCCAATCCCTTAATCAAATTCTTTCATCTTATTCAAACCATCTTGTCTATCAAATATATTTATCTTCTAATCCAATCCATTTATTCCCCTTCCATGCTTTTCAATCTCATCTTATTCAATCATCTTCTCTTCCAATCCCATTCTATCCAATCCTCTCATCCAAATAAATGTAAAAATTTAAAAAATCCAAAAACAATATAAAATGATCCTGAAAAGAATTCAAAAAATTGATATATGATCCTGAAAAAAATTTAAAAAATTAAAAAATCCATATAATCCAAAAGATCCCAAGTCAGTCCAATCAAGTGCAATCAATACTAATCCATGCAATCCAATCTTTCAATCTAGCACATTAATCTTTAATCAAGCCATCATCTTAAACCAAATTGTCTGATAATCAATTGATCAATTTCAAATCCAATCATCATCATGGGATGTATCCTTCCCAATCCCTGAGGCCCTGCCCTCTCAAACAATCACTCAATCAATCAATCAATTGGTTTTCAACTTGACTACGGGCAATATGTTAGTTTTCTTTTGGTTTGTTGTGCATGCTTTCTTGTTACTTTTATGTATTAGTATTTTTTTCATCTATCATGGTCTTTGCATCCTATTGTCACAAGGGCATCATGGTCTTCCATATCATGATGTCATATGGCACATGGTTGTATTTTACCTTTTTTATCACGTACTTGGCACATGGTCATCTTGGTTCATCATACCTTGGTGCATAACATCAAGCACAATATTAAAATAGGATATGCTCTCCCATGTTGACACAATGATAGTCTGCATTTAGATTCATTTTGCATTGAAGGCCTTCTTTTATTCACTTCCACTACCCTCACCCTTCCTTTTCAAGAAAATTGTCAAAATTAATTTTTGCTCAATTTTCTGGAGGGGGCATCATCCTCCTCCTCATCCTCTTCCCATTGTCGCTTAAGCACAACTCTTGGGGAATCTTGTTTTCTTCTTCTTTGATGCAATGCCGATTTCAAGACCGCATCAAAGAGGGGCAAAATATAGACACCTAAAATTGTCCTTCACATTGTAATATTAATTTTTATTAATATTTGCCCTTAACATTATGGTTAATTTTATTAATTGACTATAATTGTTAAATTCCTCTATTTATTTAATTTAATTTAATTTAATTTAATTTAATTTAATAAATTTATTTTCCCTTTGTATTTAAATACTATAATAGATTAAATTCAATTTAATATATTATCCCTTCATTTCCCTCTATAAAATAAATTTTATTTATTTTATTCCTCCACTAGCCTAAAGTTCTTCTAAACCATGATTAAATTAGATTTATTTTAATTTAATTCATTTTCCCTTTTTCGTATGCTTACCTTTTTTTCTAATATTCCTCTAATCTTGATTAAAAGGTGGATTACCTCTAAACATGTGCACAATCACCTTTTCCAAGGTGGCTACCTCTCCATCTTTTTCTCCACCAATCATTTTTAAATTTCTCTTTCCCTCTAAAAGTGAAGTTTGACTTTTGCCACTTCACCTTTTGCCTCTTAATCCTATCCACTCATTTATTTTGCCTCTTAATCCTATCCACTCATTTATTTTTTCCTCTTCACCTTTTCCAAACCCTACCTAACCTTTAATCCTAGCCACTCATTCTTTTGCCTCTTAATCTCCACCGTCCAATTCTTTTCATTTTCTATAAAAGGAAGCCTCACTCCTCATTTTAGGCTAATTCTTCTAAGTTCTTTTTCTTCTTAATCTCTTAGCTCTTGCATCTTCTAGCTCATTCTTAATCATTCTAGTTTTAGTTCTTTTCTTTGCATTCTAATCTTATTTCTAATCTAGATCTTGTTGCATTTTTATCTTAGCTTCTTAATCATATTGCATCCATCTTAGATCTTACTCTTGTTTTCATTATCATAGTCTTGCATCATTTTAATCTTCATCATTTGTGAAGCTTGGGGCAAGTTCCTCATACTTGTTCTCAATCCCTTCACCATCATCTAGCTTGCATCCCATAGTTTTGCATTAGATTGCATTTCATTTGTGTTGGGAGAGCATACCCACAATAATCTTAAAAATCAAATCAAACAAGGCTTTGGGTGACCTTGTTTTAGCTCATCGGAGGTTGTAGTGAAAGTTACCTATTTTGTTGCATTTGAGATTACTAACATCTAATGTGTTTGTTTGGTGTTTTTGGTGTTTTCATTTGTAGCAAATAGGTCCATATTTTCATTTCATACAAGTATTTTTTCCCTATCACAAAGTGCATTTAAATTGTCAACCCATGGACATATACTTGAAATGGGAAAGCATAGTTTTTGCACTAAGCCTCTCATAAAGTCATCTTACTTAAGTTGCAGGAAAGGAAAATACATAGAAAGAACTAGGCTATTGCTATAGGAAAGTAAAACACACAGCTGAATAAATAAACTGATGTAAAAAATCATAAATTTAACTTCAACCTATCCTATCATTCCAATGCATGTGCTATGGCTATCTCTGTATATGCTGCAAGAAAAAACATAGATATAATGCTACAGGAGTAAGTAGTGAACGCTACTTCAAATACTTAAAACAATTAAACTACTTTGTCTAGTCCACTCTACTCCACCTCCCAAGTGGGCCCCCTTGGTTGTTTTTCAATTAACTACAAACACAAAAGATAATTTAAATTACTCCTTCATTCCATATATTCATAAAAATGGATTACATTAAAATAGAACACAAGATCAAAGAGTAACTTGTTTCTCAATACAACAGTAATACCATCATTTATCTAACTAGATTTTCATCAATCATGTCCCTATATATAGAGGATTGACATTTGTACATTTAGATAAATTTTGACTGATTCATCCATGAAAGAAGGAGAACACGTCAATCAACAACAGAAGATCATAAAGACCAAACAACCATCTCAACAGAATATTGATTGTAGAGGAGATTTAGCATGGTCATGCCCCTATATTCCCAAAGACATCTATTCCTTCAATTCTACAGGCATGTCCTGCAATTGTCTTAGTGATCCTTCTTATCATTGTCGAAACATCATCACTCCTTCATCAATGCACCCAATTTTCTCTCCAGTCATTCCTTCAATATTGGTAGATTAGTAGAGTATACATGCATATTCAAGTATTCAACTTAATTAATTTCATCCAAATATTAAGACACATTAAAATAGTTATATGAAATATTGTAGTATATATAGCATTAGAAAGGTGTGTCTACTATTTTCTACCCATAATTTTGAGGATCTATCTATACTTATAGCATATAAATAAACTTAAGCACTTACAAAGTCACACAAATGTTTTGGGAATGTCTAGGAACAAAGCATAAAATATCATAAAACAAAGACAAACTTTAGTCTCAACATTTCCCCCCCAACAAGTATAATGCTTGTCCTCAAGCATTATACTTCTTGGTAACTGTTCTAAATTCTCCAACCTCTATTTTTCCTCTCCACTTCCTCTTGAAAGTATAGTAGAACCCTTTGGTTCACTCCCAATATTCCACTTGATATTCTTCCTGCAGTTGGTCCAATTTTGTAGTGTTGATGTCATAGAATGGCCATAGGAGCATCGGTGGCTGAAAGGTTAGAGGACACCAAATCTCTCTCCTGATTTGTCTCCCTAGTTTCATGTACTTCATTTCTCTTTTTACTGTTGCCTCAAAATTAATTAGACTGTGTGGTTCAAACTTCTTGAAAATCTCAAGCAATCTATTCTATCTACTCCTTACTCGAATTAAGGATCTTTGGAATGTGAAATAAGGTAATCCCTGATATTCTCTATAGACTTTATCTTTGATAGCAAAGATCTTGTCTCTGGTTTTAGGTTTTGTCTTTCCATAAGAAAGTGTGAACCAATCACTTAAGAGAACATCTAGCTTACTAGATTAAGCTCTTAAAGGTAAATGCTTTGATTTTTCCTAGTCTCTATAATTATCCAGTTGTCTGTCATAGTTAGTTTCATTTTTCATCCAAGACATTAATGATTTCAAATGTACATCCCCTATGTAAAGTAACGGATTCCAATTAGTTTAATTTGGAATAATGAAATAATGAAGATACAATTCACAAAGCAAATTCTGCTGCCAAACAAGAAGTGTCTGATATAAACCATAAAAATCTTCAGCTGTACTGAACTCAAAATCTTTATTCTGGATAGTCATCAATAACTGGAATAGAAGGAATTTCTCATTTAAGAAAATAGCATAAACCCTCGAGGGAGGCCTACAAGCTATAATCTGATCTGCCAATTTTAGAGTGTGATCCATTTTCTATTTTTGTTTCTCTATTTTCTCTTTTAGGTCTTCAATTTCTTCTTTATGCTCATCAATTTCCTTTTTTATATTTTTCTTCTCCTCTCCCCACATAGTGTTCTTGAAGAAAAATTGGGTGTATAAACTAAAGAGAATAGATTGCAAAGTAGCTAGGCCAGACTCCTCTGATTGAGTTCTTTGTCTTTTCTTTGCAATGCGGACCTGTTCTAGATAATATGTGTACCAAGTCCTCCTGAAAGGCATTATGGCATTCTGGGTATAGGAATAGACTGGTAACTGAGGCAACTAAAGCTCCTCATGATAGTCCTCTTGAATTCTTTGAGTGTTTTCCTTAGGCCTACTTTTTTGTGAGGGAGGCTCATTAGGAGATGGATCACTTACATCCTGTGGAGAATCTGGGCTAGTTGATTGAATTGGAGAATCAAATGAGACATAATCAATATGAGAATCTGTAATAGGAGTTTCTGATGGAACATCTTGACTCACTGGGGAAAATTGAGGAACTTGTCCCTTCATCTTAGAACTTCTTATCAAAGGGGTTTCTTTTACTTCCACCGTTTTCTTTTTGCCAACTTTCTTTGGTCTCTCTACTGCATGAGTAGTTGCTACAGGAGTCGATTTCCTTTTTCTACTTTTTGAGACCGTAGGGTTTTGGGGTTCTATTTCAAGAACTGGAGTTCCTTCATCAACCTTTGGTTTCCCTTTTCTTTGAGATGAGGTAGGTACATTATCATTTAGGATAGGATAAGGTTCCTTATCTTTAGGATTCTCAAATTCTCTTTCTTGGGGTATTTCAACTGGTTGAGGGGGTATTTCATTCTCACAAACTATCTGCTCAAAATGTTCACTTTGGGGCTGTAATATTTTGACCCTAACAAATTATTTCCATTCCAAAGGAGAGATGTCTCTAAGAGATCTTTCAACTAGAAGTTTGACTAGGGCATGATGTGAAATAGAATTTGTTTTACCTTTTTGAGTTTCCTCTGCACTTATACTTAGCATGTTATACAGAAAATTTGGAATATTCACTTGAAGATTATTTCTAATATAGCTAAGTAATTTTAAATGATGCACATGTAAATGGGAAAATCTCCCTTCACATGTGAAATACCTTATAATGTGTGTAGCCAACCCGTTGTATGGAGCAAGTAGTGAAATTCTCTTGCATCCTTGTTTTTTTACTTCCAATGGAAGGTTGGTAGGATGGGTGAATTGAGCTCATGTCGACCTAGCATCATGCTTGTTGGGATAATGCTCCCCAACTGCTGGCAAGCCTATCACCTCTACAATACATTCCTCCATTGCTAAAATAGTCACTCCCCAGATATTTTCCTCCCCTTCTTCAAATATGTTCATCAACTCCATAGTCACATCCTCATCATACTCTGTTAATTTCAAGAAATAGCCAAGCCATCCACAGGCATGAAATCTATGGACAACTTCTACATTATTTAATAAAATAGTATGAACCACAGGTTCATGTTGCATCAGCTAGCCTCCCATTATTCAAAATTCTTTCTCCAAATTTCTTTCTCAGTCTGCCAATTCACAACTTCATTTTTCTCTAAAACCCCAAATTTCCTAAATCCCTATGAAATTACCTTCAATTAGGCCCCTAACTGCACTTCAACTTCAACTCCCTTCAATCTTTATGTCGCATTATTTTTGAAAAATGGGCAATATGAATGATAATGACACTTTATGACAGGGAATTATGTTTTTAAGTGCAATTAACTCTCACACAATTTGATTATGTCATCTAGGGTTACGTCAATTATGAATCAAGAATAATATGGGAATTTAGGTACAATACTATGTGCAAACATTGCAAGGACTTAATGACATGTCACTTAAGTACAGATTTAGCTAACATGCAATCTAATTTGAAATTATAGGTATAGAAAATAGCGACTTAGAAATTAATACACTTTTCTCCCCTGTGTGAAAGAATGACAAGTGTCCACACTTGTCATCCTTTGCAAGGAGTAGAAAATGGCGTAATGCCATAATATATAGATATATGCAGTATTAGATATAATTGTCGAACTAGGTGTGTTAAAAGTGGAAATAAATTGAAAATTTTTACCTCTCATGTTGTTTGTTGTATGCACTAGAAGGATGAGAATATAATTTTCCTTGAAATGTACGGTAACTGAATGTATTTATGTGTTGATGTGGATTTTATTGAAAGCTTAGAAAATTGAAGAAAGTGGGTGACATGGAGTTTGTGTGGGTGGAAGATAAAGAAATGAGGTGTGTTGGAAAGAGAAATTAAGAAAGTGAATGAGGAACGTGACTTTAGTTAAAATGAAGTTTTTATTATGGGTGTATCTGAAAGTATCTTAGGGTGAAGCTGTAGGAAGAAGGTTGACACCTTCTGCTATAGGAGTTATTACGTTTGTTGTTGCTGGATTGGATTCATGAAATTGTTGCAGGAACTATTTCTTGGTTTGAGTTTGATGGTATAGATGGAGTCTATGGCCACTGACCAAAAATTTGAATTGTACAAGATCAATTGTTATCAGTTGAACCACACCATTTTCAAAGACATGTGTTATCTCATATGGTCCTAGCCATCTTGTTTGTAATTTTCCCTGTGTTTCTTGATACCTTGAATCAAACAATAGTGCCTAGTCACCTACTTTGAACTATTTATTCTTTATGTGGGAGTCATGCCATTTCTTTCTCTTTTTTTGGACTATCTATGTGCGCTCCAATGCATTTTTCCTCATCTCATCCAAAGAGTTGAGATTCATTAAGCGTTCGCATTGTGCTGCAGGAAGGTCTATGTTTAGCTTCAAAGCAGTCTGCAATGTTTTGTGTTCAAATTCAATCGGTAGCATGGCTGCTTTTCCATAGAGTAGTTCAAATGGAGTCAGTCCAGTTGTTGTTTTCCATGTGATTTTGTATGCCCATACTGCTTCTAATAGATGGCTTCTCCAGTCTTGGCAGTTGAGTTGAACTATTTTTGTAAGGATTTCTTCAATTTCTCTGTTGGTGACTTCCACCTGACCATTAGCTTATGGGTGATATGGACTGTATTTTATATGTCTGATGTTGTATTCATTCATGAGGTCTGTTATGAGAATTGATGTAAATTGTGCTCCTTGATCAGTCACTAGCTCTCTTGGTACACCATAGAGAGTGAATATTTCTTCATATAGGAATGCTACTACTTTTTTGTTGCGAGCATGCTTCATTGCCTTCACTTCTACCCATTTTGTTACAATATAATCTGTGCATACCAAGATGTATGATTTTCCATTAGATGGATGGTTTATAGGACCAATAAAATCCATGCCCCATTTGTCAAATGGTGTGACAACCACTTTGTTGGAAAAATGGTCAGTGCTCCCCTCGAGATTCATGACATGGCTTAACCACCTCTTGTGCCTTCTATAAGTCTAGTGGTTGTATCAGGCATTAACAGGTCGATCTTTTGGTGCAACGACAGCCACTACTTGTAACAAGTGGTATCAGAGCTTGGTCATAAGTTTGAATCCCCTCAGGTAACATTGAGGGGGAGATTGTTGGAAAAATGGTTAGCACTCCCCTCAGGATTTGTGACATGGCTTAACCACCTCCTGTGTCTTCTATAAGTCTAGTGGTTGTATCAAGCATTAACAGGTCAATCTTTTGGTGCAACAACAACCACTACTTGTAACACACTTGTGGGTGTAGAGGCATTTCATCTGATTTTATAGGATGACCCATCCTTTGGCATTTGTCACATTGTTTGGTATAATTGGTTGCATCTTTATGAAGTGTCCGCCAATAGTATCTTGTTGTCAATACTTTTATTGTTGTCCTCTTTGCTACAAAGTTTCCTCCACAAGGTTCATTATGGCATGCATGCAAGTGTATCATCTTAAAATGGAATCACTTCCATGTTAAGATCATTTATCCCTCTGAGTAAGTTGTTTGGGGTCATGTCAAGTGCCTTGATTGGGTCTTTGCATGTATCTAGTTGTTTCCCCCCTATTCTGCTTCTCTCTCCCTATTTCCAACCTCATTTCTGTAGACTTTCTCTGAGAATCTGAAGATCTTGACTTTATGGGTCAAAGATGACCTGAAGGGTCAAGGATGACCTAGTCCCTAACCTAAGTCAAAGATGACTTCATCCCTGACCTAGGGAAGTGACTACCTCATCCTTGACCCCAGGTCCAATTTTCAAATTCTGAGAGTTTCAGGATATTGGGTTTCGGAAAATTTTATTTTCCTACTTCTGGGTCGGCTATTTTGGATCTCAGAATGGTAAATCCTAAAATTGCATTTAATCTAGGTCCACTTCTAGGGGTTAAGGTTAATTGGGATTTAATTCTCCAATGTCAGCCTTCTCTAGGGGTTTGTGCCCTAGATCACTATAAAAGGATGCCTTCCTCTCTCATTTTCACATCCATTATTCACCAAGCAACTTCATGATCAAGAGCTCTCAAGGAGATATTCACAAGCCATCAAGTTCTCTCTCAAGAAAGATCAAGCAAGCATCCATTCTCAAGCAATCATCCATTCAATTCCTCTTCTCCATTCAAGATCTCCATAGAAGATCAAGGATTCAAGCATTCAAGCCTTTGAAGGGATTTGGTTCAAGCATTCAAGATTCATCATTCAAAACCCTAAATCTAGCCATCATGGTGGTGTGATCTTACTTCAAGATCCTTTGTTCATCTTCAAGATCCATTCATTCTTCCTTCAAGGTGGATTCCAAGCATGCAATCATGGGGGTTTTTATTTACATTTTTTAATGTTATGTTAAGGCTTTCATATCAATATACTTGTTTACATTTGAAATACAATTGCATATCTATTGAATTTCATAGCTTTGTTGTTAGATTTACTTCTACTAAAATCTAGAATTCTCTATTTCAATTTCATTATTAAGGTTGACCAAGGAAAACCTCTCATCCAAACAACAAAACCATTTTTCTTGTAGGTACAGGTACATGATAGCGAATTGAAGTGCAAATCTAGATACCCTTTTCGGTGAACTTCTGAGATCCATGAACAAAATTTCTATCAAAGCTCTGAGGGGTAGGATCCTACCCCAGGGTAAGACCTTGCCCCGCTATCTAGGTCAAGGATGACCTAACCTTAGAAGGATAAACATTTTCTAGGTTTTCTCTATCTTGGCATTTCCAATCCAGAACAGGTTGCAGAATTTCCTGAAACTATGCGCAAACATCAAAAAATAGTGATTTCTTCATCAGCCTTCTTTAGAGATAAGTATTTTTGTTTCATTTAATTTGTATGTCCACAACATTTTTCATCAGAGACCCTATCTATTCACATTTCTTGATCCATCCATACACAATTTCTACCCATAGTGGTGAACAACTATAACCATATTATCATTCACTATTTCATATCATTCATTTTGGTGAACCCGGCATACTTACCCCTTTTCTTTTTTGGATTTAGATGCTTTATTGTGTTTAGTAGGTCTTTTCTTGCATTAAGATTAGATTTACTTTATGCTCTTGCATTTTACATTCAAAAATACAAAAAAAAATCTATATAATACAAAAACATTTCTTTCATTGCATTTACTATGAAGATTGTTAAGATGCTTTGGTGTGTGGTCATGTTCTTTATTACCCTTCTTTAGCATCTCTTTACCATACCTATGATGTTAATGAGAGTATCATTCACTTCATTATGTTGATGATCCTTCATTTTGCACTTTCTTATGCTTTTGTGAAATTGATTGATACTAGTCTTCCTACTTTCAAAACTTTTATTAAAATTTTATGTGGTAGCCTTACTCTTGGATTATGTGAAGAATTTGGTAGATGATATACCATCTCCTAATATTCCTAATCCTAATCCTATCATTCCTAATGTGATTTCTAATCTTCCTAATCCTAATCCTATCATTCCTAATGTAATTCCTAATCTTCCTATTCCTAATCTGATGCCTAATTCTCCATCTACTATCCCTAGTTCTTCCCGTACTTATGATGGGATTCAAGCTATAGTTCAGGATACGGATGTGCAAGAATTATTTGATTTACCTTCTCCTCTGATTCATAATGATATTAAAGGAAAGGGAAAAGAAACTTCTTCAAAACCTATTATTCCACCTTATACAACCTTTACTCATGAGCATGATAAATAATCACCTCTTGTAGAAGTGTATAATATGATAACTAAACAAGGTTATAAAGGTTTAGGGCTTGGAGTTAATGAGAATGATATTAGGTTTCCAGTTCATATACCCCCTAAATAGGATTTTCATGGTGTTGGTTGTTTGCAATCTCAAGTCAAGGTAGGTAATGTTGATTATCGTCCTCCTCTTCATATTCTTCTCCCTACACCCACTGTAGATAACACTGATACTCGTCAAGATGTAGCTAAGAAGGTGTGTGTTCAATTAATGAATTCCAAAACAAAAATCTTTAAACCTATACCAAAAAATTCTTTATCCAAGTACAAATGTCCTTTTCATTATAGTAATACACATTTACTTGCTGATTGTAAACATTTCAAGTTATATGTTAGAGAAAGAGTTGCTTTAGGAATTATATCTCATTCTCATGCAGTTTTACAATTCCTTCATAATTTTGATATAGGGGATTCCCCTCATTTTGATATAATATAGATTTCTTCTCCTCTTTTCTTTGGACTGGGGGGCAAGAGGTGTATTTCCATCCAGTCTTCCAGGATCCATTAGGCCTTTTATTGGGCTTAATTGGTATTCTTTCTATCCTATTTTTCTATGGTTTTGTATTATGTTTATAATAATCCATAGATCCTATTAAAGATATCTTCCTAAGACATTTTTTTTGTAAAGGTATCCCTTGTCTCCATCCCTAGGGGGCAAGGTTCTTCCTTCTTTCTCTTTATCTAGGGAACTGCTTTCCTTAGCTTAGTGGTATTTGTTTATATTGCAATATTATTTCATCATACTGACAGATGTTGTGACCATGGATAACCTTTTTATGAGAGGTTTTTTTCCTAGGTCATCACCTCTTCTCTATGTTGCAAATTATGTTCATTATAAACTCTTACCCTTGCTTTGGTGTTAGAGTTGTTTCCCTCATTCCAAAGATTCCTTTTCCTCTTCTTTGTAGGGGGATAGATGATTGAATCTTTGTTCCCACATTTGAAAGATGATGTTTTATCTAAAAGCACTCCTCTATTGTGGGGGTCTTGTTAATAAGATCTCTTTCATTTGGGATCCTTTTTCCATGAGTGACATATCCTCTTCACAATTATCTATACTCTTGGATGTAGGGGTTAATATGCTTCACTAAGAATGTAGTGTACATTGTTGTTAAACAGGATATCTCCTTACATTGTGAAGTAGGCATCCTCTTCCTCCTTATCATGTCTAGTAGCTGGCCATGATAAGGAGGGGGGAATATATAAGGTCTCCCTTGTACTATAGTTTTTTATTTATATGCTAAATCTTGGAAGGTAACACACATAAGTTGCTAAATCCTGAAAAGACACGCATTTTCAATATGCTAAATCCTCTGAAGGTAATGCACATAAGTTGCTAAATCCTGAAGGGACACGCATTTTTCAATTTTCAATATGCTAAATCTTGGAAGGTAATGCACATAATTTTCTAAATCATGAAAATACATGCATTTCCAATATGCTAAATCTTCTAAAGGTAACGCACATAAGTTGCTAAATCCTGAGGAGACATGCATTTCATATCCATAGTGATACAAGAAGGTGGATCTATGGGTATTCCAAAAATTGTCAGAAGATGCATTACAATTGCAAGCACAGTTTATGGGTGAACTATCAGGTTTGGCCAACTATTTGGCTCTCCCTCCAGGGTGATTCATAGTAAGGTGGGCATCTTACTGGGTGAGGTAATCACTTTCTCTTTTCTCTCTCTTCGCTTTCATGCTAGTAGGACTGGATCATGAAGCTATGTTATTTATAGTGTTGCTCTTGTCTTTCTTATGTAATCATTTATTCTTTTATGATAGCTTTCCAAATATGATATTAGTATGATAAATATTTCTTAGTAAGGTTTTTTATGCTAGTTGATATGGGTTTGTTTAGTACTAACCCCTTTGTTGTGTTGTTTGGGTTTTCTTTTTGTTTTCGTACCCCTGTGCATATATGTTGAGTTAGGATCCTTGCCTAGGGGCTTGTGTCCTTAGCTAAGTGTTATTTTATCTCATTGTGAATCCACTTAGATATTTTCTTTCATCTCCTTTACCAAGAGTTTGCATTGAATCCATACTCTTTCTAAAGTGGGGGCTTAATGTATCATCTTAAAATGGAAGCACTTCCATGTTAAGAGCATTTAGCCCTCCAAGTAAGTGGTTTGGGGTCATGTCAAGCACCTTGATTGGGTATTTTCATGTATATGGTTGTTTCCCCCCTATTATTCTTCTCTCTCCTTGTTTCCAACCTCATTTCTGTAGAATTTCTCTGAGAATCTAAAGATCTTGACTTTCTGGGTCAAAGATGACCTGAAGGGTCAAGGATGAACTAGTCTCTAACCTAGGTTAGAGATGACCTTGTCCTTTACCTAGGGCAAAGACTACCTTGTCCCTAACCCCAGGTCCAATTTTCAAATTTCAGGAGTTTCAGGATGTCGAGTTTTAGAAAAATTTATTTTCCTACTTCTAGGTTGGCTGTTTCAGATTTTGGAATGGTAAATCCTTAAATTGAATTTAATCTAGGTCCACTTCTATGGGTTAAGATTAATTGGGAATTAATTCTCCAATGTCGACATTCTCTAGGGGTTTGTGCCCTAGATCACTATAAAAGGAAGCCTTCCTCTCTCATTTTCACATCCATTATTCACCAAGCAACTTCATGATCAAGAGCTCTCAAGGAGATATTCACAAGCCATCAAGTTCTCTCTCAAGAAAGATCAAGCAAGCATCCATTCTCAAGAAATCATCCATTCAAGTCCTCTTCTCCATTCAAGTTCTCCATTGAAGGTCAAGGATTCAAGCATTCAAGCCTTTGAAGGGATTGGGTTCAAGCATTCAAGATTCACCATTCAAAACCCTAAATTTAGCCATCATGGTGGTGTGATCTTCCTTCAAGATCCTTTGTCCATCTTCAAGATCCATTCATTCTTCCTTCAAGGTGGATTCCAAGCATGCAATCATGGAGATTTTGATTTATATTTGTTAATGTTATGTTCAAACTTTCATATCAATATACTTGTTTACATTTGAAATACAATTGCATATGTATTGAATTTCATAGCTTCGCTATTAAATCTACTTCTACTACTTGATAGCATTCTCTATTTCAATTTAATTATTAAGGTTGATTCTAAATCAGGGTTTGACCAAGGTAAACCCCTCATCCAAAAAACAAAACCATTTTTCTTGTAGGTACAGGTACAGGACAGAAAATTGAAGTGCAAATCTGGATACCCTTTTTGGCGAACTTCCAAGATCCGTGAACAAAATTTTCGTCGAAGCTCTGAGGGGTAGGATCCTACCCTAGGGTAAGACCTTGCCCCACTATCTAGGTCAAGGATGACCTGATCTCAGAAGGATAAAATTATTCTGGGTTTTCTCTGTCTCGACATTTCCACTCCAAAATAGGTTGCAAAATTTCTTGAAACTGTGCGTAGACATCAGAAAATAGTGATTTCTTCATCAGCCTTCTTTAGAGATAAGTATTTTCATTTCATTTAATTTGTATGTCCACAATATTTTTCATCATACACCATATCTATTCACATTTCTCTATCCATCCATACACAATTTCTACCCATAGTGGTGAACAACTATAACCATATTATCATTCACTATTTCATATCATTTAGCAAGATGTCATAGTTTTCATCTTCTCGGACACATCTTCCCATGACTTGGTCTGGGCCAATGTAAAATAATGTGTTATCAATCCATGAGTACTGAAAGCTTTTCTCAACTAGCAATTTTTGTCCTTTGGAGAAAAGTGTGTAGGCATATTGTCAGCTACAAGGTTGTTTTCTATATCAGCATACCATGGAGTCTTGATAGCAATGTGGAAAAGATGCTCATATGGAAATGTGTCATCTATCAATGAGGTATATGTATCGTCATGTTGTAATTTGGATAGATAGTCTACTACTACAATGGCCTTTCATGGCTTGTCTATAATTGTGAGATCAAATTCCTGTAACAGAAGTAGCCATCTTGCTAACCTGCCTGAAATGGTAGTTTATTCATAAGATATTTTATTACAGCATGGTCAGTATGAAAAATTATTAATATCTTGTTACATAGTGTCGGAACTTGTTTATAGAATACACTATTGCAAATAGTTCTTTTTATGTGACTGTGTAGTTTAACTCTGGACCATGTAGACTTTTACTAATGTAGTAAATAGCATCTTCAAGGTTTTCAAACTTTTGGCCTATGACAACTCCTATTGCATAGTCAGATGTGACAATATGTATGTGAAATGGAAAAGTCCAATTAGGGCCTTTTAGTAATGGTGCTCTTGTAAGAAGGTTCTTAAGCTGTAGGAATGACTCTTCACAAGCTGGGGTCCATATGAATTTGACCTCTTTTGTAAGAAAAGTATATAGTGGAGTGGCTATTTGACTAAAGTTTTGAATAAAATGTCTATAATATCCAGCATGTCCTAAAAAGGATCTAACATCTTTTTTCTTACTAGGTGTAGGCAATGTTAGAATTACCTCTATTTTTGTAGGATCCACTTGTATTCTAGCTTCTGAGATGATGTTCCCTAATACAACTCCTTCTTGTATCATCATGAAACATTTCTCACTATTGAGAGACAAATTGTGCTATTTGCATATGATTAGAACTTTCTCCAAATTCTCTAAGGCTTCTTCAAATGTGACTCTGAATGTAGTGAAGCCATCCATATAAATATCCATGCATCCATTTGAGATGTTAGCAAAAATGTTGATCACAACCCTCTGAAATGTTGCAGGTGTATTACATAACCCAAATGGTAAAACAGAGTAGGCATGTGTTCCCCAAGGACATGGGAATGTTTTCTTTTCTTGGTCTTTAGGTGCAATGCTAATTTGATTGTGTCCGCTATAGTCATCAAGAAATGAGAAGTACTTTTTGTCTGCTAATGTATCTAGCACTTGATCAATAAATGGTAATGGAAAATGGTCTTTCTTTGTTGCATTATTGAGCTCTTTATAATCTACACATGTTCTCCATTTCCCCCCCCTTCTTAGGTACTATCACAAGAGGTGAAACCCATTTACTATCTAAGATTGGATATATGAAACCAACATTTAGTAGTTTCTATAGTTCTATTTTCACAATTTCTCTGAGGGTTGGGTTGGTCCTTCTCTATGGCTGACATAGAGGTAGACTGCCTTCATTGATGTAAATCCTATGGGTATAGAGTTTTGGGCTTAATCCTTTCATATCCCAATATTCCCAAGCAAAAGACTTTTCATGTTTACATAGGAGTTGTGTTAACAATTTTAATTATTGTTGTGATAACTTATTGTTAACATGAAGGTTATGGCTAGGTGAAAGTTCTAGAATAGTGGTTAGCTCTAGCATTAAGGCTTCTGATATAGGGCTGGTTGATATCTCGTAAGGTAATAATTTTTGGATGATTTCAGGTTCTGTTGGTAGGAGACAATTTTCATAGGTAGTCAATTGTAGAATTGAGCTTTGAGAAATATCTCTTGCTATAACATAATCATTTGTAAGGATACTCTTAAGGACATCTTCTTCTTCTTGCAATTTCAGAAAATATTTTCTATGTAGCATCATCAGTTGAGCAACAGAGTTTATTTAGTCTTCCTCATCTCCCAAGTTTGTCCAAATAGGATTGTTTAAATCTGCTTGTGGTTGGGCTAGAGGATATAATGCTAACTTCTTGATGGTTTGGCCATCAGAGATGATCATATTTCCTGATCTGCAACTTATATTAGCATACGTTGTTTCTAACCATGGCCTTCCAAGGATTACTGGATAACCAACAAGGGTTACTTTGGGTGACATTATCATAAAGTTGGCAAGGTATTCCCAAGAATCCAATGTGACAACTATATATTCTATTAGACCATCTAGAGTGATAGTAGAACTGTCTGCAAGTTGTAAAACTATTGGAGTTGTCCTTAATCCCTCTATACTCAACCTATGCATAGTATCCTTGTTCATGACATTTATAGCATCACCTAAGTATATTAAAGCATTCTTCACTGACTGGCCATTAATTATTACATCAACAACTATGCTTCCTAGATTAGAGTACTTAGGAATCACAATCTTTCCCAACATTATATCAACCAATTGACCTATGGCATGCATTGTTTGGGGATTTTTTTCTTTCTTCCAGGTTTCTTAAGACATGCTTCTTTGATGGCTTTTCCATAGAGTGGAACATCTTTGATGGCCTGAGATAGTGGGATTTGGATATGCATGTTCTTTAATTGGTCAAGGATATCAAATGGTGCTTCTTCTTGGAGAATAGGTTTATCCATATAAAGCCTCTGAGGAAATGGAGGACTAGCTTGAATTTGAGCATCATTTTGGTATGTTATCTTAGTTGGTAAGGCTGGATTTGGCAAAGTATCTTATGGTTGTTGTGTTGATATTGCAGGAGTGTCTGGTACTTTCGTTATAACATGAGGTTCTGGTGTTGGAAAAGTAGAACCAAATCTTAAGTGGATATTAGTTATGTCCAATGCATAAGCAGGGTATTGTTGGGATTCAATATTGTAGACTGGTTGTTGTTGCTTATTATTAGGATTTGGTTATGGTTGAGCAGGTAATTGTGTTGGCCATGGAGGATAACTTGTGCCTGCAGGAGGTGGCATAAGTGTTGGTTGAGGAACCAGAGGTGGTAATGGTTGATAGCCAAGATTCTGATTAGGCCATTGTTGAGGTCCCCTCCATTGATTATATGGTTTCCAATTTCCCTATGGTGGTTTCCATTGATTTTGAGATTGTAGTTGTGGCCATTGGGGTTGCTGGGAGTTATACCATTGGTTCGGCTGAGTATTTGGCTGAGCATTATTCCACACAAGTTGGAAGGACTGTAAATGATATTGGAAATTTTGGTTTTGCCATTGGCTATTATAATTATTGAAAGATTTCAATGGGTCTTAAGGCATACCTTTTCATGGAGCCCATGGGTGATGTTGAGAAATGAAGAAGACTTGTTCATCATCTCCATCTATCTGCTTGAACTCAATTGGAATATGTTGTGTTTCCAAATTTTCTACTAGCTTGCATCGACAATCCTTCTTTTGTTGTCTACAATGGGGGTAGTACTCAGCTAACTTTAACTCATCTTCTTCATGCTTCTTTTTGGCTTGCATTGTATCCAAGTGAGTGGAAACATCATTAATAATGTCTTGCATGAAATCTGACAACAAATTTGAGATTTCCATCTTTGATATACCGAAACTATTTCCTTTTACAAGTGTTGGATGGAATCCTCTGCCCTTCTTTATTGTTGACCTTGAATAGTTCAATCATATTTTCTTGAGATCATCCCAAGAAGATTGAGATATATCTCCTCCAGCCATAAGGTCCAATGCTTTGAGATAGTTGTCATTTACTCCTCTCAAAAACATGAGTTTTTGTGAATCCTCCTACAATGCATGTTGAGGATTCTTTTGCAGATTGTATAAGAAGTGTGAAATGTAGTCTTCTAGAGTCTCATCTTATTTTTGTGACATTCAAAATATGTCATCCCCTCTCAAATCACCTCCCTTGCAGTATTCTTTATATTTTTGCAGAAATAGGTTTTGCATCCCATCCCAATCAGTTGTTGCATTATCCCCTAGAACCATAAACCATCTTAGGGCTAACTCCTTTAATGTGGCTGGAAATAATTTGAATTTATGACTATCAGTGTTATACTCAAAAATTTGACAAAGAATGTCAAACTCAAATAAGAAGGTGTCAGGGTCCTCAGTTATTAGGCCATAAAACTTTGGTAACGCAATGATGGGTATGTTTTTAAGATTATCATTATTGATAAGGCTAGGAAGTGGAAATGGAAATGTAGGCTAAGCCATTACTACAAGTGTTTAGAATTAAAGTTTTTGTTGGGAATTTTTTATGCTCAGAGGTTTATTATTAGCAACTGGTGCACTTGGAGTGGAGTGTGCAAGAAACCTAGCCAAAATCTCAGCAAAAGGCCGAAGGTCAGATGGATCAAATGGGTCCTCTATCAATGAGGTAGATGTAGGAAATTTTGGGCTTGCATCAATAAAAGGTAATTCAATTTCTCCAGACTCTTCATTTAAATTGAGTGTTTCTCTTAGGAGAAATCTACCATGGACATCTCTTCTTCTTCCCCTTCAATGTATACAAGTGGTTAAATGAACTTGTAAAGAAAGTCTAGACCTAAAAACTATTCCTAGAAAATAGAGAACTATCTAAAATGACTCAATAGGATTCTCATCTTGACACCATCCCTAGCAACGATGCCAAAAATGAACAGCCCCATAATAGGTAATAATAATCACACCAAAACTTTCCCTAGGAATAGTGTATTCAAACTAGGTATTATTCCCTATCACAGAGTGCATTTAAATTATCAACCCAGGGATGTATACTTGAAATGGGATAGCACATTTTATGCACTAAGCCTCTCATAAAGTCATTTTCTCTCCAGTCGATCCTTCAATCCTGACAGATTAGTAGAGTATACATGCATATTCAAGTATTCAACTTAATCAATTTCATCCAAATATTAAGACACACATTAAAACTATTGTATGAGATATTGCAGTATATATATAGTATTAGCAAGGTGTGTCTACTATTTTCTACATATAAATCGAGGATCTATCTATACTTATAGCATATATACAAACTTAAGCACTTAAAAAGTCACACAAATATTTTGGGAATGTCTAGGAATAGAGCATAAAATATCATAAAACAAAAACAAACTTTAGTCTCATCACATGCCAATCTCCAAAGAAGGTGAAGAAGTATCTCTAACTCCAACTATGATGAAACTAGCATTAAAGAGAAGATAAAACCCCTCAAGTATGTCTCCCAAATATGAAATGTGAGACTCCACAAACAATGAACCAGTATCTAGAAAATAAGACTCCCAATCAAGAAGACAAATAGACGTCTCTTGCAATGACTCATTGGAATCACTAATAAGATATGAATGTGTGATCTCAACTGGAGAAGTAGGAGGAGTTGTAAGTGGAGTCACAAGATCATCCTTACTCTCAATATATGCATTATATTCAATCTCTTTTAATGTATCATCATCATAGGGAATATTATCTACATCATTGAAAGAGTAATGATGCAATATGAAGCAAGATCATTTGGGAAAGGAGGAACATGTGGATCTCCAAAAATATCGCAAATAGTTTCCAAATTATGTGAGGGCACTGAATACCTCTAAATTTGGGGTAGATGTCATTGAAGAGACACAAATTGATGCTACTACTAATAAAATTTATAATATGAGCATTCTTTTCTCCCCAAACATAGTGCTTCCCTTGTGACTTTGGCTAAGGAATAAGTCCATAAAGATGAGGCAAGAGATTAAGCCATCTACAATGTGTGATTATTCCTTTTTCCCATGATTCATAATTATCATTAGTCAAAATTATTACTATAGGATGTGTTTCATAACCCATGATTATATCAATGATACACTTCTAACATTATAAAATAAGATTAACAAATGATTACACCCCACAATCGGGCTATAATAGACTTAGATCGCTATGCAAAAGACCAAACTAAGGATTATGCATTACAATTGCAAAACTAAGCTAAATTTTTAAAGTAAAGTTTCTAATCACAGTCACTAAAATCTAATACCAGATCTGGAAAATATAGAAAAAAATATCCACTTTCAAAAACAATTGCACCTAAAAAGGAGTCTATATGAGCCCAAATGAGGCCTTGGAAGTTGTAAAAAATGAGATTTGTAATTTTAAAAAAAATCCAAGAATAGAGATCATAAACCACCTATACCATTGTGTAGAGCATGAAATTTTAGCCCAATACAAAAAAAAAAAGCTCAGAAAAAGGAGTCTCAATGACTGAGATATCGTTGTTTGAAAATTGCCTCCGTAATTATTTTTTATGAATCGTCGCTGCCACACCTCCAAAATTCAAATGGCTCTAGATTTGGCCTTAAATGTCTGATTTGGATGAAACAAAAATAGATTATGAGTTTTTGGACCTTATTAATGTGATGTCAATCTTTGATTTACACCAACAAGCTCCAATATTGACCTACAATAAAAAAAACACAAAATACAAAACCCCAAATTTTCTCCAAATAGACTATGCAATGGTGATGCCAAATAGCCTTATCTTGCACCCACAATTTAATAAATCCAAGATTACTAGTCATGAGAAGAGGTCTTCACACCTAGAGAGCTCTAATACCATGGTAAATTTCCATGATACCATGTTAGAGTTTTAGGTGACTCTACAACACCCCTGGGATCAAATGAAAGACTAAGATAAATTTTACAAGAGAATGGAAAGACTATCGCATTAAGATGCAATAATGATATTATTGATAATGGACATGATTGAAATTTACATAATCATCCCTCTTATATAGGCAAGGAAATAAGAGACAATCATAAGGAGTGGATAAGCTATCACATATGTAAGGTGGAGTCACATGTCCATCAAAGGTGGATCATCCTCCATTATGAAATGAATTATGTGCTATATGATGAGGATGACAATTTGATATTTTCACTAAAGGTGGATCTCACACATAAAATGGAATGGGATAATAATTATCAACACCTAAAGTGGAATTCTCCTACACTATGTGCTTAATATAGGTGCAAGCTCCTAGGAGTCTCAATGACAAACTACTATGTGTCTCAATGACAAACTACTATTAAATGAATTATCCTAAGAAAGCTTAAGTAAAGTGTAATTAGTGAATATTTAATTACACCAACAAGAAAAAATAAATTCTTATTATGAACAGGTCTGAGTTCAACATTTACACTTATCAATATTTCTATTTCTAACTTGTAATCTATTTTGCACTCCTTCGCTCTCATATTTCACTATTGAAATCTCCAAATCATAATTTCACTAATGACCATAAATGACCAAACAAGTACTATCATTGACAACACCAAAAAGATAATACATTGTTTACCAAACCATATAGTCACCTTCCTAGACTACAAACAAGAATATTATCTTCATTTATTGAGGAGGTACTCAACATCCAACCTAGAGGGGGGAAACATATTTGCTTGAAAACTCCCCCTCAAACCATGTAGTCCAAGTCATTTATCAAAAAAGGGAAAACATCCAAAATGGATATCGGGCCACCTTCAAAATTTTCTTCCCTTTTTTGCATCAAACATGTCTTGTTCTTTCCCTTTGAGTCTTCTACAACCATTGGAAAATCATTATTTTGATCCATATTCTTGCAAATCCTAGTAGTATATCATGTCATATTACAAATATAGAAAACTGGACCATGCTTTTAAATTCTTGCATATCCATTCTTTCTAACATTGTTATCTATTCTACAATTTTCCATTTTGTGTCCATCTCTATTGTAGCCATAAACATATCCCATTGAAGTTCTTAACCATTGTATTCATATTTATTATACTTTTGCATTGAAAAGCCTTATGTCCAAACTTATTGTATTATTAACATCTTCCATTAAAAGCATAAATCTTTTCTAACTTCTACAATCATTAGCATTGTGCCCTACTTTATTGCAAGAAAGATAGGCTCTATTAAAATATGAATACCTTGAATGAACAAAAGAAGCTCTCTAATTCCACATGCCTTTTTTGTCTTTTGCCTACACCTGATCTACCAAATCCTTTTTGTCTTCCACCAGTTTTTTTGATTCATTTCTTGTTTCAAAGTATTCAATAATCTAGAATCCATTTTATCATTTCCACCTTTTAATTGTGAGTTCCATTTTGAGTTTCTCAACTTCAATTTGCATAATCACACACTCCCTATTCTTCTCATCGATATTTGTACCAATCACTTCATTTTCATCTTCCAGTTTTAACCCTTTTTAATTTTTTCCTATGGTTTCTTTTAACTCTTTTTTCAATCTAGAGCATACATCAATCTTTCTCTTCAACTTTCCTTCAAGATATTCTATTTCCTTCTTTGCATCTTCTAGAAGTGTTCTTTTAAACACAATCTTATCTATAGCCTTCTTCAAATTAAATCTAGTTCTATTTAGCTCAGCCAAAGCACTCCCCAGCTCACGATTCATATTGACATCTTCATCCCAATGAATTTATTCATTTATATCATTCAATTCTTCTTCAAACATGGTGTTCAATGCTCTAGATCAACCTCAAGAGGTTAATATTTTTAAGAGGGACCTTTCTCTGATATCAATTATTTAACACACATTGGATGCAAAGAGAGGGGGCAAATCAACATAAACTAAAATATCACTTAATTAATAAATTACCTTGAATATTCACCTCATAACACATTTAACAAATAATGAGCTAAAACATCAATACATGACACTATTACATTTGAGACCTTTTTCTGACATCAGATCATTAGAATTGGGATGATTTACCGTCGCTATTACGACACCACCCACTATCGCAGTTTTGTAGTCAAAAAAACCGACAGCTACAATTGGCGTTGTAATTAAGATGACTATAGCCATCGCAAAAAGGGGGTTTCAACACAGCGAATACACCGTCATGTCTATTTGTCACCATCACAATTGCAACAGGTAGATGTCGGATAGAGTTAGTTTACCGATGGAAATGTTGTACATGTGACGGTTAACCATCCTAATGTTCCGATGGATAACCATCATTGGTATATTGTTTACCGATAGAAATGTTGTGCATGCGACGGTTTTGCGTCAGAAGTTTCTGATAGATTGTCATTGCTTTTCTAATGACATCATAATTGCGATGAAATTCCCAATTTTTAAAAAATATATATATATTTTTCAATCGAGTTTGTATCGATTCAGAATGTGTTCTTGCAAATCTGGTTCCAGCCGGTTGCATTACTTTTAGAGCTTGATCAACTTGCAAGGTGGTTTGGTGAGTTGAGGTCTTTTATTCATGCTCATGATTTGGTTATATCATTCGAATATGACTTTGTAGTAGATTCGGTAGATGACAAGAAGCTAGTGCGTTGATCAAAGATGCATTCTTCCTGATGTATTAGTGGGATATATGCGGACTTGATTGCATTCGAATCTAATTCAAGTGACTTCTTGACTTCTTTGGTCTCAATTGGATGTGCTTTGTTCCTATGGAGTGTAGCAGTGACTTGACTTGCAGAACTTGCACAATGGAAATTTGTAGATCACTATGGTGTCCGTGATGACTTAGGAGAAGTCTTCTTCTTGGTGAACCAAGATGAGAGACTTGATTACAAAAAGTGGGTCATTTGATGCGACTTATGAGACACTGGATGCCTCTTCACAGCGAGTTTGTGGTGCAGTTTGTGGTGTTTCTTTGTGACTGGGTTCTTGGTAGAGATCTGCTAATTTGGTAGCCATTGAGATGGATCTATATGACTTGATCTTGGGTCAAGACTTCTTGAGGTGAGTTGAAGTGATCATTGCTCCTTGAAGTGATTGATGTTTTCGACAGATAGTTGTCGCTTTTAGTTTTATCATTGGTTATTCTTTGGTTTCCATCGTAATTGCAATGACTCACACTATTTTTTAAAAAGAAATATATATTTGGCATACGTTGATTGGGATTGTAATGATCCCTATTAGGACTCTTACTTGATTTGTGCTAAAATTCCCCTTTTAGGACATTAATATTACAAAAAATATAAATAAATATGTATAAAACCATTGAAATGTAATTCTGATTTTATTGTCTACTAATTAAAAGATATAATTTGCATATATAAATATCAGATCATTCTTATAGATCATCCATAAATATATTATAGAATACATACTTTCATTATTTCCACACATGCATATTATAATATCTCACTATATATGAACCCTTTTAAATATATATATATATATATATATATATATATATATATATATATATATATATATATATATATATATATATATATATATATATATATATATATATATATATATATATATATATATATATATATATATATATATATATATATATATATATATATATATATATATATATATATAGTAATCTATATTTTAATTTCACTATATATATGAATTATCTATATTTTCTTATTTCACTGTTATAAATAATATTGAGTGTATTAGATTATATATAACACTCATATATATACCCAAATATATCATTAGACCTTTCAAGTATATAATATATATTTGTGATTTTTATTAAGATATTTCTATATACATATATATAACTTTTGATTTAAATAATTTTGACTTTAATTGTTATTCACTAATACATGTAGTTTTGATTTAACAGATATATATATACACATCCTATATATTTATTTATATTTATATATATATAAATATATCTTTATATCTATATATTTATTCATACATGTCTGTGTATATATATATATCTCTTACATATATATAATTTCTAATTACCAACAATAATATATATACGTATATATTCACTATATATATATATATAATTTCTAATTATCAACAATAATATATATACTTATATATTTACTGCATATCTCTGTATATATATCTTATATATATAATATTCTGCAAACAAATATTAGCTAATAGGTACGTAAAAGCATGCTCTCACTGTTACGGAGTAGACCAATATATAAGTCGCACTCTTACCATAGCAAGGTGTTGTCACAGCCTTGATATTTTCCTATCAAACCTCCTTAACGTCCGAGGATAATTACATTACTGGTTATCCTTCATTTGTATTTACGCTGTTTCTTTTTGATATAAGACTCCATCGATGTCTGTCCCTTATATTATTTATCACTGTTCTTGCTCCTTTGACTGATGCTAATCCTCCATTCACCTATGCTACTACTGACGCTACTATGCTCTCCTTAGTCTAATCTTCTTCTCCCTTAACAGTGTTGTAGTTATTGATTCTGTGAAGTATAAAAATGGCTCTCTTTGATCTACTCTTCTATATTCCTCTTTTATTTCAATTTCAAACCATATTTATGTATACCACTTGTATCATGGGCTCATGGGTCACGACCCCTCATTTGGTAGATTAATATCATTTTATTATCGTCAGTTATTAATATTAATCTCCAGCTATTAATATTATTGTTTATTGTTGATCTTATCTATTTTACTTATCGTTCATTTGGAATCTATTATTATTGAAGTAGTTTAAATATGGCTAATATTATTAACATGTATAATAATAGTAATATGGATAATATTAAGTTTTATATTGCATTATTAAATATATATATATATATATAGAACATTACATATTATCAATATTAATATTGATATTAATTATACATTGATTAAATGATTAGTATTAATATGGTTTAATATTAATATTGATTAATAATATTCTTAATAATACATTATTAATTAATTTCATAGTTTAACTATTAATTGATTAATTATTATTATTATTGATGGTACACAATTAACATGTGTATAATGGTATCAATAATTAAATAAGTATATATGTGTGTGTTAATATGTTTGTACATACATCAATTATGGCTCATGACAGGATCTTAAATTATTGAGCTTCTCTTTGTTTCAATAATAGTTTAACATTATCTACTTAACAGGGCCAACCACGTGAAGGTGGAAGCTCAACTGGCCCCTCCTAGGATCCTCTTATGACCCTTTACGACACTTTAAGACCTCTAAGATGTATTCTTAGGGATTGTAAAGGGTCATAAAGGGTCATAAGGGGTCCTGGGACACAATAGTTGAGAAACATAAATGTAGGCATCATGGTCACAATTGTTTCGAGAAACAACATAATTGAATGCTATACCTAGATGATGCAACACAACCACTACTCCTGCAATTCTAAGTGGACACTGCGGGATCCAAAAACCAAAAATAAGGAATCTATATATGGTTTTTGGATCCCCTAGTGTCAACTTAGAACTACAGGAGTAGTGGTTGTGTTCCATCTTCTGGGTATAGCATTCAATTGTGTTGTGTCTCCAAAAAATTGTGACCATGATGTCTACATTTATGTTTCTTAGTTGTTGTGATACCTACATTTATGTTTTGTAGTTTTCATGTTTATTTGCATGTTCTTTATGTGTTTGGCTTCTCTCCCTCGCATCAAAAATAAGATTTCCCACTCTAAATTGAGAATGTGCATGCAACACAAGAAGAATATGTATAGATAGCAGGTGGAGCTGAGAAGACCCAGCACATTTACATGTTTTTAATAGGTCAAAATTACAATGTTCGCAATGATCAATAACTTAAAATTCACAATTAAAGACCTCTATCAAAAATGCAAACCTGTTGTGTCTTTCAGCTCAACCTAATATCCTATGTATATGAATTGAGATTGCATATTGAACTAGGCGTCTCCTTTTGCATTGCCTGAAACCAAGAGATTGTCAGAGTTAACATTTATAATCATTATTGAACTTTTGTTATCATTAAAAAGTACACTAGCACTTGCACCGAAAGAAGGTGCAAGGGATACACAGATGATTTGGATGTAATTTCAATCATGCATCTTTGTAGTGCTCATCTTATAGGTAACCTTTGACTAAGGTTCAATTCTAGGTAGCATTCATGCTCCTTTGTTTCTTTTACACCATCTCTGTCGGCAAGTGTTTCTTTTACACCATCTCTGTCGGCAAGTTTCTTCATGGATGGCCTCCACTTTCTTCCCCACTACAACTGTAACCACTATTCATTCTCCCGCGGTCATTACTATCTTCTCTATTGATCAAACCTCCACTGCAATTTCTCTGATGAAAATTTCCAAATTCACTATTTGGTATTCCTTCATCTCCCCTCAACTCCATCACTTATGGTTACAAATCAAGTTCCAAGAATCAGAATGGCGCGTCTCATCATCACAACTAATCCACCTTAAACAATTGATTAACCATTCTAGACAAGATGATGATTTAAGGTTTTTTGTGAAGCTTCTAACTTGGTAGTTGCAATCAGCATTTGTATTACAAGTTTTGTTGTTGTTCAAGTAGTTTGTTTTAGAAAAGAACCCATTGAACATTCTAATACTAATTTCTCCCAAAATATGAAATCCACTAAAATTTAGCGAAAACCCCTCCAACATTACAACAGTGTATAAAAGGAAACTCAGTGTTTCTAGTAGTGATAAATAGATTTTTTGAGATGAGTAGAAGAAACAATAATAGAAATAATACGCTTGGAGGGAGAAAACTCTATAGACTTATGACATACCGTTGTATGCAACTCATTAACATTTCAAATGCAAGAATGAAAGAAAACATGGAACTAAGCTCAAACACATGTAAATAAACATCAGTCATTATCAAATAAACATCGAGAAATAAACATCAGTCATTATCAAATAAGTTGCATAAATAAGAAACAATTTTTTTTTGGCTTTTTCTTTTTTTCTGCTTCCCTATATTGTTGCAGAGGCGTATCCATGTCCACATCATCATTTCTTCTCGATCGTGCACGTGATCTCACTATCCTTTGTAAAGGTGGGTCCTCTGTAATAACAAATAAAAGGCTTCATTAATTAAAAACATATTATCATAATTGGGGTTAATTTAAAAATATATTCATTATTGTTACAAGCATTTCAATACTTTAAAAAACATAAACGTGATGCTCTTTACCTTGTCCAACCACATCATCTTTCCCAATGGTTTGAACCTCAACACGCTCATCAGGAACAACCTCTACATCCCCTGCAACTGCAATACAAAATGTTTTATTAATCCTGACACATTATAATTAATTTTTTATTACTACACCAAATTCAATTTAACATGTTTACTTGTATTAAATATTCATTAATCAAAATTCAAATATAAAATGTATACCTTAAGTACTACAATTCACATTAGAATCGATGCATCTGTTGTGCTCAGCCGGTGCAGTATCAATATCGGCAGGCTGCATTCAAATGTAAATAATTAGTGCATTTATTGACAATATATACATATAAATACAAGACAAATACTGAGAAATGTTAATCATTCATTTTAATACATATAAATATATTCACTTTAAAGTTTTAAACAAATATATAATCAATGTTTCCTTACTTAAAACAAATATATTCACTTTATGTTGGAACTTAACATCAAATACAAAGTTTTCAACTTGAAATAAAAATCAATTGGCTTATTTACCTGATCAACAAATCCAGCAAAAGAACCTTGTGCACTCATTGCTCGGTATCATTCAGCCACGACTTTATAGCCTTGTTTGTACCCTATTTTTTTATCCTCTTCTATAATCAATTTTTTGAACTCCAATGCCTGCATTTTTTATTGGTAGCATGAATTTTTATTGTAGTGAATTTTATCAAAACTAAATTGATTGTAATTTAATTATAAATATTTGCATACGATTTTTCATTTATTAATACTTACAACTCGTGTAGCAAGTTTTGAATATCCACCCGAGCCAAGCTTGTGTTGCCCGTGCCTTTTTTTTCTTATTGTTGTTTCCTTTGTTGTGTCAAGCAACCTATGTGATGTTTGAAATATGTTAGATCACATAAGTACAAAGAGTAAATAGTACATAATTTTATTATTAACATTATCATGTACCTTCTTTCCTCGGGTGATACTACTCATCCACTATGTCTTGTACTTCTCTCAAGTGCATCCTTTTTAAGATCCTCCCACTCATTAATAGGAATATAGGGAGGCCGCTCATAATAAGGGTTGTGTTCTATTTGGCTCATGTAGTTGTCCCTAATATACTTCAAAATAGTGTCCGCTTTGTCAAGGAGTGTAAGTCTATGAAAGACTTCAAGTCCAAAAAGTGTTGTCATAGAGTCAATGAGTTTATTCTTTAACCCTTTATCTTGTAATGACCACCTTTTAAGAAAAAAAACTGTTAGATTCATAAATGAAGTGAAGCTACTTTTTAATATGCTTGAAGAAAGAGATGAAACAAAATCTAATCTTGAAATGAAATCAAAATATGATACCATGTGTGTATGGTCGATCTGAAAATGCGCAAACATTCATCATTAATTTTTTCATAAAATAGATTATTCCCTGCAAGATAATTACGATATTATTATAATTAGTTATTGCAAGGGACCACACAGGGGGTTAGTGCATTACATTATGAGTATTATATTGTATAGTAAAAGAAAGGATCAATCTTTAAAGTACCTGGAAGCTGGGCTACTCTCAAGGGAAGTCCATCTTCATTGCTCACAAGAAATTGATCACACTGTGTTGTTCCCATACATTTAATATGAGTACATCTAGGAATTGCTTCATTACCTCCTACATAAAATGAATCCAATATTACAAAATGCCCCCTAAAAAGAATATATAGTTAAAGTGACATAAAGACATGATAAATAAGAGAGAAAAAGAGGAGTCTACTTACCAATAGTAGGTGTTTCCATCACATCTGTGGTCATGCTACGTGTTGCCGACATTGCAGGTGGAACTACCTTTGTGGATCTGATCCTCGTACCAGGGGCCATACTCAACATAGGTTCAATAGAAAGTGCTAAACAAAAATATTGTTAGAGCATAAAAAAATATGGATAACCATGGACAAGATGGAGGATAAAACATGTGATGTACCATCCAAATTATTTGCATCTGAGGTAATGCCCTTTAATCTATTTAGCATCCCCTGTAAAGAGAACACATATATTTTAGTTAATGACATAAATAAAATAGTATACTATAAAAATCATTATTGAACCTTTGTTATAATTAAAAACTACATTAATACTTACTATATAGTTCTGAACATGGCCAATCAACATATCTATTGCCCTCTGTATTTCAAGAGTGTGAGGTTGAATATTTGTCATTCAAGCTAACTCTTTTGATATTGCATGAAGGACCCTTTCTAGTGCAACCACAGGATTAACCTCTAATAAAAAATCAACATCGAATGGATCCTGCTCATTCTGCAGCTCCTCATGGACTACTTGTTCCTTTCCCTTTTTCTGATCAGCACTTGTTTGTGAGAACAATATTATTAGCCCTTTATTTAAAAGAAATCCAAAATAGTAGAACAATAAAAAATATGCATTAACATAACAAAAAATACGCATTAACATTTTTCTTGTACGTGCATTTATACAACAACAAGTTTTACCTATCAAGAAGAAAAAGTCCCATGAGAACTATCACTGTCGTGCGTATCATGTGGCTGTTGATCCATACTATAGCTCTGTATTTCAAAAAAAAATCATTCAGACATGTTAAAACACATGTGTTCTTATTCTAAGTTATGTTGAATGATAGACAATTATCAAAATGTGTACCACCTTGTCCATGATAGTGATGGGGTTTTTTGTATCTATGTGATTCAAATTGTAATCGATAAGCAGCTCCTTGCCTCCACATATTGATTTGATTGCACATACAAATACGTGATGTCCCTCGTGCGCCTCAAATATGTAATTGGGTTGCTTCTTACTTGACGCAGGTCGTGTACTATTTATAAAACCTACAATATTCTCTGATGCTTTTGGTCTTCTATCAACGTATATACCTACTTTGTTCACTGACTTTTTGTTGTATATAATTTGTCGCGAGTGCATACCTACACATAATTTTTTTATATTTAACAATCTACATCCAACTACTATAATCATAACAAGGTTTGACATACTCCATCAATTCGACAACTTTGTTGTAAGAGACCTTTATGCCATCCATGGAAAATAGGCCCAAACCATGTAATGAAGACTGTGTTATGCAATATATCCTCTCTTTAACACAAAAATCAGTGTTTACTAAAGGAAGTTCATCGGGGACCCATTGTTTCTGTAGATGTTTGTACCTAAATGGTAGCTCAGAGTCACCTTTGCTCTCATCATCATAAGAACACGACCCCCCTTGAGCAAGGAAAAATTTCATACATTTATTGAATTTCTTTTTGATCTTTTGACCTCGAGTCGATCTCATTGAATTACACATACTAAATGTCTCACTTTCTTCTTCCATTCCTAGATTTTCCTCGCTTGAGGAAGACAATTCTGACAAATACCTATTCGCCAGTACCTACACTTCATGCAATGAGAAAGACAGGTGGAAATGAGAGACATATTTTATAAATGGTAAAAGACATTAATCTCTATGGGGTGTATTGACTTGTACATGACAATCCATGAGACTGTGTGGGATACCTGACATAAGATAATAGTTATATAATCAGACAAGCATAGTTCACTCCATAGTTTTCATTATATCTTGTGAAGGACATTATACATTGTTAAAATTATCTATTTATCCAACAATATTTTGAATATCTCATCATTGCATATAATTAAACATCTCAACATTGCATGAGACACCATTATTGTGGCATTTCGTCAAACAGTTCTCGTGCCTTGCCAGTGTTTTTATTACATCTTGTGAAGGACTTTATACATTGTTAAAATTATCTATTTATACTTTCAAAATTAGCTCACCCCATTGCAGGGAACAAAGAGAATCCCTTGTGATTTAACATCATTGAGATGCCTCCTTTCATTAGCTTCATGTCACCTTCTCATAGCTTCTCATAGCTTCCTATGTGTTTCATCCTTCATTTATACACTTACTTCGACCAAACTTTTAATTTTCTAATAGATTTCACCAAAGGCTTTTTAGGAAACCAAGTAAGGGGTATTCTTGAGTTCAAAAACATTGAGCTATTACAACTAAATCATAAATCATGAATTCACTATAAAATTAATTTACTATAAATCAAGGGGCATTATAAATCATAAATTCGCTATAAAATTAATGTATTGCTCTAGATTTCATATGGACATTTTGTCAAATGGTTGGAATGTATGTTTATTCAAATGGATTTATAACATTTGGAATGGATATATGATCAGTTGATATTGAATTCTATGTCAAGATTCACAGCATTAAATTGATCATAGTTAGAAGAATCAAACACAAGAAGAATATGAGTATAGCCAATTTTCAAAAGAATATGAATGAATGCAAACATACATAAGTGGATGAACATAAATAATGAAGGTACCTGATATTGCTTGAAGTAATGAAGTGTTGACCCTAGGTTCAATCCAGTATGCTCATGTATGATCCAGAAACTGCAAGGAAAGAAAGGATGGGGTTAGATCCAAAGGATCTAAGCAATGTCTGACACCCTATTATTGATCATCATCTACAATTATGCATGTGCATAGTTAAGCCATACACTTCTAAAAGGAACTATGCTACAGAACATGTGCACTCAAGAACATGTGCAGTGTATAGGTGTTGGAATCCAAATGAAGCCCTACATTTATGTCTCTATGAACACCTAGTGAATCATTGTTGTGGCTGCATTTATGTCTCTATGAACACCTGGTGAATCACTATTGTGACTATATCATCCAAATAGTGCAACAAAAACACCAGATGTTGTTGTTCCATCTGGTGTTGCTATGGCATCATTTCCAAATGATGCATCCACAACAGTAACCCACCATGCCCATCAACACAAGGCAGACATGATCAAGCATAAGCAATGGAGGGGACATTATCAAGGTCAAATCAGAGGTCAAATTTCATTCCTTGAAATTTTATATTTGTACAGTTATAAAATTTCATGCCTTGAAATTTTATAACATAGTTCCTTAGCATTTGATCTTCATATTGCAGCCATGACTTGAGGTAGGCATTCAAGCTTTGTCTTCTCATTCACTCAATTTCATTTTGATGGCATTTGTTGATTTAACTGTGACACCAGCTTGGTTATAAGAAAAAAAAAGAAAGAAAAAGAAAATGTCATTTGTGTTTTTTGTGAATTCGAAGAGTTTCTGCGAAGACGACACTGCACTTTTATGTGGCACGAAGAGGGCATTCAAGTTTGGCATGCATGAAGAGGTTGACACCATGTGGGAAGAGGGCACTAGCACTTGAGGTAGGCATCTCAGCTTTGTCTTCTCATTAACTCAATTTCATTTTGATGGTATTTGTTGATTTAATGGCACAATATGAATGTTAATAGTGGCATTGTTTACATCTTAGCATTTGGAATACTCGATGATCCATGAGCTTTGAGAGCTAGGGCATCGTTTCTATTACCTTCAAGGCATTGTGTGAAGTGCTTGATCCCTCTTTATTTGTTTTGTTGTTGATATTCACTATGTGGTACTCCCCATTTATGATCATTTCATGAGGAAATGTCTTGATGGCTCACGGGCTGCAAGCTAGGGCATCATGCATTGTTTATGAGCTCACTATTTGAGAACCTCATGTCCCTATTTGATTTTTCGGTGCTCTATTTCTTATATTGAGTTTACATCATATATTTAGTCTTAATAAATATCTTATAAAACAACATAAAACAAACCCAAAATACTTTGTCTTAATAAAATCTTAATAAAACAATATATTTAGTCTTAATAAAATCTTATAAAATAACATATATTGTGTGAAGTGTTTGATCTTTCTCTCTTTTTTTTTAATGTTGATATTCACTAGCTATGTGGTACTCCCCGTTTATGATCATTTCACAAAGAAATGTCTTGATGGCTCACGGGCTGCAAGCTAGGGCATCATACATTGTTCATGAGCTCACTGTTTAATACTAGCATTGTTTACATCTTTTCGTTTGGAATGCTTGATGACCCGCAAGCTTTGAGAGCTAGGGCATCATTGCTATTACCTTCAAGGCATTGTGTGAAGTGTTTTATCTCTCTTTATTTTTCTTGTTGTTGATATTCACTATGTGGTACTCCCCATTTATGATCATTTCATGAGGAAATGTCTTGATGGTTCGCAAGCTGCAAGCTAGGGCATCATGCATTGTTTATGATCTCATTGTTTGAGCACCAGCCAATCAAATAGGGACATGAGGTGCTCAAACAGTGAGCTCATAAACAATGCATGATTCCCTAGCTTGCAACCCGCGAGCCATCAAGACACTTCCTCATGAAATGATCATAAATAGGGAGTACCACATAGTGAATATCAACAACAAAACAAATAAAGAGAGATCAAACACTTCACACAATATATGTTGTTCTATAAGATTTTATTAAGACTAAATATATTGTTTTATTAAGATTTTATTAAGACAAAGTATTTTGGGTTAGTTTTATGTTATTTTATAAGATTTTATTAAGAATAAATATATGATGTAAACTCATAATTATACTTGATATATATAATAAAATGGTATGTATTATAATCTATACATTTGTGAGATGTGATTAATTCTAGCCATATGATGTTTTGGGATTAAATTGGTGAGTTTGTATACTTTCTCCATTTTAAACTAACCTATGACTTCAAAGGAGGAATTATAAAATATAGTTGTAGGTAGTTATCTCTTCTATAATGATGGAGGAGTGAAAGGTAATGATCAATGAGGTTGCTGCTATTAGATCATATATTAATACACTTACTATTTTGAATTTGAGCTCGGGCATCATGCAATGTTATTGTTGTCATTGCATGCTTGCTGCTGTTGTGCACCATATATTGTTTTATACACTGTTTATTTCATTGAGACCATGAGCTTGGCATTTGTAATATATTTTCTATTATGGGATCAATGCTACCATGTTGTTGAGGTTGTAGATGCATTGAATCACCACTGTCATTCTATTTTTATAGCAGCAATATAACAAACAGAGCACCGACCAATCAAATAGGGACATCAGTAAGACATTTAATGCATTATTACTTCATCATGATGATAAAAATTTCATTAGCTCAAAGCACATAGAATGTGGGTAGATGCATTGAATCACCACTTCCATTCTATTTTGATGAAGAGAAAATATGTTATAAAATTTCAAGGCATGAAATTTTATAACTGTACATATATTTTATGAGTATAATTGTACAATAGAAGAGCACCCACATGCCTTGGTTGTTATTGGTCCATGAAAAGTTTTGGTTTTCCTTTCCCAATTGAGATGCCATCCTAAGATTCAAAAGGACCAAGGTAATAATAATTATTGAACATAAATGCATGATTGTGGATCCTCAAGTAGGAGTTGTGATGCAAAGGAAGAACACTTATATGGGTTTACCCACATAAGGACAATGGTTTCATTCATCTTTCTTTCAAGTGCTCTTGGGTACTTTCCTTGGCCTCTAGGCTTGGGTATCCTATAGGGGTTGAACCAAAATTACGAAGGCAATAAGGACACATAGAACAATAGGTTTGGGGACTTAGACTTATGTTCAATCCTTAGTAATGGGTTGGGGAACTAATTACTAGATGAGTGACTACAATACCCTAGTTTTCATTATTAGATGATCTTGTTTAATTTGTGTTTATTTCATGCAAAGATACATGTAAAGGAAAAGAAATTTTTGCATCTAAAGATTACATGTATATATATGAAAAATAACTTGTATATACTATACAAGGAAAATAACTTTCAGAAGAAAATGCAAGAGTACAGGCATACATAAGAGGATGAACATAAATAATAAGGGTGTCAAACATTGCCTGAAGTGATGAAGTTTTTACCCGGGTATGAATCTAGTGTGCCCCTATGTGATCTAAAACCTGCAAAGAAAAGAGAGATGGGTGTTAGATAAAAAATATCTAAGCAATGAATGGCATCCTATTACTGATCCTCATCTACAATTATGCATGTGCATAGTCAATCCATACACTTCTGAAAGAAAAACCATGCTACATGACATGTGCACTCAGAATAATGTTGCAAAGAGTAAATGGTTTCATTTATGTTTGCATGAACACCTGGTGGGTCACTATTGGGACTACATCATTCAAACAGTGCAACAACAACACTAGATGTTGTTGTTTCTTCTAGTGTTGTTGTGACATCATTTCCAAATGATGCACCCACAACAGTCACACACCATGCCCATCAGCACAAGGCAGTCATGAGCAAGCATGAGTAAGCAATGGAAGAGGCATACATCATCATCAAATCAGAGGAGAAAAGCATCAAATCTACATATTAAGGGGGAGTACATCATGGATTTCAAGTAAAGATCATAACATCACAACATGGTTAGCAGCCCCAAGGAGGCCCCATTGCATGCAGTGAGTAAGCTACATCAAAACAAAAAGGTACACAAATCTGCATCATCTATACATTAATGCTATGGCATGGAGTATATTTGAATATACATTTTAAAGGATAAGTAAGAAAGTTGCATGATGCTAGTCAAATTAACAAAGGTACAGATCTAATGAAGTAATGAAGATACCCACATTCTATGTGCTTTGAGCCAATGAAATTTGTATCATCATGATGAAGTAATAATGCATTAAATGTCTCACTAGTGTCCCTATTTGATTGGACGATGCTCTATTTGTTATATTGTTGCTATAAAAATAGAATGGCAGTGGTGATTCAATGCATCTACAGCCTCAACAACATGGCAACATCGATCCAATAACAAAAAATACATTACAAATGCCAAGCTCACAGTCTCAATAAAATAAACAGTGTATAAAATAATATATGGTGCACAACAGCAGCAAGCATGCAATGACAACAATAACATTGTATGATGCCCGAGCTCAAATTCAAAATAGTAAGTGTATTAATGTATGATCTAATAGAAGCAACCTCATTGATCATTACTTTTCACTCCTCCATCATTATAGAAGAGATAACTACCTACAACTATATTTCATAATTCCTCCTTTGAAGTATATATATATCAAGTATAATTATGAGTTTACATCATCTATTTAGTCTTAATAAAATCTTATAAAACAACATAAAACTAACCCAAAATACTTTGTCTTAATAAAATCTTAATAAAACAATATATTTATTCTTAATAAAATCTTATAAAACAACATACATTGTGTGAAGTGTTTGATCTCTCTTTATTTGTTTTGTTGTTGATATTCACTATGTGGTACTCCCCATTTATGATCATTTCATGAGGAAATGTCTTGATGGCTCGCGGGCTGCAAGCTAGGGCATCATGCATTGTTTATGAGCTCACTATTTAAGCACCATCCAATCAAATAGGAACATGAGGTGCTCAAACAATGAACTCATAAACAATGCATGATGCCCTAGCTTGCAGCCTGAGAGTCATCAAGACATTTCCTCATGAAATGATCATAAACGGAGAGTACCACATAGTGAATATCAACAAAAAAATAAATAAAGAGAGATCAAACACTTCACACAATGCCTTGAAGGTAATAGAAATGATGCCCTAGCTCTCAAAGCTTGCGGGTCATCAAGCATTCCAAATGAAAAGATGTAAACAATGCCAGTATTAAACAATGAGCTCATGAACAATGTATGATCCCTAGCTTGCATCCCGCAAGCCATCAAGACATTTCCTCGTGAAATGATCATAAATAGGGAGTACCACATAGTGAATATCAATAGAAAAACAAATAAAGAGAGATCAAACACTTCACACAATACCTTGAAGGTAATAGCAATGATGCCCTAGCTCTCAAAGCTCGTGGGTCATCAAGCATTCCAAATGAAAAGATGTAAACAATGCCAATATTAAACAGTGAGCTCATGAATAATGTATGATACCCTAGCTTGCATCCCGCGAGCCATCAAGACATTTCCTCATGAAATGATCATAAACGGGGAGTACCACATAGTGAATATCAACAGCAAAACAAATAAAGAGAGATCAAACACTTCACACAACATATGTTGTTTTATAAGATTTTATTAAGACTAAATATATTGTTTTATTAAGATTTTATTAAGACAAAGTATTTTGGGTTAGTTTTATGTTGTTTTATAAGATATTTATTAAGACTAAATATATGATGTAAACTCAATATAACAAATAGAGCACTGGCCAATCAAATAGGGACATGAGGTGCTCAAACAATGAGCTCATAAACAATGCATGATGCCCTAGCTTGCAGCCCGTGAGCCATCAAGACATTTCCTCATGAAATGATCATAAACAGATAGTACCACATAGTGAATATCAACAATAAAAAAAATAAAGAGAGATCAAACACTTCACACAATGCCTTGAAGGTAATAGCAACGATGCCCTAGCTCTCAAAGCTCATAGGTCATCGAGCATTCCAAATGCTAAGATGTAAACAATTTCATCCAGACATGTGTACTATGAGCTTTCCTGCAACAAATGGACTTGTGATGATTTTCACAATAGTACATGTGTTGTAGGAAAGCTCAAAGTACTACTTAGGAAAATATGAATGTTCATCACCTGTGCATATCAGAGTTGATCAGAGAAGGTATATGCACAACAAAACAAATAAAGAGAGATCAAACACTTCACACAATGCCTTGAAGGTAATAGAAATGATCAAACACTTCAAAATAGGGTCATCAGTAATAAAATAATACGCTTACTATTTTGAATTTGAGCTCATGAAAGATTAAGATATCCCTATTTTATTACTGATGTCCCTATTTACATATTTTCATCAAACGACCCAAAAACATCAATAATGGTCCTATATGGTCACTAATAGTCAACTTTCAGAAGAATATGAATGAATGAAACCATACATAAGTGGATGAACATAAATAATGAAGGTACCAAACATTGTCTGAAGTAATGAAGTGTTGACCCAGGGTTCAATCCAGTATGCTCTTGTATGATCCAAAACCTGCAAGGAAGGAAAAGATGGGGTTAGATCCAAAGGATCTAAGCAATGTCTAGCACCCTATTACTGATCCTCATCTACAATTATGCATGTGCATAGTCAATCCATACACTTCTAAAATGAACTATGCTACAGAACATGTGCACTCAGGAAACATATGCATGTGGTGAGTAAATCAAGACCAAAATGGAGCAAAAAGTATGATGGCAAATATGTTATCAAATAGCACCTCATGGGTTGTGAGTCAACATGGTATATATTTTGTTTATACAAGATCAGTAAAAGGACATCTACAACCTCAACAACATGGCAATATTAATCCAATAACAGGAAATACATTACAAATGCCAAGCTCACGGTCTCAATGAAATAAACAGTGTATAAAACAATATATGATGCCTGAGCTCAAATTCAAAATAGTAAGTGTATTAATGTATGATCTAATAGTAGAAACCTCATTGATCATTACCTTTGACTCCTCCATCATTATAGATGAGATAACTACCTACAACTATATTTCATAATTTCTCCTTTGAAGTCATAGGTTAGTTTAACTATTGGATAATGAGCTGATAGGAGATTCGAATAGATTTGAATAAAAACTAAGAGTATTGAATTTTATTTGTTCCTATTGTGATTTCAAGGGAGAAGAAGGCTAAAACCTTTTCAGCGGATCAGGGTGGTGTATATAGCTTGTAAGTTTATAAATTTGCACTTTTTTTGATTGAAGCTTAATTATGCTAATTTTTAAACAGAAAGATTTTTCTTTCATATTTCAAATTCATTCCTTCATATGTCATACCTGATGCACAATGAATTCATATTATTTTCTAATAGATTTGAATAAAAACTAAGAGAATTGAATTTTAACTGTTCTTATTGTCAATTCAGAGGAGAAGAAGGCTAAGATCTTTATAGCTGATCTTGTGTGGGCAAGGTACGAAATGTATTCTTGTCACAATCTAAAACTGTTTGGAGTTGATTTCAGCTCTTCATCATAGAAAGAGATCTATAATTTATAGATCATTGTGACAAGTATTTTTAATTTAAATTTATGACTAAGTGTTACAACTAAGAAATGTAAACTAGGTTGACTTCCAAACACCATAGGCAACTTTAGCAAATCATGTTTGATGAAAATGATAATGAAATTTGGCATGTGCAGGTAAAGGAATCATGCGGTCATCATTTTGTTTGGACTATGGTTTTCATGTATAGTGTTTGTAAAAGTTTTCATCCTTAAACTAAACATGTCCTTCCTAGTATCCATATTATTGATGCTTCTATTGGTATTAATTTGGATGCTAGTTCTCGTGCTCTTTGGTGCCTTTCCATGTTTTATTTGATGTTGAGTTTTTAACTTGCTAACCTCCTTATTCTGCCAACATCCTCTATGATTTCGGATGCTATATTTTCCCGAGTCTTGTTGGTGCCTTACTTTCCCCTCTTTGGTTCTATGCTTGCTTACATTAAGAGTTCATTTTGTCTCTGATTAGGGAACTATTTCTCCTTGATTGTATTCTTTTGGGGTCTAATCTATTGTAGTTATTTCTATTTTCTTTGAATCATTCTTTACGATTACTTTTGATGCAATATTTATGTGAAAAAAAAGAACAAAATGGTGAATGAGTGTATTTGAAAAAGATAAACATGACACATTTTGTTGGGCTAATTAGGTTGGCCTGGTACCATTTACATGGCCTGGCCAGATATTAAACAGTGAGCTCATGAACAATGCCAGTATTAAATAATGAGCTCATGAACAATGTATGATGCCCTAGCTTGTAGCCCGTGATCCATCAAGACATTTCCTCATGAAATTATCATAAACAGGGAGTACCACATAGTGAATATCAACAGAAAAACATATAAAGAGAGATCAAACACTTGACACAATGCCTTGAAGGTAATAGAAATGATGCCCTAGCTCTCAAAGCTCGCAGGTCATCAAGCATTCCAAATGAAAAGATGTAAACAATGCCAATATTAAACAGTGAGCTCATGAACAATGTATGATGCCCTAGCTTGCAACCCGCAAGCCATCAAGACATTTCCTCGTGAAATGATCATAAATGGGGAGTACCACATAGTGAATATCAATAGAAAAATAAATAAAGAGAGATCAAACACTTCACACAATGCCTTGAAGGTAATAGCAACAATGCCCTAGCTCTCAAACCTCATGGGTCATCAAGAATTCCAAATGAAAAGAAGTAAACAATGCCAGTATTCAATAGTGAGCTTATTAATAATGTATGATGCCCTAGCTTGCAGCTCGCGAGCCATCAAGACATTTACTCATGAAATGATCATAAACAGGGAGTACCACATAGTGAATATCAATAGCAAAATAAATAAAGAGAGATCAAACACTTCACACAATGCCTTGAAGGTAATAGAAATGATGCCCTAGCTCTCAAAGCTCACGGGTCATCGAGCATTCCAAATGCTAAGATGTAAACAATGCCACTATTAACATTCATATTGTGCCATTAATTGATTTAATGAGAAGACAAAACTTGAATGCCTACCTCAAGTGCCAGTGCCCTCTTCCCACACGGTGTTGGCCTCTTCATGCATGCCAAACTTGAATGCCCTCTTCGCGCCACGCAAAAGTGCATTGTCATCTTCGTGATAGCTCTTTGAATTCACAAAAATTACAAATGACACTTTCTTTCTTTCTTTTTTTGTTTATAACTAAAGGGGTGTCGCAATTATGATGTCATCATCACTATTATGACACCATCGGATGCACTTGTAAAAAACACAAAAAGCAAACACAAATTGTAGTGGCATCGAAATTTGACCCCAAATGTTGTAGTGTGAACACCAAGATTTTTTATACATGGACAACCCAAATTGGGGAAACACGCGGTGAGCACTTGCCTACAAAGATAAATCATAGATATATTATCTAATTAAAAAGATAGTGAGAGGTCATTGCTCTAGACTTATAGCCAGAGGCACAATACCAAATATAAATAAGAGGTCGACATTGCTCTAGACTTACAAACAGAGGCTCGCTGCTAAAGTAGCAAGATACAATAAAGAACTTGTACACCCAAGACCCATTGTCTTAGGGACAAGGCACATCAAAATATTCACAATAGATAAAAGGAAATTCTCCTCATAATGCAATAGATCTGCACAACTCTATCAATCTTAGCAATACACTATCTCTATCTTTACTTCTCTATCTCGGTCTAGAATAGCTACTACATAAACTGAACTCTACTCTTCCAAAACACTGTTTCACTCACTTACACTTGTTACTCTTTTCCAAAGCACACAATGTACTTATATACAAGATAGGTCATTGGAATTATAACAAGGTCATCCATACCCAATAGCACATTAAAATCAAATTACAAGTCATCCATCAATAATAATTTGCAATAATATCCTATTTCATAAGCATCTGGACCAAGATATAGGTCACACATAACATAAACCATCCAAATAAGACATAACATTAAATGCAATACCAAAACCAAAAAAAGGAAGCATGATCCAATCTAGGAGAGAGAGTAGACCACAAAAATGATACACATAGCTCAATACCAGATCAACAATCACTGAAACAACTTACACAGTTATCTCAAATGTGTAGTGTCACAGTGTCCAAAGAAACACATCATTTTCCAATTTTATCAAGGACCTCCACATGCAACGATGAGATCCAAACTCCACATCATATGTCATATCACTTGCCATTTTTCTATGTCAGAAGCCATCACAACACACTTCTGGACTAGAATAATAACTTATCATAATTGCATCACTTGGTAACACTATTTTTGAACCCTCGGGAATTATTTTTGGATCACTATGGAACACCAAAACAAAGACCAATAATTGAATACAATACAAATATGATGTGCACATCTTCATCCCTTGTTTCTAGAGTGAAAACCTTCTAAAAAATACAACTACACAAATATCATCTTCAACTATATATCTCTGTTACTGAACCACTAACTTCTAGCCCTAAGCATATAACATTAAAGAAATGAAAAATAAAATTTTCACATGATCTCCATAATACATACCTATTTTCCATTTTTCTATGGCACTATCATGTCCAGCACATAACCTTACATCTTCTAGACAACTAACTTCTTTCAGGCATATCTAGACCACAGGATATACCAAAAATATCTTTAGAAAATACCTCCAAACCACTATGCTTGACATCATATAAAACCAAAAAATAACAAAAAAGCACTATTTCCAATAGTAATCAATTTTGTTCCTCTTGGAGTTAGGACCTGAAGAGTCAACAGGCTTGCTTTTCCTTTTGTGAATAACAACCAATGTTGTTCAGGCTATCTTGCTATCTAATAAAGAGGGGATAATCCTAGTAGGATGAGCACTTAATATCTATTAGAGGTCCTTTTTTAGAATATTATGAGGGAACCAATGCCAATAAGGGATCTTTAAGGGGGATGGGGGATGGGGGAAACCTAGCTCACAGCAGCAGATACACCAACATCTGTTCCATCTTGAGGATTCTAAGTTGGGTCTGCATTGGGGGGTCCTATGGGAACAAGTCCAAGATAAGCTAGGAATTGCAAGATGAGAGCCAATTGTTGGTCTTTCAAGGGAAGCATGATCTAAGTCTCCACAGATATTTTATTCAAGTTGACACCTAGAGAATTAATAGGATAAAGAATGCAACTGCTTCAAGAAATTTTTAGCACTATATTATCCTCGGTGGAGTCATTGATAACCTCCTAATCTGTAAGGGAGTCAAAACTATTAAAGAGATCTAAATCTTTCAAGCTCTTATAGGAGGTATAATGAACACGAGGTCCTTGTAGGCTCCTTCTATCCTTCCCTATATTCTTGATGTAGCTCCCTAAGAATAGACTTAACTATAGAGGGGGGATCACAATGAGGTTTATCAACAGGAAAATCCTTAGATTTGGTATAAATATGTAGAATATCTTTGATCGCTTCAGAAGTCAATTCAAGAGCCCTAAATGTGCAGTTACCATTGCTCCAAAATTGCTTATTGGCAATGATATCTTGGGTTGTTTAAAGAAAATGATAAAAAGACCTCTTTGAGTAAGTGACATAAAGAAAATTTACTGCCAATTTTTTTGGAGCAAACATTCTTAATCCAACTGTCAAAAAACTTTCTAGCAGGAATCTTGTTAATATTAATAGTAGCAAGAAAAATAAAAACAATTTTAAGCCTTTCTTTTCCATTAATAATATTTAACATTTCCCGTTTAGGAGAGAATAAGATCATTTTAAGGTAAGAAGAAGTCTGCTTACCATCTTCGATTCCATGGAAACCCTTATTGCAGGAAACCCTGGCAAGGAAAGCATCAAAGACTAGGACACTCATCGCCTTTGCAAAACCACTTCTTTGAAAAATTTTAGATTAGGTGGGTTCAAATGTGAATCGTTATTAACTACTTCAATATTATCATCCTTCATAAAAAATTTGTTGCTATGAAAGTACCCTTCCATAAATATTGGGTACTCTCTCCAGTACACAAATTAAACGTAAAAAGAAAGGAACAAAAATGCTAACTAAATTATTGAACCGACGAGAAGAAACAAACATAAAAACTAAAGCAAATGAACAACAAAATAATTGAGGATAAGAACAATGCAAGAGAATCCCACTTACATGGCCATGTAAACCTACGGGGAGACCCATCTAGCCCCCTCCACGTGGATCCAAAGATGATAACCATCCTACATGCAAACCCTAGTTTAGAGCACTCTCATCCTAGTTGTGTCATTCAAACTATTTCATTACAAGCATCACCATTATACTTTATTTGAATTTAATTAACTTTACACATGATAAATTATTTAGTGGATCTAAAAATTAAAAAATATTTTAAATTAATATTTATTTCTATACTAAATATTATAAAATAATAAAGTTAATATTTTATTATTTATTAATAATTTAAATTTAAAATTTGTGATATATCAAAATATATATTAATAATTTAATATGCTAAGCTAATAACAATATACTTATACTAATTAATATTTAATCAAGTACATAAATTTTTATATATTATCTCATCAATTGACAAAACAAATACTACTATTGTAATAGTAGAAAGGTAAGTGGTAAATATTGGCTACTAGTGGCACATGTTTATTTGATGACTCTATGGACATCATTTTTCCCTCTTCTTTAACTAGTAAATATCCATACGCTCATCCTTCACTTATAGGGATCATGAATGAATGAGAAAAAGAAAAATAATTTTATTCAAAGTATAAATATGTTAATAGAAAAATAACCAATAAGATGTTTTAGATTAAACTTTTTAATAATAATAAAATATTTTGCAACTTCAATATAAATGTATGTTTCTAATTAGACACAATTTATAGTCTTTAGGATTATCATCAAAAGTGAAGCATAAATAGTGTGAATTTATAAATTTAATCCCAAGAAAGAACCATGTTCTAATGTTTAGATTTATTGAAAATAATACAAGTGAATTATTTTTTAATATTATTTAAAGGGGATATATAAACTAACTACATACCAATTCACATATTCCATCAATCTCTTATGGCTATTGCATAATTTCATTAGTTGATTAGGGGAGAGGATCCAGTACCTGAACGCCTTCTAATGGTTGTGATAGCAGTTGTTAATTTAATATCCACACTTGTTGATTTAACATCCAATATTTTTGACAAAATTGTACCAATAATCGTGACTTTAAATTCATTTTTGCTAATGATGACTACCCATAATTGAATGAAATGTGTCCATTATTCTAAAAAGAAACCAATCATGTGATGCCACATCAGCTACACAAGTATGGATGTCCTTAATGCACTACGATTGGTCTCAATTTTTATTTTTTTTATTTTTTTTTTATTTTTTTTTTTATTTTTTTTTTTTGGGGGGGGGGTTATTTTGGACACTTTGGAAAAAAGCATGTTGATGTGGCATCAAATTTGATAATGTGGCCCTAAAACATTAGTTATAAGCAAGGGACTTGCCACGTAAGTTGATGTAAAAAAATGGGAGTGATTTGAAATTTATATGTAGGATTTTGAGAAGTGCAAAGTTAGGGTGCTCAACTATTAGGTCCCCTACCCTAATCACTAGTTGTTAATGGATATAACTGGAAAAAGTTTGTAAATTTGAGCTAGAGGAAGCCATGTGTAACAAATGATATCTATGAGCTAATTATCTTGAGGTGAATCTACCATTAGAGGCTATTGTGGATTTAGTAATGAAATAAAATCTATTGGGAATTGTATGGTGAATCATGTAGAATCAATGCATCAATTATCTTCATTTGTGGGAGGGTGAGGGTTACATCAACTATAACTAAGCTTGAGAAGTGTTAATATTTAAAGTTACTTTTTCTAGGTTATGCTTTCTTTAGGGAATTGTGTATTGGGTGTCATTAATTCTAATGAGAATGTAATATTATTGTATTTTTTTTTATAGACATTAGAAGGTTACTATTACTAGAGTATGAGCTTCAATAGAGGGTTTCTCTAGATGCACCTTGTGTTGTAATTGTGTGTTTCTACCTAACTATTTATTTTTCATATTTGAACAATATTCATGTGAATATATCTAGGCTAAGCATATGTTATTTTATTTATGATAATTTGAGAAAATATTAAACTACTTCATTGACTTATTATTATACTTGAGTATAGAATTTTTACCCTACTTTATGGATCATTAGAGATAGCATATATTGCTTTCAAGATGCTCTAGATTTTTATATTATTTTCTTTTTGGATCAAGAAGATTATGTTGGTACTTCTACTCTAAGTTTTGATGACTAAGAGAATAATAAGTTTTTGTAGTTACTAAGGGGGGAATAGGTAATTAAGACAATAAGAAGTTTTGGCAATCAAGATATTGATGAAGAAATAACTTGGTATAGATATAACATAAAAGATTAGTAGCTAAGATGTTAAAGGAAAATAAAAATCGATGACTAAAATAATGAAATTAATATCTATGAGAGAGATTCATCTTTGTGGAATGCATATGTGTTCATATCTACATAGAATGCATGATTGTTCATATCCATGTTTGTTGTAAGATATTTTTTATCCATAACATCTATGGTCCTACTTATTACATATGATTATAGTACATGTAGCCCTATCAATATTTGTTGTAAGATGATGTTGTTGGCAACCTTTGTATCCTTATTGAAAAAATTAAATTATAGATAATGTGTTAAATTTGTATTCTTATTTGTGAGTTTTTTAAGCTCATTTTTAATGATACAAATAGTTTGGTGTGTATTTGTTGATATAATTTGTGGATTGTCATCTCCTAGTTTATGAATATTTAAGTATTGCACTAATTACTATTGAATGTGTCACAATCCAACAAATGATTATTTAAACTATTGTATATATTCATTTCAATTTTAGATACTCTTATGTCTATTAGAAACATAAAATAATTTGAATTTTACATGAGAAGTATATTAATATTTTATCTTAATTAATAATTTAATCATAATAAACAATAAAAGAAGATTATATCATGCACTTGCAAATAAAATAGCATTTACTCATTAATTAGTAGCAAGAAGTATTAAATAATGCCTTACACATATTAACAAGAAGAATTTGATAGTAATTTAGATGGGACTAAAAAAATCTTTTAATTTTTTTTTAATTAACTTATATTTTAAAGTATTCATATGCATCTTTGGCATTATTCGTATTACATATATCTATTTAAATAATTTGTTTAAAAAGAGTTATAATTAAATTAATTGACATAAATTTGATATTTATTTACATGTCAAAAAAAAAAATTAATTGAATGATTAAATGAAGTCTTTTACATTAGATCTTTTGTTTATAAGTATTACAAATCACAAAAAAAATTAAAAGATAAATTAAAGTGTTTAAATTTCATATATATTTAAATAATAATTATAATATAAACGTTTGAATAACTATCTAATCAATATATTAATTATAGTTATGAATATAGATTACTATATTTTAGATAGATTAATAGATATTGTTGAGCGTCATTTTTACACAAAGACAACGGTTAGGAATTTGCATGAGAAACTTCCCTTCTTGGAAGACTGATGGAATCAATCTCAAGGTTCCTTCTGGCTGGGTCTCAACCGCTTGGATAGCTCAACGGAAGACAAATGTGGATTTGTTAACAAGGAGGCCTTTGTTGGTTCTTCTCTCAAGGGAAACCGCAAAACAAACTTTAAGAAACCCAAACTTCTCTCTTTTTTTATTCGATTTTCAAATTTAGGAATGAAAGCAACGCTAAATTAATTAATCTACTGAAAATAACTTGCAAGGAGGGTTAGAAGATTTAGGGCAACAAGAGATTTGAATGAAATTGCTGAAAAGAAACCTAATGGACATATGCTAGCATCACACCACCATGTGAATTAAATAACCAAGAAGATGAACAAACCCACAAAATGGAGATTAGATCATGTCACAATCTTCAGTTGAATGGATGCAATCATCAATGAAATTGAACAAATGCAGATGTATGATAAGCCAAAACTCATCAAATCACGAAGCCACCCCAGATGTGCGCGCACGTGAGACAAGTTAATCTTCAAGCACCAAAGAATAATCTTCTCAGAAATTCATCACAACATGGCAATGCAATACCAGCAAACACCGAACTAATAGATCGCAGACTTAAAATAATTAAACAACCAATTGGCTCTTTGAAATAAAAGAATAAGCAATTCACACATTCAAAAATTTTGCATAGATAGCAGATAAATCACACTACGAATGAACCACCAACTGTATATGTTATATTAATGATCAAAAATCAACCCTCATTACATCGTTTCATTACAATTTATAGAGCTGGGCTCTTATTTTCGCAACTACGGTTTGGTTGCAACTAAAACTTGAAAGTAAATCTAAACTAAAGCTTGCATTAAAGAAACTACTTCTAAAGCTCAGTTAAACTATCCTAGCACAGAATTAAACCTCGTGCATTACAAATCTTTGAATAAATTATGCATTAGATAACTCAAAATAAAACTGGAACTCGTGCATGCACTTCATCCCTAGAAGGATCTCTTGCTGCCTATCTCGAAAGTCAGTCAACTCCTTTGCAAAATCTTTTATTTCTTCTTCACGAAATAGTATTTTCTGAATTTCCTCCTTCTGGTAAAACATTTGCTGGAGGTCTTCTTTAGTCTTCACCCCTCGGAATATCCCTAAGTACTAATTGATGATATCATTTACCGAATACATAGTCTTCTCATCATCTTCATCAAACAAATCTAGGTCTAGGCCTTCAAAGAACTCCTACAACTCCTTTGCAAAAAGCGTGTTGTCATCCCTTCTCTCATTTAACCTCTTGAGAAACTTTTTCAAATATGGCCAATGTCGCTGCTATCTCTTGAATCCACTCTTCAAATATATCCAATTCTGAGCCTTTGTATATCTTCACCAAGACCTAGAAGTGTTGCTTCCTTATTATTGTCAGCTCATCCAACACCTTTTGCCAGTTTAGGATCATTTCCTCTACACCATTTTCCTCACTCATGATTTCCATTAAGGAAGTTATTCCCACCAGGATGTTTCGAAAGAGCCTTAGGATCCTTCTGAGAGATAAACTAGCAAATTGCTCAAAATCTATCTTCCAATCGGCACAAGCCTATACAAAAGAATGTGGAACATCTGTATTTATTTCCCCCCTCTTCTCCAAAATTGCCTGTAATGAGGCCTCAGGGTTATTTGGGTCAATTGGACCCACTGTCTTCAAAATGAACCTCTTCATAGCTTCATTCTACTCCACCAGAGCCTTTATCCTTTCTTCATCTTTATCCATGAAGCCAAGAGCATGCTTCAATCCTAAAGTGGCCAAGGTTTTGCTTCTTTCCTTGGTGGGCTCCCCCAAGTCTACCTCCTCCAACACATAGTCATCTGGAGTGACCTCACTTGTACTAACATCCATTGTGGGAACAGCCACCTATTCTTTCCACCTTCCCACTTGGTCTTGTGTCACATAAGACATTATTCTTTCTCAGGGAACTGGTGCTATTTGGTGGAAGGCACACCCTAGCGCGGTCATATCAGCCTCATCATCCGTGTATACTCTGACTCTTGGTTGTACCTCTTTGGTGAACCAAGTGGGCTTGGAGAAAGCAGTCAATGGCTCATACAGAAAAACCAATGTAGAAGAAGTTGTCAGGCGGCCCGTTTCTATTTCCTCTTGAATCTCTTCTTCTTCTCCAATTTCCTGTTCATTCCCAGTGTTCTGTTCACCTTCCTCTTATCTGTGTTCCTCCTCATCAGCCATCTGCTACTCATCAGTTGTTTGTTCCTTTGTATCTATTTATTTTTTTTCTTCCTTAGTATGTGGTTCTTCTTTTACTTGTGCTTCTACCTTGTCATCTGGCTCCTCAGATCCTGTATGAGCTTCTTCCATCTTCTCTTCACTAGTGACCTCTGCTTCTTTCACTGGCTCCTGCAAGCTCTGAGGCACTGATTCATTATGGACCTATGGTGAGGGTATCTAAACCTAGGGAGGAATATTAAGTAAGGGAGGCTTAGGAGACACATGGGGAGTGGTTGAATGAGCTGGTGGAGGTGGAGTTGGAAGGGGAACATGGGATGAAGAAGGTTGTTGAGGAAGTGGAGTGGTTCGTACTAGAGTGGAAAGTGAAGTGGTAGGAGGCCTTTGAAGTGGAATTGAAGGTGGAGTTGGATGCCGAGGTGGAGGCAGAGGTGGAATGGATTAAACCAATGGGACCTTTGCAACTAAATCTTCTTTAGGAGTGACACCAAGAGAAGAGTCTTTATCTGGCTCTGCAGTCTCCTTTTGGGCCTCGGCCATCTCAACATCAACTTGTTCTTGAGGTTTCCATTGGATGTCCTCTTCTATGCCACTAAAAAGACTTGTAAAGTGTATAGTAACTTGTTGCATGGACTCCTTAAAGCCATGCAATCCTGCAAAATCTATGATGTCAAACTCATCATCACCAAGGGCATCCAGATTTACTAACTCTCCTTGAGTAGCCCCTCCAATGTTCTCAGGATCATTGTCCATTACTCTCCTTTTCTTCATGAATCTCGTAGACCAGGTTCTTCTACTGAGAGGGACTTTATCTAATTCATCTTCATCCTCTTCCGTTAGGGTATCCATTTGTGTGGGCATTGAGCCTTTCCTTATCTTGTAGACATGACCCTTGATTACTCCGGACGGCTTCGGTCCTATGATCTTGAACTTTGTCTTCTTGGTCATGTTGGGAGAATCATGGCTGCTGGATGAAGGCATATCTGGTGGTGTGATGCTCCCTATAATTTTGGTTTTGACCTTCTTAGAGTGTGTGGTTGGACCATATGTAGTGGGGCGCTCATGCCGATATACAGTTTTTGGCTTTAGAGGAGCAGCCTCTTTGAACTGTGGTTTCAATACATTTTCTCACTTCTTCTTTTCTCAAGAGGGCTACTCTGGGAGTTGTTTCATCAGAACTGGTTGCATTTGGAAAGGATGATAAATCCATGATTTAGTCAATTTAACCACATGTCAGGCTCTGAAATCCATACTATCATTTTCATCCCGGTCTATCTCTGCATTCAAGATAGCCCTTGTGTACACCTTATCCATATTATATATGGAATCCAAAATTTCTTTAGAGTTTGCATCCACCACCTTCTCTGGGATCCTTAACAAAAGGGCACCCTATACTAGCTCTAGACTCATCTGGCAATCATCACAGAATCTTACTTCATAATCATCCACACAATTTTCCCAATGGTCTTCGATATGTGGTTCATGGACGTAATGCCTCCCCATTATGTGGATATATGTACCGATAGGATCAAAATGAGGCCTCACTAGATTGTAAGTTAATAGTGGGAATTCATCCCATTCCCAAGTTAGACTTGCAAACCTTCATATCTAGCACATAGTGGGGGCTAATAGAAATAGGAAAATCCCAGCAATGCTTCTATTTGTGCTTGATATGTTCATGCATGTCAGATAGCTATCTTGCGATCTACAGGAGAACTACCCTATCAGAAGGGTATCTTGGTAACTTCTTTGGTGCCAGGGTGCTTCCTGCCACCTGAATGTAAGTGAAGGTCCGGAACTGTATGTAGAATGTCCCAAGGGCCTTTACTTTAGCTGTTGCTTTTGTGGATAGTCTTTTGGCATAGTCTCCCTCAATGGAGCGTATGATGGTGAATATGAAAGCATCATTGACTATTCTAAAGTCCGGGCTATTATGCGTGTAGAAATCTTTCCTCACCAGTTGAGGGTATAGAGTGAACGGTCAGGTGTTATGTTCTCCTATTGCCCCAACCTTGATTAATCTTGGGTAACTCACCCTGGTGGCTAGCAGGTACATGACATAAGATGTCATGTAGAAATGGGGGTCTATCTTAACTTGAACTAGTTGCTCATCCAGATTGTCACTTAGAATAGAGGCCCAATCGAACCTCACCTACCTTTCTCTTATCTTTTAGATCAAAAAGATCATCCATGGCTCCAGTTGAGAAGACTTTGACAGCCCATACACCCTATTGATCATTGTTATGGCCACTTGGATATCTTCTTGCATATACCCCCTTCTCATATCAATCTTGTCCAGTTTGTTTTTTGGGCAAAGGCTACATCAGATACTCATTATTGACTATGTTGTGGGCCCTTTGTATGTCTTTATTGTAGAACTCCATTCCCTTATTGATATTGAAATTGAAGAACTTATCAACCCCTTTGGGAAAATGGAAGACATCCTTGATGTTTTTGGGCCTCAGTTCCAAGACTACCTTGCCAGTGTTGTTCTTCACCATGCGCTCATTGGGCACATAGTTGTTGGCCAATGTATTGATCAAGTCTGTCGATTGAATGGAAACTGGGTGAGATGTCGCATTCACCAGAGAGAAGTGTACCAATGAAGTGCAGTCCTCTAAGCATCCTACTGGCTGAGCACATTTATTCAAGTAGTCATTCCAGCTTACATTCCCAATGTCTGTGTCTGTTATGCCTGCGTGCAAGTTGGTCACTTTGGAAGGTGGATGGTAGCCTTTGAGATGATATTTCATTGCTAGTGATGCTACTACCTTTTCGGCCATATCTACAGAGAGGACAACACATAAATCAGTAACATGGTAGGATAAAAACTTAGAAAGCAAGTATATTACAAAAATTACGCTCAAAAAGGGGCCACAAAAGGCATTTTTGGCCTTTCAAACTTTCGGGGGTGTAGGACCTTTGAAATGCCAACAAGGCTAAAAAGGGGTTCTGTTGGATCAGCTTGAAAAAACCCTCCTTTGGCCATTTTGGTGAGACGGAGGTGAGAAACCTCTCACAGGCCGATAAGGCTGACAACACTAAAAATGTTGAAAAAAGGTCGGTGTCTTGGTAGCGCGCTAGCAGAGCTTTTGGAAATCTAGGGAGAGAGAAAAACTTCGGTATGCGAAAGGCCAAAAAGGCTAAAAAATCTGAAGCCACACTTAGCACTTGGCATAGTCCACTTTCAGCATTTCAGGGGAAAGGTATGTTTCGGTGTGTGACAACACTGAAATGTCGAAAGATGCCAAGCACTTGGCAAAAAAATTCCTCTGTACCAATGTCGAAAGTTTCAAACCCTGAAGATCCTAAACTAGGGTTTCACAGTCGGACTCAAAAATGAGTCTAATGGTGAGTTTGACCACAAACTCACTGAGGGGAGGCAAGGTGACTACCTTGGCGATCCCCAAGGCCCAAAAAGGCTGACCCCAAAACAACCTAAACCTAAAGGCAAGGCCGAAAAGGCACGAACCCTAGAACTAAGACAAGCCAAAAAGGTCGAAAGGCAAGGACCCTAATCTAAGACCCAAAAAACAAACAAAAAGAGGGGGGAAGACCACCAACCTAGAAGAAAATGAACTCAGGGATGATTAGCGATGACAGGAGACCAAAATGATGAAAAGCCAGCAGTGGGGAGCAAAACGGCCTAGAGGCAAAAGAGCAAGTGCGAAAGTGAGGGTTTAAAAACCATGTGTTCCTTATATAGGCCACCGTAGTGGTTGACATCATCACCCTGGGTGATCAGCCTTTCGGGGGTGTCAGACCGCTGAAAAGGCCAAAACTCTAAAAGGTCAACTCCCGCGCGGGGTCAGACCTCTGAAACTTAGGTCCTCTGACAAGTTTGAAAGAGGTGCCAAGGCTGAAAAGTCCAAGAAATGAGCGGTGCTTTAACTCTTCACTCCTCTGACCTTTTCGCACTTTCGAACATCCAAAAGCGTGACAAGGATGAAAAGGCCAAAAACTAATAACAAACAACCAAAGACAAAACCAAGGACAAGAAGCAAAACAGGCAGAAAAGTAGAAAGGGGGCCCTTTGAGGCCAAAAAGGCTGATAAGGGGAGCATGGTTGTGGGACCACAACAAATATCCCCAACAAAGAAAGGGAAACAACCCAGGCTTCCTAGAGTCAGTCTGTCAGGAGACAATCCCACCCTATAGTGAGCCAAGTATGAAAAATCTTCAGATCGAACATATCTCTTATCATCATCAAGATGGAGAAAACCATAATGTCTGTATCCAGTGTGTGAGCACGTGTGTTCAAATTTCCCTAAAAACCCCTTTTTCATAAGCTCTCGCTGATGATTATCCTATCATCGCTAGATTATTGCCCACTAATCCAAAGTTAGCCATAAGTCAATTTAACCTTGCTCTATTGCCAGGAAAGTGTTTGTAGCCCCGAGAGAGGTTGCTAAAATCACCATTCCCCAACTGCAGATGAGCTTTGGTAGAAGTTCTTTAGACTTCATAGGTGGGCTCTTAGACTCGATTTTCTTCAGCTTTAGACTGATTCTTTCGCAAGCATCTTGTTATCAGCAAATTTTGTTCAACATCGACTACTTTGATGCTCCTTATAGCTTCATCAGAAATCATTTGTTTGCTCAATTTTGTTCCTTTTTCCTCTCTTTTTTTGAAACTAGGGCAGCGCGTAGACTATGCTACCCCTTCTTTGAGCATTCCTTTGTTTATCTCATCTTTATGCATTCCTCCTTTTTCTCTCTTCTCTTTTAGTCTATCTTTTAGCTAGGAAAGGGTTCTGACTTTCAGGCTTCCTTCATGACCATGGGCATTTCTTGACGATGATTGGAATCCTACCTTGAGAAGCTCGTGGGTTGGGATCTCTTTTTAAATATGTGTTAATGTTAAGGATGGCTGATTCTGATAAACTCCTTCGAGAAGTCTGAAAAGAAACATGTTTTTCCTACGATCACTATCTCCGGCTCACTACAAAGCAAAACTATCTCAGAGGTTTTGACCATGGGAAGTTTTATTTATTGCTTGGACTACCTAGAACAGACCACTAAAATTGAAAGCACTCACCTCTTGCAAGAAAAGACCCAAAGAAAAGATAATATGGTATAAGAATATACAGTAATATACAAGGGACCGGTCAAGACCCAAAATAATGCTTCAGAAACTGGCCATTGATTGGCATTGGGACCAATTCTCCATCAAGAGAGCCAATCTGAAAAGTATTCTCTCCTAGGATCTCCATGATCTGGAATAGGCCTATCCACAAATGCTGGAATTTGGTGTGATTGCCCAATTTTTCTTTTGCTTTGTCCCACATTAAGACCAAATAAGAAATTTGGAAAGCTTTTAGGGTTTCTCTTTTGTCAAACCATCACTTGACAACATCTTGGTGTTTGGCTACATGTTCCAAGGCCATAGTTTTCTTCTCTTCAAGGTTCAACAAGTTCATGAGATGAATCTGCACCCAATCCTCACCCTCGACATATTGATCCATGAATCTTAGAATTGGTATTTTTAGGTTCATTGGAAAGATGGGTTGCAGACCGTAAACTAACTGGTAAGGGGAGGTCCCTAAGGCATTCTTGACTCTCACACGATCTATCCATAAAGCATATTTCAACTGAGTGTGCCAGTCTCTGGGATTGTCATCCAAAAGATGCTTGATTACTGTTGTTAGGTTCTTGTTGGTTGAGTTAGCAACTATGTTCCCTTGCAGGTAGTAATTGGATGAGAATTTTAGAATTACCTAGTTCTCGAAGGCCCATTGAATGAGACTTGCAGATGAAAAGTAGGGGGCATTATCACATACCAGAAAAAAAGGCATGCCAAACCTTGTGATGATGAACTCTTCTAGGAATTTGGTGATCACCTCAGTGGTATAATTTTTCATAACTTGTGCCTCTATCTAGCACGTGCAGTAATTGGTTGTAGTCAAGATGTACCAGTTGCCCGCAAAGGATGGAGGATTGATCATTCCCACAAAATCCAGCCCCCATTGGGTGAACGGATGAACTTCATATACTAGTTGTAGGGGCATTGCCAGATGTTTCTCTTGAATGGCACTAGTTTGGAAAACATGGAAAGAGCGCACATGCTCGTGAGTATCTTTGAAAAAATTTGGCCAGTAATAACCAGATCTCAGTATCTGATGAGTTGTAGCTTTTTTTGATCCATGCCCGGTACCATACTTATCATAAAACTCTATGAGAACCTGTCTAGCTTATGTTCGATCTAAACATCGTAGGTACAGTCCATCATAATTGCATTTGTAGAGCTTCCCATTTTTCAACATGTATGAATTTCTCTTATTCTTAAGTGCTCTCCATTGAGAACCATTCAATCCATCTGGGCAACAATTTTGCAGCAAGTAGTAAACTATGTCTTGATACCATATGTCAGTGACTACTCCTTCATTGGTGTACACCTGGCACACCAAACCTTGTTCTGTTTCAGCCATCATCCTGGTCAGGCCTTGACCTCTCACTAATTTCATCAGTTGGATCTCAATGTCGAATTCCTGCAATATTGCCATCCACTTTCCTCTTCATTGTCCTAGTTCATTTTGCATCAGCAGAGACTTGACTGTTGGATTTGGAACAATAGCGAGGACTTTACTCTGAAGGATATAGTGTCTAAATTTCTTAACAACCTTAACCAAGGAAAAAAATTGCTTATCCAAATTTGGATATTTGAGCTTTGCGTTCTTTAAGGGGAAGCTCATGAAAGCGATCGATCGTTCATCTTCTCCTTCCCTTTTTTGTGTGAGTATTACTGCACACAAATGCTCTGAAGCAAAGGAATAAACTTTGAAAGGTAAAAGATAATCGGGGTTGACCAAAATCGGGGCAATGGCAATGGATGTCTTGATTTCTTCAAAGGATTCTTTTGCCTGAGTGCTCCATTCGATCTTAGCATCTTTCTTCAACATATCATTTAATGGACACACTATTTCTGTAAAATCACTGATGAACTTCCTGACGAAGTTGATTTTCCCAAAGAAGGACTTCAATTTCTTCCTACTATTTGGTGGAATCAATTTGAGGATAGCTTCGACCCTTTTCAGGTCAATTGAGATGCCTGTCTTGGATATGATGTGCCCGAGAAGTTTTCCTTGAGTCACTTCGAAAACACACTTCTAAGGATTTAATGAAATCTCGTAACGTCGACACCTCTTCAGGACTTTTCGAAAATCTTCAATGTGGTCTACCTGGTTTCTGGAGAAAATAGTGAGATCATCCATATAGATAATAATGCATTTGTTAACCAGACCCTTGAATGCCTCATCCATAGCCCTTTGGAAATTGGCTCCCGTGTTGATTAGACCAAACGACATGCGATGATAGGCAAATGTTCCCCATTTTGTGGTGAAGGTTGTCTTTAGGTGATCTTCTTCTTTTACCATGACTTGGTTGTACCCTGAGTAGCCATCTAGAAAAGACATCATTTGAGAACCATTAACTACTTGCAATACTTTGTCAAGGGATGGCAACGGGTAGTTGTCCTTTTGAGAGGATCTGTTCAAGTTTCTAAAATCTATACAGAGTTGAACCTCCCCGCTCTTCTTCCTTACAGGGACAAGATTAGCGACCCAAGTTGAATGCCAAATAGGAAAAATTATCCTAGCGTCTAGTAACTTTTGCACTTCCTTTTGGATTACTGGCTCGATCACAGGGTTCACCAGTCTTTGTCTCTGATGGAAAGGTTTAGCATCTAGATTCAAAGGAATGTTGTGGACAATAACGCTGGGATCATAGGTTTTCAAATCTTCATAGCACCATGCTATGATGTCTTTGTATTTGGTGAGTAACTTGACCATCTATTTCTTTTCTTCTGGTGTGTCGACTTTGCCTATGCGGACCTCCTTGGGTTTGAGTTACGTACCCAAGTTGTAGAACTCACAATCATCTCCACCCACTACTGGTGTTTTCCCTCTTTGTCGAGCATGTTCATCTTTATCAAAAATCCTCTCTAGAGCTACCATACCTTTCAGAATGGAATGTGTTTTCAAGTTCAAAATCCCTAAGTCATCTGACTCTTCTATTTCATCCTCTTCTTCATCAATTTTCTATTTGTTAAAGATCCCTACATTCATAATGAATTCCAATATTTGTTGATCATCTTGAAATACCTGGAAGTTTTTTATGTTGTCAGGGACAGCCAGTACAGCCGCTAGTTCCATGGAAAATTTCTTCAATTTGGATTTCTCTAGCAGTTGTAGACAACTTGCAGATACCGCTAAAGCATCGGTGATAGTATTCTTTCTTCTTGGGATGCTCCAAATGTTAAAGGCTTCAAAATCTTTGATTAGGTCCCAGATGCGGTTGTGGTACGAGACCAATCATTTGTCAGTGTAGGAATACTGGCTCTTAATCTGCCAAACTATCAATTATGAGTCACCTTCTACTACTATTGCTTTCACTTTCTTCTTGTGTGCCAGAAGGAGACCCCAAACTAGAGCCTCGTACTCGACAACATTGTTAGTACAGTAGAATTGCAACTAGTAGGTAGCATAGTATGAACCCCCATAAGGGTTAACTAATTCAATCCCAGCTCCTTCTCCCAGGTTGCACTTGGAGCCATTGAACCAAAGTTTCCATACTAAGTGATTCTTGTTGGAAGATGTTTTGACTTGGGGTTCCGGAGTTACTTCTAGAAAAGGTGTCTTGGTCTGGGATTTCGCGGGGCTGGGGGTGGTGACAGGCCTTCTTTACTTGGAGTTTTTGATTTTCCCTTGTCTAAAATTTCTCTTTTTGAAAGTGGAACCCACTTCATCTTTTGTTTTCTCTTGACATCACGCCAAACATCATGGCATAGAGGCAAGCATCCATCATCAGAAGAGCTCCACTCCTCTTGTGTAAAGCGTTCAGCCGCGGGACCCTGAGGTTCTTCACTGAGGGGAGATTCATCCTCACTCAAACATGTCATATTCTTGGGAGGTTTGGATATGTCTGATATCTGGTTCATAACTTGGACCATCGCCTCTTGACATTCTTGGCATGTAAACTCTGAGTGGTTTGTCCAATGAAGATGACAGTACCTGGGTAGCATCAGTATGTTGGGATTAGTGTCTTGGCCTAGATGTCTCATATTCTTCATCATACCATTTATGAATTATGTGAGAATCTCTTCAGAGATCTAGACATTTATTAACCCCTAAACAAGGCTACTACTCGAGTCTTCTTCTTCCTTGAGCTGGAATGTGAACACCTTGTAAAAATGGTACACTCTCAGGTCAACTTGTGAGAATAAGACCTCATTCAGGGTGTTGTACTCAGTTATCATTTGTTTGAGCTTGGGCTCCCCATCTATCTTAATCTGGTTATTCAGCCCTTTCCATGGCAACCAAAGTTGGGTAAAGTCCGTGGAGAACCACCCTCTCAAAGATCGGGTCCATTCTCTACTGAGCAACACACCATAACTTTTCAGGATGTTCACCACATGTATGTCAATGCAATCTTGGATCCTGGGGTCAGCTGTCAGTTTTATATGTGTATCTTTCAAGACCCTGATGACTTTGACCTCATTTTTATTGAGTTGGATCACCACCCTATTGGTCGGTTGGGGATTCATCCCTAGCTTTTGGTATATGGACAATGGCATCACGTTACACGAAGCTCTTGAATTGATTAAAAAACTATGTAAGTTCCTTCCAAATATTTTGAGGCTAAGTAGGAACAGGGGCACTTCTACCCTATCTTTGAACATAGTCGGCATTGCCTCTGCGGCATTTACGTTAGATACATTCCTAGTATTATTGTTGGACGAGGCTGATTTGGAATGATCCAAGGACTTCAGGAGAGCCTCTCTTTGAGTGGGACAACTCTACAGCATATCATACATTGACATATTTGTTCTAACTTTCTTCAATTCCTCTATTGTGATGTACTTTTCATTGGCCTAGACTAGATTTTTCAACATAGTAGGTTGATGTTGTGTTGTCTAAACAACAGTGGCACCGGTTCCCCTTGGGGGCGCAGGATTGTTACTAGCCTTTGGATCAGGTGGGGTGGGTTGTATACTTGGAGGAATGTCATTTTTCAAAGGCTCTCTTCTACTTCTCAAGTTATAAGTATTTTTGTTGTTGTTCTAGAAAGCATGGACTTCAGAATACTCTGGTTGGTTTTCTTGATTGAATGGGAAGACGAACTCTTCCTTTGAAGATTTATTGACCGGAGTTCTGCCCGAACTTGGATCATACGAATCAAAAACCATGGCACTAAAATGGGCCTAGGAACTTAGGATCCTGAGTTTGTTGATTGTCAAACTCCCCCCTATATTCATAATCCGGTTGATGCATGTTGGGACCTTGGGTATAGTTGACTTCTGACAAACTAAAAAAATTGGCATTATCCGTGGGGATACTACCATTATTTGGATGCGTGTTCCATGTCCTATTTATCCATTGTTTCCCAAATTGCTTGTCTTGAGAGTCATTCCCATAACCCCCACCATTGTTATTATTGTTTTTGTTGTAGTTGCCATAATTACGGTTCTAATTTTGGGGGTAGGTGTTTGGGGCAGCAGCTGGGCGTGGGTAGTTTCCTTGGTTCGGAGATGGGTTGAGCTTCATCCAAGTAATTTATTCGATCAATTGGGACATCATCTTCTTCATGGCATCTAACTCGTTTACTAGAGCTTGATCCGGTTCGTTTGGGACAGAGACCTTTTGTTCGCACAAGGCAGCCCTGTGTGTATCATATCCTGAGTATGTGATGGCCAGTGGTGGGGCAGCAACATACAGAGCCAGTACTGGATTGATCCTTGGGGCTTGTTGTATTGGAAGTTGATTGTTTGTTGTGAATGGACTAGTCACAGTAGTGTTCCCCAATGTTCATGGAATACCATAATTCCCACCCACTTGTGGGTCCATTTGTTGGGTAAACAAGATAGCTTCATTGCACACTTTCTCCAAAGTGTCAATATCTCCTAGAGGCAGCCTTTTCAAGAATATAGATGTTAATGGGTCTAAGGTGCGCAAGTACACTTGTATGGCAGCACCAACTAGTACAGTGTATGGAGTTTCAAGCTTCTGGTACATCTTGTGAAAATGATGATGGAACATAGCAATCAATTCGTTGAGGTCCTTTCTCATCGAGATGAACTGGTGATGAAGAGTTGCCAAGTCCACATGCAACTTGAATTGATTTAGGAACTTTGTTTCAAAATCCCCCCAGGTAGCAATGGATCCTTGTGGTAGATTCAGATACCAATTATATGCAAACTCCCTCGGTGTGTAAGGGAAAAGGCAGCACACGACGTCTTGATGACCAATCTCTTTTTGATTGCATAATTCCTTGAAGGCGTGAACATGTTCTTCCGTTGTCCTAGATTCTCCATAGATGAAACGTGGATAGAATTTTTCCAGATTTTTGGGCAACTGATGGAGCTGTCCTTGCAAGTTCAGTGGTGAACTTTGAGCATTTGCAAAAAAATGTCATTGGAGCTGGTGGTGGAGTAGTAGGCAAGGTAGCAATGGTTGGAAATGGAGGAAGATTTAGATGATCTGAAGTACCCTCTATGTGCTTTGTTTTGCTACTGCGAGGTCTACAAAACTCTGTAAGTTCAAGGAACTCCCCTTTGTTGGGTGAAGATCTAAAGACTCGTTGAAATCTCTCAGGAGAGAATGATCCAATATTCTGAGGTGTCCCTTTTGAGGGCCCTCCTTCTAGCACCACTTCTGTTGAGCATCATTTTTACACGAAGACAATGGTTAGGAATTTGCATGAGCAACTTCCCCTCTTGGAAGACTGATGGAATCAATCTCAAGGTTCCTTCTAGCTGGGTCTCAACCACTTGGATAGCTCAACAGAAGACAAATGTGAATTTGTTAACAAGGAAGCCTTTGCTAGTTCTTCTCTCAAGGGAAACTGCAAAACAAACTTTAAGAAACCCAAAGTTCTCTCTTTTTTTATACAATTTTCAGATTTAGGAATGAAAGCAATGCTAAATTAATTAATCTACTAAAAATAACTTGCAAGGAGGGTTAGAAGATTTAGGGAAACAAGAGATTTGAATGAAATTTTTGAAAAGAAACCTAATGGACATATGCTAGCATCACACCACCATGCAAATTAAATAACCAAGAAGATGAAGAAACCCACAAAATGAAGATCAGATCATGTACAAATCTTCAGCTGAATGGATTCAATCATCAACGGAATTGAACAAATACAGACGTATGATAAGCCAAAACTCATCAAATCATGAAGCCACCTCAGATGTGCGCGCACATGAGACAAGTTAATCTTCAAGCACCAAAGAATAATCTTCTCATAAATTCATCACAACACGGCAATGCAATACCAGTAAACAACAAACTAATAGATTGCAAACTTAAAATCATTAAACAACCAATTGGCTCTTTGAAATAAAAGAATGAGAAATTCACACATTCAAAAATTTCGCATAGATAGCAGATAAATCACACCACGAATGAAGCACCAACTACATATGTTATATTAATGATCAAATTGACCCTCATTACATCATTTTATTACAATTTATAGAGCTGGGCTCTTATTTTCGCAACTAGGGTTTGGCTACAACTAAAACTTGAAAGTAAATCTAAACTAAAACTTGCATTAAAGAAACTACTTCTAAAGCTCAGTTAAACTATCCTAGCATGGAATTAAACCTCTTGCATTAGAAATCTTTGAATAAATTATGCATTAGATAACTCAAAATAAAATTGGAACTCGTGCATGCACTTGATAATCTTCATCTTTATGCCTTTGATCCTTAGCTCTGGCTTCTCCATGTGGACCCAACTGGAAGAGATCCCAAAATCATGCACAAATGATCCCAAAAAGGAAGCCCAGATGACTGGAAAATGATCTCTGAGATAACTGGAGTTAACTTTCGAACATGCCGAAAAATGCCCAAATCCCGATTGTTGGTTCGAAAAACTCAAGACCCAAAATTGACTAAGTACTAAGTCTTCCATCTCCAAAATTTCAGACTTGCGGATTTGTCGAAGGCCGAAAAACCCATATGGTCAAAATGTCAAAAATCAAGCTCTAAAAAAATGGCTGTGTCAAAATTGGATTTTCTGTACACAAAATTGGCTGGAATGGGACTGAATGCTCACTGGCTGGGAGGCACTTATGGATGTGTTTTCTTGAATCCATCCACTATATCTAGCACTTCATCAAAGTCTAGCGTCTTGATCCCTTGAAGGATCTCTTGCTGCGTATCTCAAAAGTCAGTCAACTCCTTTGCAAAATCTTTTATTTCTTCTTCACGAGATAGTATTTTCTGAATTTCCTCCTTCTCGTAAAATATCTGTTGGAGGTCTTCTTTAGTATTCACCCCTCGAAATATCCCTAAGTACTGATTGATGATATCATTTATTGAATACATATTCTTCTCATCATCTTCATCAAACAAATCTAGGTCTAGGCCTTCAAAGAACTCATGCAACTCCTTTGCAAAAAGCATGTTGTCATCCCTTCTCTTATTTAACCTCTTGAGAACCTTTTCAAATATGGTCAATGCCACTGCTATCTTCTAAATCCACTCTTCAAAACAATCCAATTCCGAGCCTTCGTATATCTTCACCAAGAGCTAGAAGTGTTGCTTCCTTATTATTGTCAGCTCATCCAACACCTTTTGCCAGTTTAGGATCATTTCCTCTACACCATTTTCCTCACTCATGATTTCCATAAAGGAATTTATTCCCACCAGGATGTTTCGAAAGGGCCTCAGGATCCTTCTGAGAGATAAACTAGCAAATTGCTCAAAATCTAGTTTCCAATCGGCACAAGCTTGTACAAAAGAATGCGAAACATCTGTATTTATTTCCCCCCTCTTCTCCAAAATTTCCTGTAATCAGGCCTCATGGTTATTTGGGTCAATTAGACCCGTTGTCTTCAAAATGAACCTCTTCATAGCTTCATTCTGCTCCACCTAAGCCTTTATCCTTTCTTCATCTTTATCCATGAAGCCAAGAGCATGCTTCAATCCTAAAGTGGCCAAGGTTTTTGTTCCTTCCCTGGTGGGCTCCCCCAAGTCTACCTCCTCCAACACATAGTCATCTGGAGTGACCTCACTTGTACTGACATCCATTGTGGAAACAGCCACCTGTACTTTCCACCTTCCTTCTTGGTCTTGTGTCACATAAGACATTGTTCTTTCTTGGGGAACTGGTGTTGTTTGGTGGAAGGCACGCCCTAGTGCAGTCATATCAGCCTCATCATTCGTGTACACTCTGACTCTTGGTTGTACCTCTTTGGTGAACCAAGTGGGCTTGGAGAAAGCAGTCAATGGCTCATACGAAGCAGCCAATGTAGAAGAAGTTATCAAGCAGCCTGTTTCTATTTCCTCTTAACTCTCTTCTTCTTCTCTGGTTTCCTATTCATTCCCAGTGTTCTATTCACCTTCCTCCCATGTGTGTTCCTCCTCATTAGTCATCTACTGCTAATTAGTCATTTGTTCCTCTATATTTGTTTGTTCTTTTTCTTCCTCAGTATGTGGTTCTTCTTCTACCTATGCTTCTGCCTTGTCATCTGGCTCCTTAGATCCTATATGAGCTTCTTCCATCTTCTCTTCACCAGTGACCTCTGCTTCTTTCTCTAGCCCCTGCGAGCTCTAAGGCACTGATTCATTATGGACCTGTGGTGAGGGTATGTGAACCTGGGGAGGAATATTAAGCGAGGGAGGCGTAGGAGACACATGGGGAGTGGTTGAATGAGCTAGTGGAGGTGGAGTTGGAAGGGGAACATGGGATGAAGAAGGTTACTGAGGCAATGGAGTGGTTCATACTGGAGTGGAAAGTGGAGTGGTAGGAGGCGTTTGAAGCGAAACTGAAGGTGGAGTTGGATGCCAAGGTGGAGGAGGAGGTGGAATGGATGAAACCAATGGGACCTTTGCAACTAAATCTTCTTCAGGAGTGAAACCAACATAAGAGTCTATATCTGGCTCTGCAGTCTCCTTTTGGGCCTCGGCCATCTCAACATCAACTTGTTCTTGAGGTTCCCGTTGGATGTCCTCTCCTATGCCACTAAAAATAATTGTAAACTACATAGGAACTTGTTGCATGGACTCCTTGAAGCCATGCAATCCTGCAAAATCTATGATGTCAAACTCATCATCACCAAGGGCATCCAGATTTACTAACTCTCCTTGAGTAGCCCCTCTAATGTTCTCAGGATCATTATCCATTACTCTCCTTTTCTTCATGAATCCTATAGACCGGGTTCTCCTACTAAGAGGGACTTCATCTAATTCATCTTCATCCTCTTTTGTCAGGGTATCCATTTGTGTGGGCACTGAGCCTTTCTTTCTCTTATAGACATGACCCTTGATTACTCCAGATGGCTTGGGTCCTATGATCTTGAACTTTGTCTTCTTGGTCGTGTTGGGAGAATCATGGCTACTAGATGAAGGCATATCTGGCGGTGCGATGCTCCTTGTCATTTTGGTTTTGACCTTCTTAGAGTGCATGGCTGGACCATATGTAGTGGGGCGCTCATGCCAATATACAGTTTCTTGCTTTAGAGGAGCAGCCTCTTTGAACTGTGATTTCAATACCTTTTCTCCCTTCTTTTCTCAAGAGGGCTGCTCCGAGAGTTGTTTCATCAGAACTAGCTTCATTTGGAAAGGACGAGCAATCCATGATTTAGTCAATTTAACCACATGTTGGGCTCTAAAATCCATACTATCATTTTCATCCCGATCTATCTTTGCATTCAAGATAGCCCTTGTGTACACCTTATCCGTATTATATATGGAATCCAAAATTTTGTCAGAGTCTGTATCCATCGCCTTCTGTAGGATCCTTAACAAAAGAGCACCCTATGCCATCTCTAGACTCATCCAGCAATAATCACGGACTCTTACTTCATAATCATCCACACAATTTGCCCAATGGTCTTCGATATGTGGTTCGTGGACATAATGCCTCCCCATTATGTGGATATATGTACCGATAGGATCAAAATGAGGCCTCACGAGATTGTAAGTTAACAATGGGAATTCATCCCATTCCCAAGTCAAAGACTTGCAGACCTTCATATCTGACATGCAATGGAGGCCAATAGAAATAGGAAAATCCCAACAATGATTCTTCTTGTGCTTGATATGTTCATGCGCATCAAATAGTTGTCTTGCGATCTCTAGGAGAGCTACCCTGTCAAAAGGGTATCTCGGTAACTTCTTTGGTGCCAGGGTGCTTCTTGCCACCTGAATGTAAGTGAAGGTCCAAAACTGTATGTAGAATGTCCCAAGGGCCTTTACTTTAGCTATTGCTTATGTGGATAGTCTTTTGGCATAATCTCCCTCAATGGAGTGTATGATGGTGAATATGAAAGCATCATTGACTATTCTGAAGTCCGGGCTATTATGTGTGTAGAAATCTTTCCTCACCTGTTGAGGGTATAGAGTGAACGATCAGGTGTTATGTTCTCCTATTGCCCCAACTTTGATTAATCCTAGGTAACTCGCCCTAGTAGCTAGCAGGTACACAACATAAGATGTCATGTAGAAATGGGGGTCTGTCTTAACCTGAACCAATTGCTCATCCAGATTGTCACTTAGAATAGAGGCCCAATGGAACCTCGCCTACCTTTCTCTTATCTTTTTGATCAAAAAGATCATCCATGGATCCAGTTGAGAAGACTTTGGCAGCCCGTACACCCTGCTGATCATTGTTATGGCTGCTTGGATATCTTCTTGCATATACCCCCTTCTCATATCGATCCTGTCCAAATTTTTTTTAGGCAAAGGCTACATCAGATACTCATTATTGACTATGTTGTGGGCCCTTTGTATGTCTTTATTGTAGAACTCTATTCCCTTGTTGATATTGAAATTGAAGAACTTATCAACCCCTTTGGGAAAATGGAAGACATCCTCAATGTTTTCAGGCCTCAGGTCCAAGACTACCTCGCCAACGTTGCTCTTCACCATGTGCTCATCGGAAACATAGTTACTAGCCAATGTATTGATCAAGTCTGTCGATTGAATGGAAATGGGGTGAGTTTCCGCATTCACCAAAGAGCAATGTACCAATGAAGTGCAGTCCTCTGAGCGTCCTACCAGTTGAGCATATTTATTCAGGTAGTCATTCCAGCTTACATTCCTAATGTCTATGTCTATTATGCCTTCGTGCAAGTTGGTCACTTTGGAAGGTGGATGGTAGCCTTTGAGATGATATTTCATCGCTAGTGATGCTACTACCTTTTCGACCATATCTGCAGAGGGGACAAGACATAAATCAGTAACATGGTAGGAGAAAAACTCAGAAAGGAAAGTATATTAGCAAAATTACGCTCAAAAAGGGGCCACAAAAGGCATTTTCGGCCTTTCAAACTTTCGGTGGTGTAGGACCTCTGAAATGTCGACAAGGTCAAAAAGGTTGAAAAGGGGTTCCATTAGATCAGCTTGAAAAAACCCTCCTTAGGCCATTTCGGCGAGATGGAGGTGAGAAACCTCTCGCAGGCCGACAAGGCCGACAACACTGCAAATGCTAAAAAAAGGCCGGTGTCTTGGTAACGTGCTAGCGGAGCTTTCAGCTATCCGGGGAGAGAGAAAAACTTTAACGTGCAAAAGGCCGAAAAAATTGAAGCCGCACTTAGTACTTGGCATAGTCCACTTTTGGCATTCCAGGGGGAAAAGTATGTTTCGGTGTGCGACAACACCGAAATGCCGAAAGATGCCCAGCACTTGTCAAAAAAATTCCTTTGCGCCAACATCAAAATTTTCAAACCTCAAAGGTCTGAAACTAGGGTTTCACAGTCAGACTTGAAAATTAGTCCGATGGTGAGTTTGACCACAAACTCACCGAGGGGAGGCAAGGTGACTACCTTGGAGATCCCCAAGGCCCTAAAAGGCCGACCCCAAAACAAGCTAAACCTAAAGGCAAGGCTGAAAAGGCCGAAAAGGCCGAAAAGACACGAACCTTAAAACTAACACAGGTCGAAAAGGCCGAAGGGCATGGACCCTAATCTAAGACCCAAAAAACAAACAAAAAGAGGGGGGGAAGACCACCAACCTAGAAGACAACGAACTCGGGGATGACCAGCGACGACAAGAGACCAAAATGATAAAAATGCAGCAAGCGACGAGCAAAATGGGCTGGAGGAGAAAGAGCGAGCACGAAAGTGGGGGTTTAAAAACCCTTTGTTCCTTATATAGGGCCACCCCGGTGGGACCCTAATCTAAGACCCAAAAAAAAAGAGGGGGGGAAGACCACCAACCTAGAAGACAACGAACTCGGGGATGACAAGCGACGACAAGAGACCAAAATGATAAAAATGCAGCAAGCGACGAGCAAAACGGGCTGGAGGCGAAAGAGCGAGCACGAAAGTGAGGGTTTAAAAACCCTTTGTTCCTTATATAGGGCCACCCCGGTGGTTGATGTCATCACCCCGGGTGATCGGCCTTTCGGCCTTCAGGGGTGTCAGACCACCAAAAAGGCCAAAACTTCGAAAGGCCGACTCCCGTGCAGGGTTGGACCTCTGAAACTTATGTCCTCCGACAAGTCCGAAAGAGGTGCCAAGGCTGAAAAGTCCAAGAAATGAGCGGCACTTTAACTCTTCGCTCCTCTGGCCTTTTTTGCACTTTCGGACATCCGAAAGTGCAAAAGTGTGACAAGATCGAAAAGGCCGAAAACTGACAACAAACAACCAAAGACAAAACCAAGGACAAGAAGCAAAACAAGCAGAAAAGCAGAAGGGGGGGCCCTTGAGGGCAGAAAGGTCGATAAGGGGAGCATGGTTGTGGGACCACAACAGATATATTTTAATTTTTAATTTAAAATATTAATAAAGAGCTTAGTATGAATATAAAATAAAATAAAAATAAAATGTTGTACATAATTGTTGTATAATTTAATTTTTTTAAAAATAGTTTGTTACCATCGATTATTGAAAAATAATACAAAACAAAGTTACAACATCAACTTACTAATTAAAACTTTGAGAGGCTTGTGATTTGATTACAAATATATTTGTGTATAATATGCTTCTTTCAATGAAAGAAGCGATATAATTTTTCCCTCACAACAAAAATTTGCACAAGGAAATTAAATGGTAGTTAAGGGAAATAGTAGTTGAACTCCAATTATGATGATGAGCATCAACTATTCTATGGTGTAGATCCTAAAGGTTGGATAGACAACACCCTCTACTTATTCAATATATCTTCTCTACTAGCTTACAAATAATCAACAATTATTAATGACAAAACTTCAATTGTATAAAATATTTGAATAGTTTAAGGAACTTTGGGAACATTTTTATCATTTGGGAATAGTGTATGTTTTTCTTCCTCTATATATGAATAAAAAGAGGAGGATTATTTTGGATGGACACAAACTTCTAAATGTGATGGAGAGGAAGCCACAAAATCTCCACTTCCATGGACTTCCACATTATTCTCCTCATCTACTAAATTAGAAGGCAAAAACAACTCAAGGTTAATGTGGATATCAAGATCATCAATATATGCTTGACCATTTTGTTGTATACTAGTATTAGCTTATGGGATTTGGGAAAAGTGTGGTATGAAATGCCTCCAAGGTAGCCTATATATTGCTTTACTTTTCTTTTAGGTCCTTTTTGAGAACAAAATACACAAGCAACTTCAATGGAAGGATTACACTTTTGATTGTAATTTTGTCATCAATATTGTTGTCACATATCAGAATTCGATAACAAGATAGATGATATATTAAACTTCATTTCTATAGACTCCAACTATAAACTTTTAGATGATAGTAGTGTAATACAATCGAACAAAAGACCCAGAATTGAAGATACTAGCAAAATACTATCTATAACAAAAGATAATGAACCCTCTATATTCTATAACCTCCATAATTATTGTTAAGCACCATGAAGCTATCAAGAGTAGAAATAAGTTGGCACTACTTTAACAACAAAAGTGGCATTGATAGTTTTCATCAACCTCTTAACAACATATTTCCTATCATGAGACTCTAGTCCCTAACATTCCAAGAGATACATTATATTCCCATTCATAACCTTATTCAACAATGTCCATACCAATACTAAAACTATCAAAACATTTATGCAGGTTCTTATCAATCTCCTTCCTCTTGGAGTTAGGATCTGGAGAGTCAATATATTTATTTTTCCTAGGGACTAGGATTTTTCAAGTTTGCCTTGATGTCTTTGCTATCAAAGGGGGGCCAGTCCTAGTAGGATGAACACCTAATATCCATTAGAGGTCCTTTCTCTGGATCTTAATAGGGCACTAAGGCCAACAAGGGCTCTTTGAGCGGGAAGGGGATGGGGGGAAACCTAGCTCGCAGCAACAGAGATACAAACATTGGTTTTGTCTTGGGGATTCTTAGTTGGGTCTGCACTGAGAGGTCCCATAGGAACAAGTCCAGGCTGAGCTAGGGATTGCAAGGTGAAAGCCAATGGTTAGTCTTTCAAGGGAAGCATGGTCAGAGCCTGTACAGATCTAATATTGTCCCCGATGGTTCAAGGGATGGAGAATCTCTAGGAGCGACAACCTTTGCCCCCAATAACTTTCAGAGAAGCCAAAGGGAAGGACACGGGAACTATCTTAACACCCCTAGACAAAATAGATCAATTTCACCTCAAATGGCCTTCACAACGATAAAGAAAACAATTGTTAATGTTACCTAGCATCTCCACCTCACAGGAGAAAATATTGTTATCCAAAGCAATTCCAGTTCTATCTAGGGTTGACAGACACTAGCACCCTAGTGTGTAGATGCGGGAGAGTATCCTAGGATCATTTATTCTAAGAACATTCCCAATGGAGGTGAGCAAATGGGGGATTAAGGACCAAAAAAGAGGGGCATATTCCTGAGGGCAGCCACCTCCGGCACAAAAGAGCCAGAAACTCTTCGTTGATGGCTTCGAAAGTTAATTTAAGAGCCCTAAGCCCGTTTGGTAGTGGGAATTAGACTGGAATTAGCATTTGTTAGTTCCCATTTCGTCGAATACTCAGTTTGGGAGTGCAATTTGAAAATAGAATAGGAATATGTAAATGCTCATTTTGCCAAAAAATGAGCATTTACATCTTCCATCTGAAAAGGTGGAGTTGGAATTTGAATGGGGGAAGCAAATTTTTAAATTTTTTGATGTCTACACTTAATTTTTTAATTTTTTATTTGTGGGGAGGGATTTAATTTATTTTTTATTTGTCTAGGTGTTTTGTAACTTTGTTATTTTTTCGAAAAAAAATTCAAATTTTTTGCCGAATTTTTTTTCAAATTTTTTGATGAATTTTTTAATTTTTAATTTTTTTGAATTTTTTCTCAAATTTTTTTTCCAATTTTTTTTCAAATTTTGGTTGCAGTGATTGTAACTTGGTTGCCTGCCACCAACTTTGGCTGCCTAAAATGGTCTGCGATTCCATTTTAAATTCAATTCCATTAATAAAAATGATTTATTAAATTCAAAAACATTAAAACAATTCAAAAAAATTTATTAAAAAAATCATACTCAAATTCCAATTCCAATTTCAAAAAGTGGAACCAAACGGTCCAAACATAATCCAGAAATGAAAAACTGGATTATCAAATCCATGATTTGACAATTTCCAACATTTGATCAAATCCATCATTTCCTAATTCCTGCTACCAAACGGGCCCTAAATGTGCAATTACCAATGTTCGAAAACTACTTATTGGTAACGATATCTTGCATCTTGGGTTGTTTAAAGAAGATGATACAAAGAACCTCTTGGAATAAGGCAACAAAAATAAATTTGAATGCCAAGTTTTTTTTAATCAAATATTCTTAAACCAATCGTCAAGAAACTTCCTAGTAGGAATCTTGTCAATATCAAGAGCATCAAGAAAAATAGCAACATTTTTAAGTTTTTATTTTTCATTACTCATAGCATTTAACATTTTAAGTTGAGAGAGGGTAAGAAGAAGGTTGTTTAACATCTTCGGTTCCATAGCAACCCTTATCGCACAAAACCCTAGCAAGGAAAGTAGTAGAGTCTAGGACACTCGTCACTTTTTGTAGAACCGCTTCTTTGAAGGATTTCAAATTAGGTGGGTTCAATTGTGAATTGTTATCAACTACTTCAATATTATAATCATAAAAACCTTCATGCCGATATAGTGCCCTTCCATAAATGTTGGGTACTCTATCAAGTGCATAGATAAAATGCAAAAAGAAAGGAACAAAAATGCTAGCCAAGCCATCGAGTCAACAAGAAGAAACAAACATAAAACTAAAGCAAATGAACAACATAGAAACTAAGGATAAGAATAGTGCAAGAGAAGGAAAGCAAATGAACAACATAGAAACTAAGGATAAGAATAGTGCAAGAGAAGGCCACTTATGTGGCCATGCAAACCTAAAATGAGACCTGTCTAGCCCCCTCTATGTGGATCTAAATCCAACAACTACCATGTACACAAGCCACAGTTCAAAGCGTTCACATCCCAATTGTGACATTCAAACTATTTCATTACAAACATCACCATGAAACTTTATTTGAATCTAATTGATTTTAGACACGATAAATTATTACGTGGATCCAAAAATTAAAAATGTTTTACATTAATGTATTTATATACTAAATATTATAAAATAATAAAATATTAATATTTTTATAATTATTAATAATTTCAATTTAAAATGTCATATATTAAACTATATATTAATAACTTAATATATTAAGCTAATAACAATATACAAATACTTGGTCGAACACTTGTGGTTTAGGATTCTCCAATGCTTGCCGCCACTATTCTCGTGAGGATTCTCGCCCAGTGTTTTGAACGTCTGGGCGCAGAGGCCAGATCTAATGTCAGTGTTCCGTTGTTGTCTACTGGCTCGTTGCCTGGGTTTGCTTGCTCTACACCTGGGTCTTCTTCTCAGGAGTTTTTGGGTGCTGTTGCATCTACCAGTTTGGGCGGTGTTGTTCCTGCGTCTACTGGTGCTGCAGTGTCCTACGCTGATGTAGCGGCCTATGAAGCGAGAATCCATGGCCCTACCCTTGCTAGTAGGGGGGTTCCCGGTCTCTTCTTGTGCAACCGGTTTCGGTATGTAAACCCATTAGGGTAAAGCTTGATTCTGAAACTGTGGATGAGATTGTAAAAACTGTTGATGATTTCTCTTCCCATGTTATTTTTCATTTTAGGGGCTTCTGGCCCTCGCTCTCTGATTTACATGCTTGGATCTCTAAGCATTAGGAGCCCATTCTATCTGATGCAGTTCAGATATACCCTGTGGCTAGGGGTTTTTTTATTGTTAAGTTTGAAAATGTTGAAGATAGGAAAATGGTTTTGTGTGACAGCTACTTCACTTGGGACGAGCGTTTTCCCCCTAATGGCCAAACCCTAGTATCAAGGGTTTGATCCTCTCTCAGAGTCATTTAATAAAATACCCTTATGGGTAAGGTTGTCGAATCTTCCCCTCCATCTCTAGCTGGATTCAGTTTTGGAAGCTGTGGGTGAGGCTATAGGGGACTTCCAAATGGTGGATTCGGACTCCTCTGAAATTTTTAAGACTACTTATGCTCGTATTCTAGTGGAGGTTGATGTTTCTAAGGGTCTCCCTGAGCAGATTGCTTTGGATTCTCCTGTGGGCTCTTGGATTCAAAATCTAGATTATGAGAATATTTTGTTCAGATGTAAGAAGTGTCACAAGACTGGGCATCTTGTTGCGCAGTGCTTATCTAACAAGATCAAATCAAAGAAATTGCCCTCTTGGTGGGTGGGGGCCTCTGACCACCACTATACGGTTCAGAAAACCTCTAAGGAAGGGGGCTCGAGTTCGAGCCCGACTCAGAATGATCATGCTTTGGCTGGAGCTTTAGTTGATGCTTCGGTTGCTTTTGAAGTTGTCTTTGATGTTGTTGGTGATGGCTCTAATGTGGCTCTGACTCAAGATGTTTTTGTTGTCCCTTCTGGTGCTGCTTCTGCTACCCCTATCCAGACTACTGATGCTACCCTTGTCCAGTCCACTGGTGTTGTCTTTGATTCAGCGGCCTTGTCCATGGACGTTGTTGGTTTTACTGCTCCCCTTGGTGTCTCTGGTCCTGTTGTGGGTGATGTTGTCTTTGGTCCAGTTGCTGCCTTGGGTGCTGGAGTTGCAAGCTCTTCTGTGACCTTCCCTTTAGTGGGCTTGTCTAGCTCTTCATTGGCTTGGCAGAAGGATTCCAGAAAGGTGGAGGATGGATGGACAACAGTGAAGGGAAAAAAATTTAAACCTTCCACTCCTTTTGATATGAACTTACGTTCACATAAGGATGGGCAAAAATGTAAATCTTGATTGCCCTTAGTTGTTTTTGGTGTGGGCTTCTGTCCACTTGGTAGGAACTCTGGTTTGTTCCTTTGGTTTGTTTGGTGAGGCACCACAGTTGTTTTGGTCTTTAATTGCAATATCTGTTTATGCTCTTGTATAAGGTTTCAGGTCCTTTCAAAACCTATTTTTACGTAATCAAAACAATATACTAATACCAATTTATATTTAAACAAGTACATAAATTGTTATATATTATCTTATCAACTACACAACAAATACTACTATTGTAATACTAGAAAGGTAAGTACTAACTAATAGTGGCACTTGTTTATGTGATGACTCTATCAACATCTTTTTTCCCTCTTTTTCAACTACTTAATATCCATATGCTTATCCTTCTCTTATAGGGATCATAAAGGAGTGAGAAAAGGATAAATAATTTTATTCAAAGAATAACTAGTTTTATTCTCTACAGCGATGAGCTCTCCTATGCTCCCTCGTGCAGGCTCTGGGGCTGCGTTGCAGATGCCTCCCATGTGTTCTCTTGCGAGCTTTGGGGTTGCGCTATAGAAGCCTCTCACGCGTCCTTCTGTGGGCTTTGGAGCTGCGTTGCAATTGCCTGCTCTTGCGGTTTTGTGTGCAGGCTTTTTTGCTATTCCCTTGTGTTCCTCCTCTGTTTGCCTGCCTCCTCCTTTGCGGGCTGTGGTTACAAAGGCTCCTTCTGTGGCAACTAGGGTTATGTGTGTCAGTTCTTCCATTCAGTCCCCGCTCCTCTGCCCCATTCACCCGCCTCCTTTAGGGTTTGTGGTGTCTAGGTGTCTTCTATGGTAGCTGGGGTTTCTATTGTCGATGGCTCTCCGATCTCTGTTGCTCCTGCCTCCAAGCCCTCTGTTGGGCCTTTGCCACCCAAGTCTCCTCGGTCCTTGAAGGTTGTATTTGGGGCTACGAAGGTTTCTTCAGTGGAACCTATTCCTTTCCCGTGGTTGTTTCTATATCTCTCTCTTTGGATGCGGACACAATAGCGAAGATTAATAACACCTCTTCAGAATTGTTAAGTCGGGCAGTAATCTGCAAATTTAGGGGCTTTTGGCCTAGCCTCCCACAGCTTCATGTCTGGATTTCCAAATTTTGGGAACCCATCATTTCTAGTACGATCCATATCTTTCCTTTGGCGAAAGGTTTTTTCGTAGCTAAATTTGATTTTGTTGAAGATAGAAATCGTATCCTCTGTGATCATTTCTTTAGCCGGGATGGTCGCTTTGTGTTGATGGTTAAGCCTTGGCATGAGGACTTCAACCCCTCTTCTGATTCTTTTCACAAGATGCCTATCTAGGTTAGGCTCCCTAACCTTCCCCTTCATCTTTGGGTGGATCCTCTTCTTGAGGAAGTGGGTGAGGCTTTGGGGGATTTCCTGATGGTGGATGTTGAATCTACTGACATTCTTCATTTCACCTATGCTCGTATTTTGGTGGATATTGATGCTTCTAAAGGCTTACCTGAGGAGATCAAGCTAGTCTCTCCTAAGGGTAGCTGGATTCAGCCTCTTGACTATGAAGGTATTCCTTTCAGGTGCAGAAGGCGCTTTAATATTGGTCATGTTGCGGCTAAATGTGCTCTGGGTAAAACTAGACATTCTATGTCTTGGTGGAAAGGAGCTTCTTCCCAGCACTACATGGTTGTTAAGAGTTCTTCTCCGTGGAGCTTTTCCCAAGTTGTGGCTTCCCCTTCTCCTTCCGCTCCTGTCTCTTCGACTGTGGAATCTCCGGTGGTGGCCTCGGTCTTATCTAATCAGGAGGCTATTGGCCATGTTGTGCTGGCTCTAGTTTATGTTGGTTCTGGTGGGCTTGTCTCTGAAAGCTCTTTGTTAGAAGACTCTTGTCTTCTTGTTGATTTGTTTGTTGTTGTTGTTTCTCCTGGACCTATTGAGCCCCCCTCTTCAGTGGGTGCTTCCTCTGGGAGTGTTAAGGTTGTTGGTCTGGTTGAGCTTGGACAGTGCGTTGGTACCTTAATGGGTGCTAGGAATTCGGTGTTGGATTCCTCTAAAGTGGAGGAAGGTTGGATCACGATTAGTAAATCTTTCAAAAGATCCTCCCCTTCCTTTGATATGACTCTTTGGTCCCATAAGAAAGGGACCAAGGGATAATCATGTTGTTGGGTTTTTCTCTGGATTGTTGCTTTCCAATGTTTATTCTTTGGCAGTGATCTTTGCGCTTCTCTTGGGGGTCTAGGTTTTTATTTGGTTCAGGCCTTTGTCCCTTTTCAGCATTCCTTTTTTGTTGTTCCTCTATTGTTGGTCCTTTGGCTGTCCTTTTCATGTTCCAGTTGGTTGCTGGTTTTGGTGCCTAATATTTATTCTTTCGGGTTTCTTGTAAAAGGTTCAGGACCTTTCAAATCCTATTTTCCTTCTAATCAGAACTATGTTAATAGAAAAATTATCAATAAGGTGTTTTAAATTAAACTTTAATATAAATATATTTTGCAACTTTAGTATAAATGTGGATGGTAAACACGATGATAATCTTACAAAAAAAATATTAGGTTTGTTAAGGAACACCTAATATTTGTAACATGGTCTAGTTACTCATATCCTCTTATATCAATGTGATTTCCTACTATCTTTCAAGGTTACCTGAGAATTATAAATGTAGTCTAGAAGAGGTTTGATTTCAAAGAAAGTGATCCTTTCGACTTAACAAATTACATGTGGCTTGTAAACAACACCATTGTATACGTGAATTAAGATATTGGAATATTAAGGTGAATAACTACAAATAGTCAACCACCTCAAATGTCATTTATATGCATCACAAGTTTAATCAAACATTATTTCTAGGTTTTGTACTTTGGAGATAGGTCTACACATAGTTCAAAATATCATTATCGGCAACTTATCGCCGAGGGCAAAAAAAAAATAACGGGATATATCAGAGATAAGTCGGGAACTTCTCGAGAACTTAAAAAATGGCTTAAATTTAATTAGAAATGCATTTTTTTTGCAAAATTCAATAAGGAGATTCATCTAATGAGTAAACAAACCAAACAAGCTGATCTAAATATATATAAATGCAAATATGTATCAAAACTGCATCCTCATGTGGAATGTTGATGGCTGGTAGCCATAGTCTGATAGTCTGAACTCTGAAGAAAACTAAAAACAACAAATTGTCTTTGTAAAACTATAAGCAAATACATATGTCAAGTACAATATCAAACTAGTCTACATCTTCCTCTTCCCCTTCCCAGTAGCTCTAGTAAAAACTACAGGAGTGGGAGGGGGTCTAACCCTAGTAGTCCGCTATGGCTATGCCACCTCCCTCTGTACAACTGATTGTGACTGGACCTCCACCCTAGATGTAGATGGTGCTGACACTGGCGATGACTCCTCATCATCTGTATCCTCCTCACTCTCACTGCTCTCATGATCATTCTCCTGAATGTCATCCAATCCTGCTGTGAATCCATCCTCCTCCATAGCCTGCCTCTCCAAATCATAGATGTCATCGTCTGTGAACAATGGAGGCTGCTCTTGTGATGTCCAATCATAGTACAGATCTATGTCGTCCAAATCAAGTGGCCCTGCTAGTGGTAACTCTACCTTTCTTATGCGCAACTTAAGGTTATATTGTACATAAACAAAAATTGTAGCTAAAGTAAATAGAAATCATAGGATCGTAATGAGTCAAATCATAGAATGTATGTAAGATGAAGATCCATAAGACATCAAATCATAAATGTATGTAAGATGAAGATCCATGAAACATATGTCTATCAGTATCTGTAAGATCCATAAAACTAAATCGTTTCATAGTATGAATATGCGATGCTTGATCATTGATCAATGTCAAATGTCAAAGTCTTCGTAACTAGATCTTAGGTAGTCTTTGTTGGTGGCTGTTTTCAAGTCCCTAGGTCCGGCAAATGATGTTTGAATGATTTTGGCCTATTGGGAAGTCATGTCTGTCTGGGATTTGGGCGAGAGCTAAGCTAAGTTTGTCATAGAGATGGGGTCGAAACCAAGTGATTTGTGATAAAAACAAGTTAAAACCCTTTGAGAATCCTTTTGCCAGCTTCAATTTGACCTTAGAAAGCCATGATTGATTGTGAGAGGTAACCCTGCTAAAGGCTTGTTGAATACTGAAATTTGGTTAAGTCTGAAATTTTCAAAATCTAGAATCTGCATCTTAACTCCTATGAAGCTGGAACCTATCTCAAACATCTTGAAGTATATATATTTTATAGTTTGATCTATGGGTCTACGCAAATGCAAGCAAACTAAATTGAATTTGCAATAAATCCTCTATATTCAAGTCATCGGTATGAGAAAGCTCTAAAAATCTAGTACCATGTTAAATCGATTATAAACATCCTTACTTCTTTTCCGCCTTCAAGATCTTGTTAAACTTGGTTTTAAATAATACAAGTGACTATTCTAAAAAATAATAGGAAGGCCTTGACATTTGATCATGATTTCATTATTACTTAGTTGAATGCTCGTAGTTACCATATTTTGTGTTATTAGTATCTCTTCGGAGATCTGCATAAAGCTTACAAGAGAAAATGAAATGAAAGCAATAGCTTGTGCAGTCTATAAGCAACAGTGCATGAACAAAAACATATTCTAAAATAGAAAGTAAAATTTAATACAACTGTTGTGTGCCTGGTAAAGGTTTTTAAGATACTGTTAACAATTCTCTATCTGATATCTGTATAACTTCTTTTAAAATTCTATATCAACAGAAAATCAACACTCAAAGTAAGCATTGTATGTCGTTATCATTAAACATCACACTTACCTTCATTCCAATCCTAACAGGTGTCTCGTGTAAATGCAATTTAAGTAAGATGACAAACTGAATATATAATTGCTGCAGGCAGAACTTTCAAAGTGGATTTCAATGAACACCACCTTTCAATTAATATTTAGAAGCAACAGCTAGTTTGACAAATCTTGTTTATTGAATAAGATTGCTACAGGCTGAACTTTCAGAGTGGATTTCATCAACGCCACCTTCAATGTCAAGATGACTCTACCACAAAAGATTTGCAAAGAAAAATAAATGATATTTTGGAATGTACATTCTCGAGGCCACTGTAAAATGATTACATATGTTACAGGCTTTATTTATGATTTTGCTAGGGTATGATGAACCAATTACTACAGAAGATGTGAAGTTGCAACTTCAAAAGATGAACCTTTTTATGGCATCCAAATTGAATGCCAATTTCATTCAGCCCAACATTCAATCATAAGATGAAGATGCATATCCCATAACGAACTATAACCACTTAAAATACTGAAAGAACCTTGCTTCCATCCCGAATAACATTGCAATATACTTCAGATACTCAATTTATAATGCATGTTCTTCAGATTCTTTTCTGCACGTTGTCAGTAAATAAAGTAGCTCCTACCTTTCTTCTCATTCTGGGCAACGTGTTTACTTATCCCAATTGTGTTTCATAGTAGTCTGTTCATTGCTGTTTTACTACACATCCTGCACGATAAAGTTGCCAGAGACTTCTCCAGGCACAGTTACTTAGAGCTGCATTCGGACTCCCATGGAATTTGACTTGACTTACAGAATTAAATCACCCTTGTGTTGTATGAACCACAAGAACTACACTTGTGGTACAACCAGTGAAATGGTGCCACTCCTTTCTTTTCACAATCGTTACAAAGGATATCCTGCAGTGGTTTATGGAAATTATTTTCATGAGATGGCACCAAATAGAATAGATGCATAGATAACATAAACCCTAAAATCAGATAAACAATGAGAACAATATAATGACAAAGTTACCTGTGTACGCCCTCGGTATTCCTCTGGAAGCTGTTCTGCAGACAATAGAGCATCAAGCATTCCAAAATACACCTACAAGTAAAACTTAACCTATCAGCTGTCTTAGAGTCTAAATATGTAGCAAAGTTGACATCACAACAGCCATGGTAAAATTATATATCAAAATCACATGAATTCTCCAAAATACCCTGGTTTGTTGATGAATCTACATATGTCAAAAAATTTATCTCACTTTTGAAATAAGGAGAAGATACGGTTTTCACAAACAACAGTAGATACATAGTAGTTTTTTTAACATCAACATTTGAAACCTTGATAATGTATACCAAGAATGCTTTTTTATTTCACCAGATTTTGAAAAGGAGAACTCTTATCGCCATACTATAGTGTACGAGCTTACAGTTTGTATAAATAAGCTCCACTATTGCTCTCCTTAAAGAGTTGAAGCCAATTAAAGACAGTATCAGAGAAACAAATAAATCCTACTAAAAAATCAGAATCCAGTTTACTAAGTCCTAGAAAAGCTCCAATTCCAACCAAATATTTGGGCTCACCACTTGTATGAGAAGTACTCAAACATTTTAAAGGAAATTTGTCATCTCAAAAATTTCAATTAATGATACAAATAAGGCTCCTCTACTAAAGTATGCCCAGTAAAGGGATCTGCTCGTTCAGGAATTAAATAAACAGAGAGGTTCTTACAAAACCATCTCAGCTGAAAGAAAAAGAAACTTGTCTGGAGTACAAGGTTTTAAAATAGATTCTATTATCATATCCAAATTTAAATGTCACAATGTTGGTGTCATATAATGTTGATTAATTTAGAAAGAAAGTATTGGCCACAAAATCATGTTTCTTACCGAAACAACCAATAGCATAATGGAGTCCTTGTCATATGTACCATTTCACATGAGGTGGAATCCTCCTAGGTGTAGTGCTTTTTCTGAGAATATGTGGCTAAGGATTGTATCCAAATTTTTATAAAGTTTTCTAAGAAATAGGAAATATCTTATATTTTCTTTTAAATTTTCGCTTGCTGACAGGAGCAATTATGTTTACATTTTGAACTTTCAGCAAATTCAGAATTAGATGCCTTCTTGCAAAATCATTGAAAATTACGGGAAGAATTGTGATTAACAAGATTATTATCTATAAATTTCATCAAGAGTTGAGCTAAAATCTTATGGTCGACAAAACCTTTTAGTTCTGGACATGTTGCATCTTCAACTTCTGTCCCTTTTTTATTTTGCATAAACTTCTCTGTACATTCTCCTAGTCTAAAAGTGAGAGAATTCAAATAGAATCTTTTTGCAGAAGCATCATTTTGGAGGCTAGCAGCCAGCAAAAACTTTTCAGACACCAAATTATATTTATGACAACTGGATAAATTTCAAAGCTTTAAACCGACCTTATTTTTTCAGTATACAAAAATTGTTAAAAAGTTCGTATTAGCTGGGCTAAACCAGACTTCGCAATGTCTTCTCTTCCCATACTTTCTGGAGCAATTTCATTATCCTTAGTTCTTAGATTTGCTTCCTTTCCCACTAATGTCGAGTTCCCTTGAAAATAAACTTGTTACATAATGCACCTTCTAGGAATTAGTGCACATTGGCCTGTATTCAAATAGATTTTTAGGTTGTCATGCCAAGTACAGATTGCATCATAGGAATCCATGATTTTGTCAATATTCAAACTGAAACCATTTCTTGAATAGGGTATCATTTGTATCATTTATTGTTTATAAAACCATTTCCATGTTTACTATGTTTACTAGTTTAAAACTTAAAACTTCACTTAGTATGCCAAACCTCCACCCATCATTCTTATTGTTTATGCAATCATTTCCATGTTTTTTATGTTTATACTTTATTAGTTTAAAACTTTAAACTTCGCTTAGTATGCAAAAGATCCATTAGCAATTCTTATTCTTGGTTCGCACTTAACTCCCAAAGTTCCAAAACTCTGCCCACCATTGTTAAAGTTCAAATTTCAATTTTTCAATGCAATTATTTGATGTTTTCAATGTTTATTAATGCAAATATTACATAGTGTGGTAAAGTTTCATTTACAATTTCCTATATTTACTCCTTACACATCTTTTTGAAACTAATTTTTTTAGTACTAAATGAATTTTTGAGTACTGTAGGTACAGTTTTGATTTTGATTTACTTAAATAAATCATCTATATCTAAGCTTGTACTTGCTGACTTTCTGGATTTGATTTTAATGGGTGGTCCCTTAGGAACAATTAGGGATAGGATTTTTTTTACATATACCCTTATTTTATCTAAGTTCTTGGAAACGTTATCTACTAGGTCTTTATTATCACTTAGTTCTCCTTGCATTCTTTGGTGATAGTTAAACTGCTCATACTAGGTCTATTTGAGATTCTGTTTTGCCTTGGCCATTCTGTACTTGGCCGAGCCTTGCATGTACAGTCCTATTGTGATGAGCAATATTAATAGTTTCTGTGTAAGTGTTCTGACTTATACTTTCCATTTTATTCACCTTTTGTTGTATCTCATAACCAGTTGCTATAGTATTTAAAATATCATTAACTATGTCATCAATGTTTACTTGTGCTGAAATTTACCATTGTACTAACCAATTTCTCTGGGTTTCAAATTGTTTCTATTGTTTTCCAATATTGGTAAGGACATGACACTCATATCTTCCCCACAGTTTTCAATCAGCATAGCTCTTAAATGATTAGTTTATTATGTCTTTAAAGTTGATTTATGAAAGGGTGAATATTAAACCTTTAAATCCTTAAAAAATCTCTATATTTCATGGTTTTTCAATTTGCTGAGTGAGTATCAAATTTGAGGCCAAGTCAAAAATCAGCTTTAATTTGAGTCTTGTAACCATGTACTTAATAGTTAATATTATTAAATGTAAGTTACTTCATATTATTAGAAATTATCTTAAACTGAATAAAATGGCAGTCAAAAATTTCAACACTACTAAACACTTTACAAGAGTTAGACTCCAACAAAGATGACAAAGAAATATAACTCAAGTGTGCAGCAAATGCAAGATGAAAATGAGCAGCAGATTAAAAAGAAAAGAGAAAAAATGGAAAATGAACAGCAAGGGAGAAACTCAACTGTGTTGGACTAATTAGGATATCACCTTAGTAATTAGTTAGTGAATCATTAATTACTTACGTCCCTTACTAACATTTAAGCTAAACTTAGTTGTTTGCTTTTTTATTATTACATTGAGCTCATTTTAGATCATGTTATCTCATTACATTGGATGATGACACCTGTCATGCTCTAATTTAAAACTCAACTTTCAAGGTGGGCAGGAAATTCAAAACACATTGTGTAATAATCATCTACAAAGACAATTATAACTGAAAGTTGTCATGTCACTCGCACTATCATAACTTTAACCCGCCCCAGATTGGATGATAGAAGTCACTTTAATTTCCCTCGCCCACCTTACATTGCCAATGTTTCTTACAAAACTCCATTTCCCATTGTCCACTTTCAATATCTCATCTTTATTTCCTCGTCAATTTTTCATTTTCATCATCTATATTGACAGCCAGTTAACATCATTACTATTTTTCTCTATTTATTCAAAATTTGCCTTTGAAGCCCAAAAATTATTTAACTGCTTCCTTAGTTTTCCTTGAATTAACAGGTTTCAAAGCAAGGTCAAAGCTATAAACACAAGCAGATTTGCACCTCATAGCTTGGCAGGTTGAGTTACCAAATGTGGATTTCTTGAACCAAATCCAGTAGGATACAAATTGTTTGGAATAGTTCAATTTTGCCCAATTTGGTCCAGATTTTTTTCTTCCTATATTTACTCTTTTTAAGTTGACGGTATGGGTATGGGTATGGGTACCAGATATGGGTACAATGGTACAGCAATTTTTCCTTGGGATGGTAGAGAGAGAGAGATTAAAAATATACTGAAATGTTCAGAATTGTAAAACTAAAACATTTGATGGTATGATGCTTCATCATTGATCAATGCCAAATGCCAAAATGGAAGTGACAGAGATAAATATTAAATGCCGATTGATAGTTCAGAATTTCAATATTATGTCATATGCCAATTAATATAAATCAGCTACCCTTCAAAATGCCAAAATAAGAAAAAGAGAGTGAAGAGAGTAAAATGATCTTTGTATTGGGTGAAACAATGCTTTGAGGGATGTTTTAGGGTTTTTGAATGCCATAAAAAGGTTTTAAAAAGCCTTTTTTGTTACTTTTCGGTGCTCAACGCCTTTGGGTACCCACAGTTACACCTGGGTATGCCCAGGTACGCACCCTAGACACACCCAGAAGAACCCCCACCCAGACACATCTGGTACAGGTGCAGGGCAGGCTCTAGGCATATGCAGTAACATAGCTTTTTTTCAAAATCAAATCCCACATTTCTGAATTGTTTTTACCTCCCAGACAATTCAAAAATGTATTAATTACTCTAAGGCCCACTTTTGGCTCGAATCTCATCTACTGAGGCTGAATGGTGCTCCTGCATTGCATACATCTTGTAGGTTGTTTTCATATAGCTAATGTCATGCATTGTTTGCATTTTGGGCATTCATTTTCTTGGAAAGCCAACAGGTAATTTATTTCATTGTATTTCTAATTTCTTTTTTTCAGTTCAGGATGAAGATTTAGGCCCCTTGTGTTATTTCTACCATTTGTATTTTCAGTGCTAGTAAACTATTGTGGTCATTAATAGGCAAGACATTATCAAAATTAGTGTTTTCATTATCACCTTATTATGTTGAAGATATTGTCCCCCATTAGTGGTTGTTATTAACGATAATACCTACCAAACTGTTATTTTTTGTGTTAAAGATGAACATTTAGACAAGGCACAATCTGACTACAGGTTGCTGAGCATGCAGGAAGCGTCTTCATTAGAGACATTTAAGCATCTTAATTAGCATAGTTCATTAACTTCTAAATATGGACAATAATTTCAAAAGTTGACAGATAATGATTTGCTGTAATTGAGAAAATATTTTATTTTGCCAGCACCCTTGATCAAATATTCTCAGAAACAAACAGGAATTACAAGTAATAATGAGAAATTTCAAATTCGTTTCATGTAGTTAACAGAAAAGGCCTACTTGAAATGAAATTTTTATGCCTATTACCTAACCAGCACAAGGAAAAAACACAGCTTACACAAACAGGAAAAAGTAGCTCTCATCCCCATCATAACTCAAACACAACATTAGGATGAGATTGGATTTTGGTTGTGCCAAATTACAAAATATAATGTGGATGCTGCATTTCAAGCCAATCTGTGTCATTTCAGATGGGTATGACAAACATCAAAACTGACAGTGGTACAGCTTTAAACGGTGTCTCTTGTATAACCCATTTCACTAATATACAATCACTTGATCATTTCCACTACACCACAGACTAAAAATCAGTCACACATCCATGATGCATCCCAAACAAAAACAACCTTATAGCCGATTTTTGGATTTTACAACAGTTGCCAATTACTGAAATAGAGTACGACTAGAAAATTTGAAATTGCAAAAAATAACCACACAAGATGACTTACAGCCATGTCTCCCAGAGACTTGCTGCATATTGGGCATGTATAGTGACTACAAGTGTAAGCCTGCATTCATTTCAAATCAAATAATAAATTAGTCCTTGAATCTAGTTTAGTAGTTTTATTGCAGGTAGCATGAAAAAAAGTGCGCATACCTGAAAACAAGCTGAATGCATAAAGTGGCCACAGGGAAGGGCTTTAACTGGAGCACTAGAAGTGAAAAGAAAATCATGACATATAGGGCAATTTGACTCCAGACCCTTTTCCCGACATCTGTGAACAGCTAGGGTCTTTGACATGCAAGCATTGCAAGTCATGCAATGAAAGAAATCAATCCCAAGTCCTTTCCCCACACGACATAAATTGCAAAATGGGCAATGGTATATTTCCCTGGCATTTACATAAAAGGAGACAATATACTCATTCAGAGATAGAAATGCAAAAGGCAGTTATGATCAAACCTAGAAAGACAGAAAATAAGCATCACCTTTCATCATCGAAGAACTTGCAAATGTTGCAGAAATACTTTGCCATAGAGAATCCTTCACAGGTAGGTGTTATACAACTTGATGCAACTGGTTGGATTTGTAGGCATTTCATGCACATCATCTCTGTTGTTGCTCGCCTGCAAAAAAAAATCCATAAGGAATAACGAGGCTAAAAAAAACAAGAAACAGACATATATACAAAACAAGTTATATAACATTCAAATACAAGCCACTGAAACACTAACCTGTCCATTGAATGGTCACTGACTTTGTCATGACAGAACCTACATGTAAAAAGCTGGTCACAACAAGCAGCCCGCAACTTGCAGTTCCGTTTGTAATGCTCACATCCAAAAACTTGCTGATCTGGATCTCGATATGATGAACAGCGCCCAACAATATCTTCATCACCAGAGTGACCTGCTCTTGATTGGGGCAACTTCTGCTGGGCAGCTATCCACCGACTAAATGCATCCTCATAAAAGTGAAACCACATACAATAAGATACAAATTGGAGACCAAGAAAACAAAGGGAGGAAAACAAGCAAAACCAACCTGGTCATGAGGTTCTGAATAAGATATGCTTTTTGCCGTGGATCCAGAGAAGCATCACTTGACACCTTCCTTATTGCAGATTCAAGCTCATTCTGATTCATTCTAAAAATGTCCTTCCACCCAGGCTTGAACTTCTGTGTTCCTCGCTCAAAACATTCATGGATAGTTTGCCCTGTACCCATATGACGCATTAATAAGAAGAAGAAGTAACAATATTATAACTTGAAGCTTTACATTTATAAGTTTCATAAATTGACTAAGCATAATGAACTTGATAATGAACTTGACACTTGACATATAGTTAATTTTTAAAATGATGAATTCCCTATAAAAATTATTTCTGTTTTATTTAGCATCTAAAAGTTTGATTAGATGCGACACTCTAGAGAAGTTATCAACTGCATTATGCAATGAATCAGATACCTGAAGGTGGTTGAGGTTGTTCTTCTACGGAAAGTGTTTCCTGAGAAGATGGTGATTCTTTCCACCAAGCACTAAGCCATTCATCAAACATTGTATTTTTTGTTGCCTGCCGCCATGTATCCATCATCGTGTTCTGCTCTTCTTGGGTGAGAACGCTTGTCACCCATGGCACCATTGCCTGAAGCACTTCTGCACCAGTGGTCCCTATTATGCGTCCTACAATCTTATCCTGTTCTTCTACAGTAAAATGACTGTCAAACAATGGCCACAATTCCAACTCTTCTCGGAACACATGTTGATCCAATGCAACCCGTATTGATTTGCACATGCGTTGAAGCTTCCCAGCCAGATCTTGATGCTTCCGTATCCAATCCCCCGGTTGACAGTCATGCAAACACATCTGTTTTCCACCAACATTTGAAAGACTGTCATTCCCAGTCAAATCATCATGCAACTGTGAGAGTTCTTTAAGGACACAAGAAATATCATCAAATAGTTGCTCCTCTTGCTTGTGATCAATAGTGTATGAATGGCTAACATTATGAAGTGCCTCTTTGGCCTCTAAGGCTGGAAAGACAATCTCATCTTCTGCATTACTATGAGCGCGATAGAGCCCCCACAGCAAACGGAAGCGTCCACTAAAGTGTCGAAGAAATGTCTCATCGCAATCTGTAAGCCTTGCTGACTCAACATCCAAATATTCAAGATCTTTTCGAATGGCCTTGTGAAACTGAAATATATGATCAATTGGCTTAGGCGCTTGACCTATATCATATGAGCCAATATCAGTTCCAAAACCAAACAAACTAGAACTTAGGGAGGGAGTAGCTGGAGAATTGAAGGAAAGGGCACGTAAATTCCTTCCAGTAGAAATTGTTCCTACTCCTAGGTTGTTACTAGTCACTCCCAGCCCAGGAACACAGCAAGGCTGCCTTGCATGTGAGGTTACTGATAAGCATGTAGCATCTTTCAACATGCTTTGATCAGAAATATCATCCTCTCTCTCTGTTATTCCATGGTGAGCTCGTTTAAGTGGCCTTTCAGAAATCTCTGTGGACTCACCTCTATTATCTGACATAATGCAACAAATACCACAGTTTTCGTCTGTGCCTAATCCCATTTCACTAATCCTTTTAACATGGCAATCATTTGAACAATTTGAAGAAATACACTGGAATCTCCCTGATCTAGATATATTTTGTGGGCGTCCTTTACATGCCCAACCAGACAACAATGTGACTAGGGCCATATCAGAAGCAGGGGCTGCATCATAAAACATCAAGAAGAAACACCCTTCAGATACATCAATAAACTGATATTTGTTAATAAATTAATATAGAAAAATATCAAACAGATTTGTCATTATATTCAACTCTGAACCAAATTAATATATACATTGTTACCACATACACAGATACAGAAAATCTCGTCATCTGAAGAAATTCATATATTTATATCTAGTTTCCTGTTGATTACTGCCTGATCATTTAGCATGGCACTAAGTAGTAAATTACTGTTATTAATGGTACTAACATAAGACTTAGAATTCCAGCCATGATATTACACAAAATTGCCTTTACACACTTCTTCCATCTAAGAAATGGAATCCTGCACTCATATTTTGATTGCTGATTAAAGTACGATAGTTTAGCACTATTTAACAACAATCAAATAATATTAAAAAAATCCATCCTCTGTATTCATCACACAAAATTGCCATTACACCCTAAGCCTGCCATATAAAGAATGACATTTTGCGGCTTCTCATATGTGTTTTCCAAACTCAATTAATTCCACACCATGCCCCGGCAATCTTATTTTTGATATGGAAAAACAAATGAGGTAGCTTCCAATAACAAACCTGCTAGACGTATATTCTTAAGCATATTTTTTGCCTCCTCTTCCTCTAACATTCCCACAATCCATGGTAGGACACGTTCTAACAATTTCAGAGGCATTACTCGTAAACTTTGGTATAAAAGAGCACGCTGCTCTGTCACACTACAGTGCTCACGTGCAAGAGGAATAACCTAAATAAGATGACAATAATAATTAAAACTCATAACTCCAGCCAGCAATTGACAGATCCATAATATAGAAACTATGCAGCTCTTACAAGATGCAAAGAATCTAAAACACACCTCGTGCTCCTCACTAAGAAAATGCTGCTCAATGGTTTCTAATATTTGGTCAGCCTGTGAACAGAGCTTCTCATGAAATTCTGATGTGCTTGAGCTGGCTCCAGCATTTTGAATGCTTTCTATAAGTTGACGCAAATCATCGAATTGATTTTCTTCTTTGGCATGCTCACACACAAAAGACATGCCCCTTTTAACCTTCTGATCAACAGCTGGAAATATAATCTTGTCCTCTGCAACACTGAAAACAAGAGGCCACCCTCATTGATAAAGCTAAAAGGATATACAGAACAAAAGGAATTGTCAGAATGTAAGTAACAATGGATTTCTCTACACAAAATACCAAGCCACAAACAATATACCTATGAAAGATACAAATTTCTGCAAGTAACTCTAAACGATCATTAAAAGAGGACAAATTTGAAAAATCTCCTGAAAGTTGTATTCCGTGCGCTTCCTCTGCAAGTTCTTTCAGTTCCTTTCTGATAGCATTATGCCAATGTAATATCTCATCAATTGGAAATTCAAACAGCCCATCAGAATTCTTATCCACGTGATTATTTGTAACTGACTGTAACTTTTTGCATTTAATCTTACAGCATTCCCTTACACTGGAACATTGTTCAATTTGATTTTCTGTTGTGGTAACTTCTGAAGACAACAATCTTTCTGAAATATATGTTGTTTTACTCTCTTCTCTAGATACTTCTTCTACATCAACCAGCAAGCTCTTTTCTTTCAGCCAGGTGAACACAACCTTCGTCAATAAATGAGAAGCGTGTCAAAAAAATGACTTTCGATAGACAACCTGAGAGTAACAATTGGTAAAGGAGTTACAATATATTATGTTTAACATGGTTACCTGTTGAAGAAGCTTTTCCTCAGGAACAATTTTTCTCATACACTTAATCATGTCCTGTCGCTCATCAGAAGAAAGATAGGAAGTAAGCCATGGAAGAAACTCTTCCATTAGGTTCACAGGGATGCTGCACATGAACTGCCACACAAGTGCAGCCTGCTCCTCGAAGGAAAATTGTTGTATAAGCAATGGGAAAACCTGCATCCAGTCAAACACATGACTGAGTTACAAAAAACTAACTCTAAAAGCAGAGACCAGATGAACTGAGATTCTGAACTCTTGAATGGTGCCATGACTACATACAAATGGGCAGTGCCAGGAAAAGGTAAACAGATGCCCACTTCTGAGAGTAGGTTCAAGTCACTGGATAATCTACATGCTTTGAAACTATAATTTGTTTGGCAGTCTACTCTCATACTAATAGTGAAAATTAACTTTTCCAACCACTAAATATCCTTCACACTTGGACACTAGTTGAGTTCAATTGATTTTAATGACAAATCCACTGTCATAAGTTTCAGTTACTTGCCATTAAAGTGTGCCCCAAAAGGTAAAAAGTACCTCCAAAAAGAAGCCTCAAAGTCTGACTCCAGCTAGCCGAGAAAGAATGAAAGAAACAATAATTTTGCCAACAAATGACCAGAGGAGAATATAACTTCAAAGTACATCATAATACTGTCCTATGAGCTAAAAACGTAACTAAGAACATAAGCTCTGTCATTACCCGCCTTAAACTAGAGCAAGATAAATAATAATTGCAACCTGGGCAACTTAGTAAGTGCAAGACCAACCCAAATAAGTAATGAATATTGGAAGGGCCAACCATATTAAGGACTGCGCAAGGATTAATAAGTGACTAAATGAGGGACACCAACCCAGTAATCTAAACACCTGCGATTTCTTACAACAAATAAATAAAACAGCACTAAGGTTAGAACAAATGATGGTGTTTGTTATATCCAACTTAATAAATAAGCATTTGTAAGGCAGCGATTTCCTAGAACAAGAACAAAATAAAATGAGATTAAGTCTAAGCCAATGGTTAAGAGGTGTGACTCTTTCAAAGTAGCAGAAATATTGAAGACAGGCGACTTCACCCTCATATTGAGGGTATAAAAGGAAGGAGAATTCATTTAGAGAGGGATATAGAGAGATTCATTGAGCAATAAAAAATCAATAGAAATCAGATCATCCATTACTGGTTTGGACATAAATAATTATTCTCAAAAGGCAACAACTAAAAGTGGCGAGTCAATGTATTTTTCTTTCTCTGGGTTTGATTGTGTAACAAATTTTCAGCATCAACGTTTTGGATCACACTACATGATCCATCATCAAGATGCAAGAGAGAAAAGGAAAGAAGATGGTAGATTGCAGACCTAGAAAGGAATAAAAAGAGGGGAAGGAGTGAGGGAGAGAGGAGGAAAACACGAAAGACAAGGCTGACAAGACCCCCAAGATATAAATAAATAAAATTAAATAAAACCCAAAAAATAGAAGACCAAACCAATACCAAGCAAAGAGAAAATTAAACGTGTGTAAGCAAATACGTAACTAAATAAACATAAAGATAAATAAAAACACCAAAAATAATAAAGTAAACCTAGAATATATATATATATAGACACACACACCCACACCCACAAATATATACATATTAATTAAAGAAGCACAATAATATATATATATATGGCAACAAGTGAGAAACACAACTATAAGATAAGGAAGAAAACAATCTAGAAAATATCAAAACATCTAAAAAACAAAAAAATTCAAATGCCCCCAATTAAAATAAGAATATGTAAAACTATAATAATGATCAACAATATAAAACTGAAAAAAAAAATGATAAATAAGAGAAGCAAATGAATGACACAAGAAAAGCACAATTGAAGATAACCAAACAAACACATAATAAAGAAAACAAGACCAAAAAATGCAAAAAGCAAACAAAACACCGAGGCAATAAAAGAGAATACATACACGCAAATAAGAACATGCACAATAATAAAAAGAACATAAATGAGCAAGCAAAGGCATAAAAAGGGAAGGTGCATACACACACACACAACCAGACAAAAATGAAAATGCAAACTTAGCACAAAGAATGAACCAAAACTAAACCCAAATTTAATTAAATAAAATGAGACGTACGCACACAACCAAACAAACAAAAATGAAAATACAAACCTAGCACAAAGAATGAACCAAAACTAAACCCAAATGCAATTAAATAAAATGACAAAATAAAAAATAAAAAATGAATAATAATTAAAAAGAAGCAAAACCATAGAACAACACACTACTAAATAAAATCAATAAATGCTCGCCAAATATTATAAAAATATGTATAATGCTATATATAAGTGTATTCACAATTATGTACATATACATATTTAGATATGATTAAAATTATTATCATTATGTATATTTAAAATAATGACAAAAATTGTGATTATATATACAAATGTATATTTACATATATGTGAATACATAAATATAAATATAAAAGTACGCACACACATAAATGCAACCAGGGATAGGCAATCAAAGCAAGTAAAACAAAAGGTAAACAAGGGACCACAAATAAATGGAAACAAAAAATCGACAAGGAAATAAAAATGAAAACAAAACAAAAAGCACCTAACGAACACTGAGAGAATAAAACGACAAGAGAGAGACAAAGGAAAGAACAAGGGCCAATAAGACAAGAGGAAGAATAAAAGAGAAGGAAGGACCCAACGGGACAGAAAACTCCAAGAAAGAACACCAAAGAGAGAAAGAGAGAGAGAACAAACCCAAAAAGGGGGGACAAAGGAGAGCATGAAAAAGGGAGGGAAAACACAAAAGAAGAGGGGAAAGAAAAAGGCAAGCAAGCACAAACCAAGGAGCAAAGGTGTGAACTCAAAGGAACACAAACCACTAGACCAAAGAGCACCAAGGTGCAGGGCAAGGGGGAGAAGAGAAAAGGGAAGAAACTCAAGAAGGAACAAGTGCCAGGCCAAAAGGGAAACCAAGAGAGGGAGGAGACAAGACAAGGAGAGAAGGAGGTCAAAAGAGAGCACTGGCGCCCATAAAGAGACCGCCACAGAGAGACTCAAAGAAGAGCAACGCTCCACACACTAGGAAAGGGAGGAGAAGGAAGGAAGCACAAGAGAGGGGGAAGGAGGACTGATGGAGGGGGGGGCTAGAAAGAAGGGTCGGGAGGAAAGGCCTAAGGGAAGATAACAAAGGCTGCCAGGAGTTCCTCAAGCTCCATCCATCATCTCTATTAAGGTTGGAGGGGTTATTGTTGATTTTGATCGCCTCCCTGAGCTTCCTTTTGAAGAAGTCATCCTCCTTGAACACAATTTGAGTGTTCTCTAAGAAAATATGGGGCTTAGTGGACAAGGAATGCTCGGCTAGGGCTGACTTAAGAATACGCTCATGCTTGATATCCATAGCATGCTCTTTAATTCTGGTGTTGAAGGAGCAACCAGTTTCACCTATGTAAGGGGTGCCACAAGAACACATAACTTTATAGACCCGAGACTCTAAAAAGACATCCCTAGAATCTTTAAGAGGAGGAATGCAATTCTTTAAGATGATCAAGGGCTTGAAGGTAATCCGAACACCTTTTTTGATCAAACTCTTAGATATCTTATGGGAGATACCTGCTACATAGGGTAAGGAAATGAATGGGGCAGCCTCAAGAAGAGAGGATCAGGGCTTGGAGATGTAGTGAAAGAAAGATCTGGCTTAGCGGAAAGCTCTAGAGATTTGCTTGTCAGAATAACCATTACACTTGAATACCTAACGAAGATGGGTGAACTCAAGGTCTAAGTTATGTTCGTCACAAAGCCTATTCCTGGTTGCATTTATGTGTGCGTAGTTTTATATTTATATTTATGTATTCACATATATGTAAATATGCATTTGTATATATAATCACAATTATTATCATTATTTTATATGTACATAATGATAAAAAATTTAATCATAAATAAATACGTATATGTACATAATTGTGAATACACTTATATATAGCATTATACATATTTTTGTAATATTTTGCGAGCATTTATTGATTTTATTTAGTAGTGAGTTGTTCTATGGTTTTGCTTCTTTTTATTTATTATCTATTCTTTATTTTTTTATTTTGTCTCATTTTATCTAATTGCATTTGGCTTTAGTTTTGGTTCATACTATGTGCTAGGTTTGTATTTTCATTTTTGTTTGGTTGTATGTTTGTGTCTATATATATATATATATATACACACACACACACACCTTCCCTTTTTATGCTTTTGCTTGCTCATTTATGTTCTTTTAACTGTTGTGCATGTTCTTATTTACGAGTATGTATTCTCTTTTATTGTCTTGGTGTTTTGTTTGTTTTTTTTGCATTTTTATGTGTTTGTTTGATTATCTTCAATTGTGCTTTTCTTGTGTCATTCATTTGCTTCTCTTATTTATCATTTTTTTTCAGTTTTATATTGTTGATCATTATTATATTTTTATATATTCTTATTTTTATTGGGGTATTTGTATTTCGTTTTTGTTTTTTAGATGTTTTGATATTTTCTAGATTGAATTCTTCCTTATCTTGTAGTTGTGTCTCTTGCTTGTTGCCATATATATATATATATATATATATATATATATACACACACACACACAAATATATACATATTAATTAAAGAAGCACAATAATATATATATTACACACACACACAAATATATACATATTAATTAAAGAAGCACAATAATATATATATATATATATATATATATATATATATATATATATATATATTTCTAGGCTTACTTTATTATTTTGGGTTTTTTTATTTATATTCATGTTTTATTTAGTTACATATTTGCTTACACACACATGTTTAATTTTCTCTTTGCTTGGTATTGGTTTGGTCTTCTATTTTTTGGGTTTTATTTAATTTTATTTATTTATATATTGGAGCTCTTGTCAACCTTGGTTTTCGTGTTTTCCTCCTCTCTCTCCCTCACTCCTCTTTTTATTCCTTTCTAGGTCTGCAATCCACCATCTTCTTTCCTTTGCTCTCTTGCATCCTGATGATGGATCATGTAGTGCAATCCAAAACATTGATGCCAAAAATTGTTACACAATCAAATCCAGAAAAAGAGAAATACATTGATATGGATTGTGGAAATCTGATAGCATTGAGTGGTGACTCAATTCTTATGAACGTTGGTGACCCTTCCACCGATAAAGTATAAAAGAGAGTTCATTTCAAGCATTAAAGAGGACTATCAATCATCGAATCAGCAAACATTCCAAGTTAAGGAAGTAGCAGACTTCAGATCAAACATTCATAATTCCACCAGCAAATCTTATTGCAGTAGATAATATTTAAATCAGACTAAGAACAGCAAACTAATACTCTTTTCAGATGCCTATATCATTGTATAGCTGTGTCACAAGGTTCGCCGAATTTTCAGCTTCAGGTTTGAAATTCGGCGAACTTTTAAAAACTTTAAAAAATTCGTATAAATTTGCCTACAGTTCGTACGGCAAAAAAACTAGTCCCTGCAGCATCATGGTAGCGAGCCCTAAACAGTTCAGCGTTAGTGGGATGCGTCAGTGGTATCTTCACGTTTCGCTGCTTGTTGCCGCATTGCCCGAGCCTTCCTATCGATGCACACTTTGTTCTCGAAGCTCATGGCGCGCTGTGAAATACGCATCCCAGGATGAAGAGCAGGATTCCGATCGGCATCGGCCATTTCAATCCAACTACACCAGGAACAGGTGGGTGGGAAGATAGCCGGGACAAATAGTTAACTAAAGTTGCCCGCAATAATCTTTAATATTTAGTTTTGTTTTATGGGTTTTGTGTTTTGTTTTTAATGTTTTAAGATTTTGTACATTATTTTTATTTAGTTATTAATATTAAAAAGATTTACATTAATTTATTATTTGTAAAGTTTATTTATTTTTATAAATTTTATGCATGTTAATAATTAATTATTATTAAAATATTAATATTTAATATATTTTATTTAATTTTAGTTTATAATTTATATATTTAGTAGATATTATAAATGTTTTTTATGGTTTATCTTTTATAAATGTGATATCTTTTATGATGATTTCAAGTCTATTTTGTAATGTTAAACTATTTAGATAATTTATTGGATATATATATATTTTAAAAAATTTATATAAGGCGAATTTCATATTGAATTTTTTTTTGAATTTTTTGTCCTTGCCGAACTTTATCCGAACTTCATAGTTGTCGAACTCGAACCTTGTGACTTAGTTGTATAGACTATGGAGTATGGAGCATACAATATAGAAGGCAATCATACTTTGTTATCTGATTAGACCAAAAATCAATGAAAACAGCAAACTTTAACATATGAAAGTGATTTGTGATAATTTCCTGATCTCAGCTTGCTCAAATTTCTGCTTTGAGGGTTAGGAGTATCAGCATTGTCTCTCTTGATTCATTTCTTAGGATCCTTGGCAGAACTTTATTTTGCTAATCTTTGAGGCCACTGGTCTCTTTTTAAGTTTTCACTTAATGATACAATAAATATATTTATTTTGCATTCAGTATGGTATGATGTTTTGAAATTTCTGAATTAATTTCACATAGATCTGTGATAGGAAAGATGGTACAGGTGATCTCCTCCATATTTTCAAGGAACTAAAATCGGCAAGGCAAGGACAATAGCATTACAGAGGATAAGTGTAGAAGGAAATCCTACTAGGTTTATATGCCACAATGATTAACAACTTGTTATAGGCATTACATGTACAAAACTAATAAAGAAAATTAAAATTTGGCACAACTTGTAACCCGGATGATGTTCAGCATGCAAAAAATTGCTCCGAAGTCTTAAAATCTTTATGGCAATGAGCAGAAGAGCCTATATTTTAACATACACATTGAAACACCTGTTTTCTTTTACAATCGTAGCATAGTTAAACCCAGCAGCTGCCTCGTCTTTTGATGCAGAAGTTTCAATTAAAAGACCTACTTTAGATGTAGGATAAAAAATAAATGTACTATACAGAAAAACTCATACCTGCTCTGCTTCTTTCGACATATGTTGACAAAGAGATGTCTGAATAGCTTCTGTGCAGCAAACAAGCTCTCGTCGTAACTTCAGAGAACCATTGTGGTTGTCTTTCAGTGCTGAATTTAAGAGATCAAATAACTGATCAAACAAATCACTTTCCCCTTTATGCTCCAAAGAATATGTCCGTGCAACATTCTTTACACGTGAATCAAGTGCTGGAAAGATTACCTGCGTCAAACACAACAAACAAAAGTCAACAAAACTGTCAAAGAAGAGATAAGAAAGGTATTAACTCATCTCATACTGATGCAGTTGTTATATAATTCATGGTGTTAGGCATGGAAATATAATCTCTAAAATATCTTCATTATGGATTTTGAAAGAAGATATTTACTAAGATAGCACTCATACAGCAGAAAATTATGGCCAAATCGAATTTAATGATATAATATTTACAGCATTTGCTTTAGTTTCATATAATTCACTACTCAAAAATAAAAAGCATACATCTATAACATGGTTGTAAAACTGCACAAAATTATTGAGGAAGAACATTGTTAAAAAAACAAGTTAACCATTCATATTCTAGATTACACTACTTTGCACAAAGACACCAGGACAGTACAGCAGAAAGCAGGGGACTGTTGTCCAGAAAAGTAGGGAACAATAGCAAAAACTCTACAAGACAACTGAGAATATCAACTTTAAAAATAATAAGTGTTTTCAATTCAAAAATGTGAATAATAGCAATTAAGATCTTTCCCCCACTATTGGGCATCAATTTTTAATCATAAGTGGAAACTACAATATACAGTGCAAAGAAGAGAGGGAGAATAATTTTTTGGATATTTTACTTCATCTACAGGAAATTAAAATGAGAAATAATAGAACTCCACTTCAGCCAGAAACCAGGTTTCTTCTATGAGAAAATCATTCTACAGCAAATTATCACAGCCATATGGAAAACTCTTTTACCTATAATAATAGTAATTAACACTTTACCTAGTATGGTGATCTGTTCCAACTTCCTAATTGACAGAAATTTATTGTAGTCATTTGCTGCAAATACCTTAGCTATCTACAAGAAGTCACATATTCAAATATTCACATGTATTTTTGCCAGCTACAGACTGTTTCCATCCATTTACATTTCAATTTCAGCCTATTTGTACTAACAAGTGCTTCCTGCAATATTAAACCCGCATTTTACCAAAAAATGTTATGACAGAACAAAATTATTTTCATAAAATGATCACAGGCATGCACTAAAGACAGAAGCAGGAAAGTAAACAGTTCATGATATTTCATGATTTGACCAAGTGACAGACCTGACATGACTCTGCCAATTCAATTTACATTGAGTGCAGTCATAACCCAAACAATCTTGAAAACAGACAACCAATTTCGCCATTTTAGTATATGTTCATTCCTTTCCAATGGTGATACATTTAACATAAACATAGCCATCAGATGCTAGATGGAGTGGTTGAAAGTTGAAACAGCCAATTACCTATGCAGCAAAAACATGTTTAAAGCATTTTAGAACATACCATGAAAGTGAAGTAATGAGCATTTGATAGTTTTCCTTACTAGGAAGGAATTGATTAAGGTGTTTTAACTTGCAGAATGGCTGAGTTTGAAAACAGGGAGTCTAACTGCATGAGAGCTAAACATGGAATGCTAAGACAAGAGCTGCAACAGCAATTATCAGGAATGAAACAATGATCTAGATTTTCTATTATGGGACAGGTTTCTTAGATGACTTGCTGCACCTGTTGCCAAAGGAGAAGTGAAACATTAAGTGCTTATTTCAATTAGTAGTTGTGGAGTTGTTATAGTTTTGTAGCAGATATGATTATTATGTTGAAAAACATATTTCACGAGGTGTTAGATCATAAAGTAATAAATAATTTAATGGCATTCAATAATACTGTGAACAAGTTGTAAATTGTAACATAACGAAATATTTGACCCTGCTAAAGCCCAAATATGCTAAAAATTTGGGACACTTGTGAGCATTGTCCATCCTTGTCCTGCCCCCTCTATAACAAAATATCAATGCCCTGGACAATTGTCTTAACTCTAAGACTTCACTATTTTCTATACTAAGAATGAGTGACCAGACAGCAAGGATGGTAATGAGCAGAAGTGATCACTTGAAGGGTAGCGATTAATAGAAATAACAGTATATTAGACAGCCATCAGTACTACAGCAGAAATAATTAGTTTTACATACGTGATTGAAGGATTATTAAGAGATGTTATTAAGTGGATAATCTATGGCAGTAATTGGTTAAGAAGAAGCATCATTGAAAGTTCGATTCTGAAGAGGCATGTCCATTCCTGAAAGAGTGCCAACTTCCCAAGGATCATCCCTCTTCATGAAGACATTAAAATATAAAATGGGGAAGACCAAGATGGGGACAAGGCATCAAGAAAAGAAATTGAATTAGCATTGGTGCTTATAAAGAGCAGATCAATTCATAACATATCAAGTGATCAAGCAATCATTCCAAGCAACATCAATCTTCATAAGAGAACAGAACAGTCTTCAGCAATCAAATATATATAGATCAAAGGAGAAGAAGCACGATCCAATCAGACAAGAGCAACCTTACATGTAATCTGCACACATCTGAAAACAATTAGATCAAATCATCAGCAATCCTATATAGCGATCTGGTATCCTAATTACCTTTCTGATATGCAGCATGATAATGTTTCTATACATGATTATCAAATATGCAATAATATGTATACAACATGATAATATATTTACATAACCTCTCATATATTAGATATAGGCAATAATATATAATATCTAGTCTGTTGCTGGAATCAATCATGACAAGGAAAGCAAGGGAGTGCAAGAGGGAGAGCAGAGACGGAAACTCCTTCTAGACCACCCCATGCTGGATGTCCAATGTACCTACCACTTGAGCCCATGGGGTGCAAAAACACACTCTTGGGCTTGGATGAGATGTTTTGGGCGCCCTATTGTGGCTTCCTCTCCAAACTATACATGCAATAATATGTATACAACATGATAATATATTTACATAACCTCTCATGTATTAGATAAAGGCAATAATATATTAAATCTAGCCTGTTGCTGGAATCCATCAAGACAAGAATAGCAAGGGACTACAAGGGGGAGAGCAGAGGCCGAAACTCCTTCAAGATCACCCCATGTTGGATGTCCAATGTGCCTACTACTTGAGGCCATGGGCTGCAAAGACACATTCTTGGGCTTGGATGATATGATTTAGGCGCCCTATTGCGGCTTCCTCTCCAACCTATATGTTGATTGATGGTAGACACACTTATATGGGTGTTAATGAAGTAGCACAAATAAGGAAGGCAGAAACGGGCTTCCCCATGAGTAGACCACCCCATGCTGGATGTCCAAAGTGCCTACCATGGACTTAGATGAGGGATATTCTAGGTGCCCTATCATGTTGCCTCATCCAACCGTCCAATATGGTTGATTACTATATTTACGGATGTTGCCTATTTATTAAGTTCAATATATTCTAAGGTTATTACAAATGACCACCAATGCAACTGATTATATATTCAATTATTTGTTATTAAACCATAATCCTAATAAAATAAATTGGTCTTATGAATTATATTTCCATTAATATCTAACATGATTACAAGAGCTAAACTAGGATTTATCTTGCTTATAGCATTTTAATTGGTAAAATTATAGCTCTAATTATGTTAAATTTATTTTCATAAAACTCGGGATTTTAGAGCAAGACTTAGGACAATCCAAAAAGGGACATTACAATCCTAATCAAGTCACCCACTGCCATGTTATGACTCTTCCACAAATGAATGACATCACTAGGAACATGTTATGGAGTTCAAAGCACTTTTTCTAGTCATAGGATTTAATAGAGTTATCATTCTCAAGGGAGAGTGTTGCAAGAAAACATGCACTTATTTAAGTAAAACTTTTGTCAAGATCAAAGTTTCCTATGAGGTTTTAGCAGAAGACAAATATCTCAATCATCAGTGAATGTGTAAGTAGGATGACCAAAGGAGATGAATGACAATTGGAGGACTTAATTTTATGGGGATAATTTTATCGCTAGTGCCAAGGTTCATATTCTATCGTGCACAAGCTCCAACACATAAGTGTAGATCTATTTATGGGTGTGCTAGAGAATCCCTAATTTAAACTGCACTGCTAAGTTCAATCTCATCTAGGTGTCAACCCCATCCGAGAAAATATCTAGCATATATTGAGATGTTGAAATGTTCAAATTCAAAACAATAATAGTTTAATAAGAGGATTCTCGAATAATAGATTAATATCTATATTACGGTCCATAGCCTTTAGCTCCTAGTAGGTTAAGATCCAATCTAGCCTAAATTTGGGTCCACCTGTAAGTTCATCTTGGGTGAATGGGACGAATTTGGCAAGTACCCTTGCCCAACTGACAAGGATTGGGGGGGGCAGCAAAGAACATGTTCCGAAGACGATTGTCCAAGGGGCCATTTTTGGGGATGGCGGGGGCAACTAATTATATGAAGCAAAGATGAAAAAGAAAATGACAAGACATCTTACAATTGTGGGGGACATTAGGCCATCCCCATATTCCCTCTCCTTCTCAAGACATTTTGGCACATTTTCCAAGTGGAGGGGACAGTAGGGGATTGTCCCCAAACATCCCCAAATGTGATGTCCCCATTCTGATATAGAATTTAATAATAAATAATTTTAAAGAGTGAAATTTTATTAAATAAATAACAATCACAAAAGAAAGATGTAATAGCTTCCTATCTGTAATGAGTATTTAATAAATTAATTAATTAATTAATTGAAATAAAGAAGTATATCGATTGAATGTATATAGATCAAGCATCAATGTAATATTAAAGAATAAGTTAATTGAATATATATTGATCATCAAATAAATAATTATTGAATTAATAAACAAATAAATAAAATAAATTTATATATTGAATGATTGAATCATATATCATTCATAAAAATAATAATTATTAACTAACAATAAATAATTTTTATTAATAAAGAAATAATCATATACGAGAGCATTGGCTCCCGTCAATGAAGCAGATAAGTCCTACCAACGAATCACCCCGCCACATTGAAGGAGTTGCGCTTGCCAATACACAAGCAAATACCATTCAATGCCGACAGTTCATATAGAAAACGCGAGCATTACAACACAGGTTTGAAAGAGATTAATTAATGAAGAGGTGTGTCTAAGAAATAGGGAGGAGACATATCCTCGAGCATCGCACCTCATCACTCCACCAATGAGAGATATAAAACTAACATTCACAAACACTTACAGGGCAGCACCACGGGAGAAATTATAAGACACGCATTGAAAGAGAACCAATACGGCTCTTTCCTTTAAACAGCAAGTTGATTAAAAGATACAAAATATAGTTGAATCAATATAGTTCAACCCTTATTGGCAGCGGCCTATCAATCTGTAAGATGAGTATAAAATATATACTTCTGTATCAGGTATGTACAGTGAAAAATAGTACAATACTCGTATAAAATTCAGAGCAATCGTTCTTTATTTGGATATTGCCAAGTTATAGGAAAGGGCATAAACTACTGCACATATACGTTCCTCTACCAGGTATGTATAGGAGCCTGGAAATTCTTATTAAATGAAAGATGAGCATACTTAAGATAAGAAAATGAATATTACATACAGAAGCCATATTCAATCCTACTTATCATCTAGCTTTAAGAATAGAGGAATGTGATGTTTCCAAGGAGGGGCTTGTATAAATCCAAGCAATGGCTATTTGTCCCAAGATAGGGTAGGGGTCAGCGTCCCGGAAGCCTTGAGGGCAAGTCTGACATACATTTATGTTGCACATCTCTGACATGTATTTGTTGTTGCTTTATGAGTATTTGTGTCCTGCTCCAAGCCTTACATGTTTTTGAGTGTACTACTTCATACATTACATATTTGATGTGTATTTATTGCGCCATTTCTGATATATTTGATGTGTACTTATGTACCACTAGATGTCTTATATGTTTGGTGTGTAAGTGTGCTACCTCATGCTTTAAGTGTCTAATCATTAATGCATATTTATAACCTTGTACGCATTTATATGGCTTCATGTCCAATTTATATTCATAGTTCATGTACTACCTCATGTCCAATTTATATTCATACTTCATGTACTACCTCATGCCTTATATGCTGTGTATTGATGAAGAAATATGACGAAATGGTACAACATCATCCAAGTGGTGGGGCTATGTTTGGATTTATAGTGAATGCAATATTAGATACTCAAGCTCGTACAATAAAGTGAAAGGCCATTTGAGCAAGACCCCTAGATAAGGCATCAAATTTTGCCCAAGCAAAGATGGTAACAACATTCCAAAATCACAAAGTTGTGCAATATATTAATGAGCAAGAAAAAGTAGATCAAGAAGCAAACCCTAAATCACATCATCTTTATCTGTCATGTCCACCGTTTGAAACCCTGATTGTGATATCCCCATCCTTTTCACATCAATTTTGTGAGGTCTATGAGAGAAGAAATTGCAAAAGTGATAAGCAAATAAAGGATATCAATTAAGGCTTTTACCATGGAAGGATTTAATAATAAAGATTTAATAATGAATAATAATAAAACTAAAATATAAAAATATTAAATAATCAATAAAATAAGTGACATAAATAAGATTGTGATTATCTTAACTAAAGCCAAACATACAAGCGATCTAATTAATCAATTAAGGAGACAGATTTAAGGTTAATAATTAAGCCCGACAAAACAAGGAAAATACGAGTCTCTATAGACAACATTAGAGATATATGGAAATAGCAATCATATAGCAAGTGTTGAAGCTTTAGTCGGTCCTCTCCTTTAAGAAATGCTATCGCCCAGCTCCAGCAAGCAATACAAACAATCAACACACCCCGTCACCATAGCAATTAGTACAAATATTTCTCGCTGCTATATTGACAAAGGAGTTATAGTTTGGAGGATATCAGCATATAGCTGCAATACAATACTGAAATTAATATGGCCATCATGGTGTGTAACTAATAGGGAATAACCGCAGATGGATACCAACATTACACGGAAGCAAAGTCTTACAGAAGGAGCTTAATACTATAATTGCCAGCCAAAGAAGATTACACTTGCCGGGAAAAGTACGGAGAAAATAGAGAGACAATTTATGAGACGTATTATTAATGCATGAAGAAGTAGCAATTAACTGAACAGCGATTTCAGGTACAGCGACTCAATATTGAATAAGGTGGCAGCGATTATACCAGATTATCTATTATAATATTAATATTAATATTGAACATCACTACTAAATAAGATAGCACTTTTGCTAATTGATATCATGGGTATAACAAATCTGATTGAGAAAACTGCTCAGTAATAGCTGTGTCCCAACAAGTATGAAAAGGTGCACCTCCTAGTAGCAAATTATGAGAAGACAATCAATATCACACAAGCCAAGTGGGAAAAGAAATAGGGATTTAAGAAAGGAAGTAAAATCCACTAGCGAGCAAATGTTTTGCAAGTACAAATTATGCACTGAGGTATGGGTCTCCATACATAATAATTCTGTGAGAGTCTGCATACTCCCTGAATTGCTGTTCATGATTATCTGGTTGTTTATTTGCAACAAAGATGATTGATCAGCATACATATGCATAGTTCAGAATTACTGTATATTATCTAACTGTTTATTTGTACCAAAGATGATCTGATCTGCATACGTCTGCATACTTTCTGTTTATGAATATCTGCCATAGTGCAATAGATAAATTCAGAGCTGTGTTCCTTGGCATGAGTATCATGTGATATATATATTGCATAATGATTCTGTTTATGACTTATTTCTATTGAATTAGGTATGTAGTACAGAAATATGATATTCGTATGTGATTGCTTATGTATATCTATACATGCAGAGTTATAAACATCTGCATACCTCCAAAGTAATAAGCCTTCTATAATTATCTGATTTAGCAATAATAGGTATATTGCAGGTTCAGTTACTTAATATAGAAGTATGCATAAGATGTTCTGTATATTTATATTTTCCGACTGCTGTAATCAACCATAGTAAGGAAGATGAGGTAATTACAGTTGGGAGAACAGTGATGAGGTTACCTTCTAAGCACCTTATCTCATGGTTGTGACCAGGGAATCTCCATGGGGCCAAAGGGGGACAAAGTGGACTGCCTTTGGGCTTAGGAAGGATAGACTTACAGGGCACCCTGCTGTGAATCACGCCCACAGAACTTACCATGGTAAATAGGTGTTCAATCATTTGAAGTCAAGCTAAGAATGGTGAGATGAAGTAGAACGGCCATAGGACCCTACACTAGGTAGCCCACCTCATACGTATGGCACAGGCCACATGAGGCCAAGGGTGATGGTAAATACACACTTGGGCCTAGGGGTTTAGCTATGAAAAATGATTATAAGTAATAAATCCTAATTGTGTTGCAGAGCTTCAATCAGAGTGAAAGTATCTCTTAAACCCTAATTGTTTGACAGATATTGTCATTTAGGGCAAAATTTGGATACTCATAATTTGGGGACATTACAAGTGCTATTAGAGCATAATCCTGCAATCCTGCAAGACAAACCTACCATAATTGCCATCCTTTTTCCTTAAATAAGTTAAGAGTATCGACATAATCAAGTAGGCCAGCATTACATCTCTACACATGTGACTTAAATATGGTTACTCTAAATGTATTTTATATACATAGCCTTCATGTGAATACCCTCTGTTTGTTTCATGCATGCTCACTCCATGAGAAAATTCCTCATGAATGCATTGTGTATTGCTTCATGCATGTGTTTATTTTGTGATTCATACATGTTTGACAAGTATTTATATACTGCTTCAAGCCTTACATGTTTGGCATTTAATTAAGTGTATTGCCTCATGCTTAAAGTGTCTGACATGTATTTATTGCTTTATGCTTGACATGTATACTTCATGCCTTGCATACATTTATACAACTCCATGCACGAGTATTTATGCTTCATGCATTGCGGTGTCTATGTATATTGCTGCTTCATTGTTCGTGCTTTATATCCTATGTGTATTAACATATATGTTTCTTGACTTAAGTGAATTCATATGTATGCTATATGCTTCTTGACTTGAGTGAATTCATATGTATGCTTCATGCTTTGTGTGCTATGTGTATTCACATATATGCTTCTTGACGTAAGTGAATTAATATGTATGCTTCATGATTTATATGCTACGTGTATTCACATGTATGCTTCACGACTTAAGTCAATTCATGTGTATACTTTAAATACTACGTGTATGCTTCGTGACTTAGATGAATGATTCATGCTTTACGGGAATTCCAATGTGTGATTCATTCCTTGAGTGCATGATCTATGCCTTATGTGCATTTGGATTTCATGCCTTGTGCACATTCATGTGTTTGATCATGCCTTACGCGTGTTTGTATGTGTGATTCATGCCTTACATGTATTCATATTTACTCGTGTATTCTTGTATGATTCATGCCTTCACATATTCATTTATGACTCATGCCTTATGTGTATTCTTGATCTACATATATTCAGGTGTATGCTTCATACTTTACATGTCTTAAATGGGTGCTTCATACTTGAAGTGTATATCCCATGCCTTGTGTATATTAATGGATATGCTTTGCATTTGAGGTGTTTTCAGCATTGTCACTTTATAAGTGTGCATACTTTACATTTGAAGCATTTTAAGTAAGTTATTGTGTATGAATACTTATAACTATTTCTAGATCACGAAGATTTTCTATGATCATTCAATCATTGCTTGAGGACAAGCAATTTTGGAAGAGGAGGACTGTCATGTCCCCGTTGGAAACCCTAATTGCGATATTGCCATCCTTTTCAAATCAATTTTTTTGTTAAGTCTCTGAGAGACAAAATTGCAAAAGTGATAAGCAAATAAAGGATATTGATTAAGGCTTTTACCATGGAAGGATTTAATAATAAATAATATTAATAAATAAAATATAAAAATTTAAATTAATAAATAATCGGTGAAATAAGTGGCATTAAATAAGATTGTGATTATCTCAGCTAAAGCCAAACATACAAGCGATCTAATTAATCAATTAAGGAGATTGATTTGAGGTTAATAATTAGCACCGACAAAGAAAAGAAATATACAGGTCTCTATAGAGGACATTACAGACATATGGAAATAGCAATCATATAGCAAGTGTTGAAGCTTTACTCAGTCCTCTCCTTTGGAAAATGTTGTCACCCAGCTCCAGCAAACAATACAAACAATCAACACACCCTGTCACCATATCTATTGGTACAAATACTTCTTGCTGCTATATTGACACAGAAGTTACCATTTGGAGGATATCAGCATGCAGCTGCAATACAAATGTTGAAATTAATATGGCCATCATGGTGTGTAATTAACGGGGAATAACCGCAGACGGATAGGATACCAACATTACATGGAAACAAGGTTTTACGAAAGGAGCTTAATGCTATAATCACCAGCCAAAGAATATTACACTTGCGGAGAAAATAGAGGGACTATCTATGAGACGTATTATCAATGCATGAAGAAATAGCAATTAACTGAACAGTGATTTCAGGTACAGCGACTCAATATCGACTAAGGTGGCAGTGATTATACCAGATTATCTATTATAATTAGAATATTGATATTGAGCATCATTAATAAATAAGATAGCACTTGTGCTAATCGATATCATGGGTATAAGAAAGAGTTGTGTCCCAATGACTATGAAAAGGTGCAACTCCAAGTCACAAATTATAAGACAATCAATATTGCACAAATCAAGGGGGAAAGACAAATAGGGATTTAAGGAAGGAAATTAAATCCACTAGCAAACAAATATTATGCAAGTGCAAATTATGTACCATGGTATGGATCTCCATATGTAATAATTCTGTGAAAGTCTGCATCCTCGCTGATTTGCTGTCCATGATTATCCAGTTGTTTAATTGCATCAAAGATGATTGATCTCCGTACATCTGTGTACCTTCAGAATTACAGTGTATTATCCAACTGTTTATTTGTATGAAAGATGATCTGATCTGCATACGTCTGCATGCTTTCTGTTTATGAATATCTGTCTGTCATAGTGCAATAGATAAATTCAGAGCCGCATTCCTTGGTATGAGTATCATGTGATATATATATATATATATATATATATATATATATATATATCCCATTTATGACTGCTTTCTATTGAATTAGGTATATAGTTCAGAGATATAATATTCATATGTGATTGCTTATATATATCTATACATACAGTTATAAAGATCTGCATACCTCCAAAGTAATAAGCCTTCTATAATTATCTGATTTAGCAATAATAGGTATATTGCAGGTTCAATAACTTAACATAGAAGTACGTGTAAGATATTATGTATATTTATATTTTCTGATTGCTGTAATCAACCATGGTAAGGAAGATGGGGTAATTAAAGTTGGGAAAATGGTGATGAGGTCACCTTCTAAGCATCTCACCTCATGATTGTGACCAAGGGAGTCTCCATGGGGTCAAAGGGGGACAAAGTGGACTACCTTTGGGCTTAGCAAGGATAGGCTTTCGGAGCACCCTATTGTGAACAACCCCCACAAACCTTACCATGGTAAATAGGTGTTCAATCATTTAAAGTCAAGCTAGGAGTGGTGAGAAAAAGGAGAATGGCAATAGGACCCCACACTAGGTAGCCCACCTAAAATGTATGGCACAGGCCACATGAGGTCAAGGGGGTAGGAAAATCTGCTCTTGGGCCAAGGGTAGTAGGTTTTCGGGGCACCTCATCAAATCATCCTACCTTAACACTCCTAAGGTTGGGTCACCGTAATGTTAATTTTAGAAAAGTAATGATTTTATCATATTTGTTGTTGAAGAAGTTTAGCTATGAACTATAATAAAAATTAATAAACCCTAATTGTGTTGCAGGGCTTCAATCAACAATCTCTTAAACCCTGATTGTTTGACAAAAAATGTGATTTAGGGCAAAATTTGGATACTCATAATTTGGGGACATTGCATTGTTAAAGAAAGGATCTCATGGGATGAAGCCCCTCCACTACCTTCTAAAGAGAGCCACCCATTTTTGTCCACACTTGAAGAACAACCTATGGCCTACACACATAACCGACCAAAGGGACCATTAGAAATGGCATTTCAAAATGGTTCTTGAGAGATCGCCAATCAATAAATAGCAAGATGTATATATGAGAATGGATTGGCATTCAATATTGTTTGCTCAACATATAGGAACAAGTGGTGAAAGCAAATAATAAGACTCCAAAAGGTGCAAGGGCCTGATTCTAAGGTGTGTGGCACATTATTGGAAAAAGAGGTGAAATTTGTAGGAGTCCTTAAACCCAGTATTTGTTGGCCAAAACAAGGGTTTCCATTAGTGTTGATGGATAGAAAGATGCAAGAAATCAGCCACTGATCAATGTTAATGCAATGTCTCCTAAAGGAGCAATGTTTTTGAGAGCAATGGATTGTGAAGGAGAGGTGAAGGATGGTGCATTTATGGCTAACATTCTTTGTCAAGCCATTGAGGAAGCAAGCCCTTGAAATGTCATGCAAGTTATAATAGACAATGCCTAAAATTGTGAAGCAGCTTGGTTATTGGTGGTTTTGGACACTAAAACTAATTGGATCGAAGTTTCAAACAAGTGTATCTGGAGGCCAAAGAGATTCAAATGTTGGTCACCAACCGCCATTTGTCACAAAGCATATTTGGAACAATCTTGAAACTAGAGTTATTAAAGGTAATTTAAACATGTTTCACTTAAGTAAACTTTTTTAATTTTTTAAAATTTTAATTTTTTGTAATTTAAAAGATTAATTACCCGTTTTTCCTCCACACAATTATGATGAGACAACTTGTGAAGGTTCATGAGGCACTTTCTAACATGGTCATCAACCCAAATTGGTCCATACGGAGACAAACTAGCACTACAAGGCAGAAAAGGTTAAGAGGACAATCCTAAATAGCATTTGGTGGGATCTTGTTGAGTATCTTCTTAGTTTCACTAAATCCATATTGAGCATGATTTAGTATACCAACACAAATAGGCCTTGTTTGGGTGAGATATATGATGTCATCAACTCAATAATTGAGAATATGAAATCCATCATATATGCAATAGAGCAAGATGCTAAAGAAAAATTCTTCAAACAACTACTCAAAATCATTGAAGAGAGATGGAACAAAATGACCACTTTGCTACATCTTCTTGCCTTTGCATCAAGTCCCATATTATAGTGATGTGCTCCTTTTTGTATTAACAATAGTTGCCCCATTTAGAGATGATGATATCAATCAAGGGTACAAGGTAGCACTTTGTAGACTCTTCAATGATTGTGATATGCAGGATGCAATGAGGGTTGAGTTCTTGGATTTTGCAAGCTCCAATGAATTTAGTGTTGATGCTCTTTAGAACAAGTATAAGGTTGATGGTCAAAGTTGGTAGTACTTCAATGGCCAATCATTCACGCACCTACAACCTCTTGATATCAAACTTTATCCTAGAAAAGTTTTATAAAAACATTCTTTTATATTTTGAATTTTATAACTTTGAATTTTGAATCTTGGAACTTAATTCTCGTTTTGTCTTGATAGGATGTTACTCATATGCATCTGAGAAAATTGGAACATATGCTCTTTCATCCAATAAATAAAGCACAAATGACTACAACCAAAAAAAAAGTAGGATTTGGTGCATGTGCATTCAAACTTTCAACTTCTTACCCACAAACAAAGTGGCTACAATGAGGGAGGCACAAGGAAGTGGGGTATCGAGCAAAAGCATATCGACTTGTATGCTTCCACTTCCCACTTTGTTGCACTAGATATTGATGATGATCCAAATAGCAAGCATGAGAGTCCTACCGCTACAACCAATGCCAGTGTCAATGCCACTATTTGTCATTCTTTTAATTTACCAATGCCTACATCACCTAATATGGATGGCGATGATATTTTTGAAGACCCATATGATGATTCTTTTATCAATGATGGCTTTATAATTTTAAAATTTTAGCATATATCACAACATTTGAATTTGACTAATTGACATATTAATATTTTAAATTTTTATGACAGTTTTGTTTATTATATAATATATGATGCTAAGTGTGGTATATTTTGAACATAATTGTTACTGCATGTATGTATTTCTGATTTTTATATATTTATGTATTGATGAACCCAAAACAAACCCAGCCCAAAAAACTATATCAAACCTGAAAAACCAACCCTTAAACCTGAACCTTTCTACAATTAAAACACTTGAAGGGTAGCTTCCCTTCGTACTATCCTAAACCTTTTTTACTCTTCTCTTGAAGTGAGCTTCTTCATCATTTGAATCACTATCAATTGGTTCATGTTTCTTCATTTCTTCTTTTTGTGATACATTGAATGTAGCCTCCTTTTTGGATATTTGACCAACAGTTCTCATCTCATATGCATTTAAAATGCCATGCATCACATCTTTAGTTAGATTGCTAATATCTTGCATCTCTTCTATTGCTTAAACATTTGCATCAAATCACAAGGGGAGTGACCTTAGAATTTTTTCAAAACTTTTCATTCCTCAATCTCTTCACCAAGGCCTTTAATAGTGTTGGATACCTCATCCACACAAAGTAGGCATTAAGCAATAGTTTCCTCTTCTTCCATCTTGAGGCTCTCAAACTGTGCTCAATAAGTTTGAAGCTTTTCCTTCTAAACCTTTTCATCTTCTCTATAAATATTTTTCAATTTTTCCCACATCTCTTTTGCAAGTTTACAATGCATTACTTTAACAAATTCCAATGTAGCACGGGGATGCGTCCCCCCTAAACTCCCACGCACCCGGGTCAGGGACGTCCATGGGATAGGGACTTGGCATTCCCAAGTCCCCCCACCACTGCCTGCATGACACCATCTTGTCGTTGGGGGTTTCTGCAAGAAAAAGTTGCAGTTGCAGCACTTGTGATAGAAAGGGGGTTTACTGGCTATCGTAAAGGTCACTGTTACACACACACACACATGATATATATATATATATATATATATATATGCATATTTATGAATGTATGTACATGATTATGTACTTGTTTTGATATCATGCTACTCATTGTAATCATCTTTATGATATTTTTGATATTCGTGTATTTGGTATTATAATTTTTTAGTTCTTATACTATTATACATCATTTCATAACTAGCATTTCAAGTACTATATGTATAGTATATACAGCACCCCCCTCCCCCCCGTTATCCCCAAATTGAAGCCCTTTTTCTCCCTGTCCTGGAAACTTGTCCCGACGTCCCCCGCGCCTATGTTACACTGACAAATTCAGATTTATGCAACCCACAAAGAATGTCATTCTTTGCCCTAGCATTACATTCAATAGCTTTTTTAACAACAGCATCAATAGGAGCAATTGTGAGAATTGTGTAACCATCAATCATTGATTGTCAGATGTCAAATCCAAGTGCACTTAAATACATCTCCACCCTTATGCTCCAAAAAGCATAATTTGTTCCATCAAATAAAGGAGCCCAATTAGTGGAAAACCATGTGTCCATTACTAGCCATCATGTGCTTCTCAAAAACTACCTTCAAGCTTGCAAGGCTCTTTTCTAAAGGAACCTGGCTCTCATACCAATTGAAGAGCACATGCTAATATTGAGAGGGGGGTGAATCAGTATTAGGACAAATTTTAACACTTATTTCAAATCTGAAAGAGTATAACTCAAAAACATCAAGTGAACATGCAAGAACATAGAAATTACATGCAAAACCCATAAGGGAAAAAAAAACATGGCAAAATATTGCTTCTATTAACTTCTTACAAATTGTAGACAAGAACGCACATAAGACGCTAATCTTCTAAATGTGAGCTCCAACTCACTAGAAGCACCAACTCCCTCTAGGCACTGACTCAATATGAGGCAGCAACCTCTAATAAACTCTACTTGAAAAAAAACTTATCCGTACTTTGCTTGAAAAAAAAATTCTTTGTGCTTTGCTCAATCTTCATAAATCTATTCTTCCTTTTTTTCATCACCTTCTTTATCTCTGATTTTAAATCACTAAAAAAATTATCTTATTAAACTGCACTTTTCTTTTTTGTTTCATTAATATCTATAAAACTCTTCAAGAATAAAACCTACTAAAAATGGCGTTGTTCGGATTATCAAAATGGAAGATTTCTAAAATATCTTGGGTGCCCAAATCTGATCATCAAACCTTATCAAAACTGCATTAAATATTTTTTTAAGTCACAGTAAATCTTTCTTTTTATGACAAATCAAATTTGGTTTATCGGATATCCTATCATATCCTCTAACATTCTTTTCTTTCCTTCTAAAAGGGGCGACCACCTTTATGTGATTTGCTTTCCTTTCTTGGCAACTGTGAAAACTGATTTTATTTTATCTAAATCTTCTCCACCTTGGTGCCAACATTAAACTTATCTGATTTGATTTTCAGAAATATCTTTCCATTCTAACACAGCAACATATTCTTTCTAACAGCAGGTTCTTATATCTGTTTGCATGTATCATGCTTTGACATCAATGGTACCACTTATAGGAAGTTGAGCTGGCCATTTCTCCTAAAAGATGCATCTTTTCAGGAAACTGCTACCATCCCAATTAAGGATCTCACAAGAGGTTGTTTGTCACGAATCTCAAGGGAATATGATAGACACATACCAACAATCTCCCACTCAACATTATCTGAGGTGATTCGAACCTGTGAAACTGCTCTGATACCACTTATAGGGAATTGAGCTGGCCATTTCTCCCAAAGATGCACCTTTTCATGAAACTACTACCATCCCAGATAAAGATCTCATGGGAGGTTGTTAAACCATGTCACGAATCCCAAGGGGATATGCTGGACACTTACCAACATTGAGGTCCTCCCTAATCCTTTCAAAGTGGCTTATAAGAGATTTGAATAAATAAATGGTTAAATATATTAATTTCTATCATTATAATAAAAGATATGCAGACTACACATTGATTGGGACACAATGCTCCCAAATGCTAAGGCTTCCGCAGACCTATGTGATCAGGGAAGCCAGGGCATGCTGAAGCGATGGGAGTACAAAAGGCTCGGGGTTGTGACTGAGCGGTGGGGAAAGCGTTGGCATTCCCGTTTTGGCTCATTCAATGAGGGAGGAATACCTAGCGACAGTAGCAAAGGTGAATGGAGGAGGAAAAACGGTCGAGAGTTTGGGTTCACTATAGTTAATGGAACCGGTTGTCCCACAAAGGGAACGAACTGTTTTGAGGTGCATTTGATTAAACGAATGAAGAGTGATGATTTTAAAGGTTTTGAAAAGGGAGAACCATCTCTGTTGGGGATAGAAAACGAGGTAAAAGCAGACAAGTTGTGTATGTTTTCCCGGTGAACATAGGAAAAGAGACAAAAGAAAGACAGATTATTTGTTGATGTGGCTAATAAAGGGGAATGTGATGGGAGGAAGGGTTCAACATGGATCGAACCTCTTGCAGAAAGGCTGATGGTCCATTTAAATGCAAAGATTGAAGGGGAGATTGCAGAAAATGAATTTTTTTTAGAGAGTTGGGGTTAATCGGGCGGTTCAATGGTTTTTGGCCAAGTCTAGGTCAACTTCATAAATGGATTTCTAAGAAATGGAGCCCCATTTTAGAAGGGGAGGTGCAGATATATCCAAGTGCCCGAGGTTTTTTTATTGTGATTTTTGACAATGAACTGGACAGGAAGAAAATACTGTGTGAATCTCACTAGTGTTGGGAGAACAAGTTTGATTTGTTGTTAAAACCCTGGTATCCGACTTCAGAATTCTTCGACAAGATACCTGTATGGGTAAGGCTTCCTAATTTGTCGTTACAGCTTTGGTGTGATTCTTTCTTTGAGGTTATTGGGAATACTTTGAGAAGATTTTTGGGTGTGGATGCGGGTTCTCAGGAGTTTTTTCATACAACTTTTGCGCGTATTTTGATTGAAACGGATCTCTCAGAAGCCCCTCCGGCAAAGTTATCTATAGCACTATCCACAGGGATGCGGATACAACCTGTAGATTATGAGGGAATTCCTTTTAGGTCCAGAAGATGCTTCCATACCAAGTATGTTGCAGTTGATTGCACAAAGAAGAGAGTTTATAAGAAGGCTTCTTGGTGGAAGGAATGCTCTAAACAGATGTACAATGTGGAAAAAGAAATTGATGAAAAAGGAAATATGACTGCTAAGCCCAGCTTGGGGAATACTCCAGTGACCATTTCAGATTTAGATTCAGGACAGGAGGATATACAGGACCAACCTGTTTTGGTTCCAAAGTCTCCAGAAAAAGTTAGCAAAATTCCATTAAGGAATGAAGATGAGCATCCTAATTCTTCTGAAGGGGCAGATCATACTTCCTCTCCTAAGGTACCAAATGGAAATGTGCCTCAATCGAGGGTTAATGCTGCCACTGGCAAGGAAAATGAAAGAGTTGGAGGGGATTGTGGTGGTGACTCTTGGCTATGGCAGAAGGAGGCTCCTATGCTGGAGGAGGGCTGGCAAGTTGTGAAAGGGAGAAGGGATAAAAAGGCACAGAGGAAGGTTAATTATGACATGGTACTCCATTCCCAATCTAAGGGAGGTCATACTAGGGATACTTAATTGTATTACCTGCTAATGGGTTTATCTGAGGATGTTTGCCTTTGGGGAGGTGGATCCCTGTTTGTATCCACCCCTGGTTTGGGCCAGGCTAAAATCTCGGACATCTTAATAAAATAAAACAACTTTTACCAATCAAAAAAAAAAACATATGCAGACTACAAATACAATCACAAAATATTGATAGACTTCTTCTCATTGTCTTGCATACCACAAATGAATAAGATTTTTCTGTTGTCTGCAATAAACTGTTCTTCTAAATGAGTGTGTTACATATTAATCTCTGATCTGATCGATATATATCTGCTTGATTGCTGATGTCTTATATCAATCTGATCTACCCTTTGATTTCTTCTCTCAAATGAGGATCTGTCTGTGTGTGTGTGTGTCCCTTAAGAGGGACAGAGGGACATGTCTCTTTGCTGTGATCACCACTATTCCAAGTGAGGTGACTCTTCAATCTGACCGCTGCCTTTCACTAACACGTGGCGCATTGAAATCAGCTGGTTAGTGTTTCTTTAAGAAAACTATGCTTTAGCAGTGGCCGCCCTTTTCCCTTGATAACAATCAATAATACTCCTCTTGCTATGTGTTAGATTAACATATCTTCAAGGATCATAAGCAATTAGTGTCTTTTCTTCAATCCAATATAGGTGTAATTTTATATCTATATTATTCTTGATTAATTGGGTGGGGGCCATGACAAGAGCCATGGTAAAGGAGTCTCATTCCATTATGCAAAACAATGTTTAGGAGATTGTACTAATACCATAAAATTGATTCCAAGTGATTGTTTTAAGGTAACCTACATAAAAGTTGGCAATCTTGCAACATAGATGAACAATTCCCCTTCTTTGGAACTTACTAATGATAGTTTGACAATGATTGAATCATAATTGTACTTTAAATCAAGAAATTATATATGAACTAACCAGAACTTTATTGAGACTTTAAAAGATATAAAAAGTATGGATTTGATTACATAATTGATGTTTTCCATTGTGAAGGCATAGGTCCAATAGGGGTAAGCATGCATCATCTTGCAAATTTTCTAAACAAAGAAATAATTAATGAGTTAACTTCCAATCAAAGTTTAAAAGGCCTGCCCCTAATCAATCTGCCCCTAAATAAAAATACAGGTAAAACACCAATAAGATAGGTACAAGTGATTGAACACAAGGCATTTCACATTGAACTTGAAAGATCAATTTCCACAGACTCTTAGGCACCTTGAAGTACCAAACATGTAAACAAATGAAAGGCAATATAGAAGCATAAAAGAAAAATCCATTTGTATTCATCTAAATTATTTGGTTGTTTTGTCAAGGGGGCACATTAACTTCAGAAGTGTAGAGAGAGAGAGAGAGTATCATTCAAAAACAATTTTCTACTTTTACAGAGAGACTTTATGTCCCAGAAAATGGATAGTTAACCCTAAAGGATAACAACCCAAAACCAGAGTAGTAAACTTTACAAGATTATTGACAACTGCAAGATTGTACATACAATATGCAGTAATCAAGACATAGAGTCTATCAGTTTGTCATTTAGTAAGGAGTTGGTGCACTATCTGAGCGAGCATACAAAGTTCCAATCATAGTAAAAATGCTCCAAGCTTCGCAACATCATGATTAGGAGTAAATTCCATCAACCTTGATAGTCTATAATTGTAGCAACTGAACACAGTAAGTCGAACACAAGCCTTTGCTAGATTGACAAAACCATATCTCTCAACACTGTCATCTGAACCAAATGCAGCCCTTGACAGGACCAATCCTAAACTTAAAAATTGACCACGTCTTCACTAGATTGGGAAAACAATATATCTTAACAATGTTATATAAGCCAAAGGGAAAACCCTTGAAAAAATGAAGCTTGCAAATACTAAGAAATAAATACAGCTGCTTCTGGTAGGTTACAGTGGCAGAGTTACGAAAATTCTTTAAAACATTTACTGATCTGATGAGATGAAGCCATTGCTAAATTGTAAGTTACCAGTTTCTCTTGGGGAAGGCCAGGTTCTGGGTTGGGTGCGGTTCTAGTCCTAGTGCGGGTCTGGTTCGCCTCTGTGTTGGACCACCTGGCCACACCCGCAGTTGTGTGTGCCAACAAATGGGCCTCACATGCCTTTAAAACATGATTCACCCTAAAAAGTCCCTTGCAACCCTCATTTGACCTATTACCTCTTATTTGCTCACTTTTTGTCATATCATTCATCCTTCATTTTTTGTCATATCATTCATCCTCATGCATTTTACACTATTTTAGTTTGGTTTTACAACTGCTGCATTTTTTTCGAAGGTGAACACTACAAAGGAGTGTGACATGCACCAAAGGCTTAGGAATCATTAGACAAGATTGATTTAATGTTCAAAGGGGAGTGAATCTTCATTTTTTAAAAGTTTTCAACGAATTTTTCAAGATTTTGAAACTTTTTTCTAAAAAAATTTAAGCTATGAATATATTTTTATACAATGTATGCATATTAAGAGGTTATAGTGCCAAATGTTTTTCAATAATGCCTTGATTTTTCTTTTCCATTTTCGGTTCACTATTCAGACACATTGGCTGGGAGTGGAAGTTCAAGTTCAGTTGCTTAAGAGAACCCTTTTAAAATTGATGCAACTTCACCACTTTGGGTTATACAACAATCATTAAGCAAATGTTTGGTGATAGCGGTTATCTTTGGCAGTGTAACCATTGCAACATAGAGTATTCGAGCTCATACTTTCGAGTAAAAGCACACCACTCTGCTACCCCTAGAAAGGAATGAAAGCTTGTTAGGGGCCACATAAGAAAGAGCTGCCAAAGGGTCTAATCCTGCAACATATTAAAGAACAAGAGGAAGCTGACACGAGAAGCAACAAAGCAAAGACTAATCATCCCCTTGCCAACACAAGCTCGAGGAGGCCTCCTAGTGGCTTGAGAAAATCGGCTGGCCCACATCCTTGATAAGTAGGAGATATTTTCCACAACAAGTCAAATTGTGATATTGCTATCAGGATTCAACCTTTCATGCCCACATCCTTTCATGCCAATGCCACCACCTCCTTAACCACAAATTGTTAACACAAAAAAGAGGCCCATTGGATAGGGCCTTCAATAATTAAAATAGAAGTTACAGATCTGAGTGTTGCTCATCACATTTATGCCAATGGGCTTCCTTTCAACATTGTTAGATCACCTTATTGGCAGGAGATGGCAAGTACCCTTTGCAATACACCTCTTGATTATGTTGGTCCCAGGCATGAAAAGGTGTGAACCACCTTATTGACGAAGAAGAAAGCTTCAGTAGAGGCACAATTGAGAATGATCAAAGATACATGGTTGGAAACAGGTGTGTCCATTTCTAATGGATGGAAAGATCATAGAAATAGGCCATTGAATAGTGTTATAGCAGTGTCCCCTAAAGGAGTGATGTTCTTGAAGGTGGTGGATTGTGGGGGGCAAGTGAAAGATGCAAGTTTCATTGTCAATATCCTCATAGAATCAACTGAGATGGTGGGGCCTACAAATGCTGTCCAAGTCATAACAAACAATGCTGAAAGTTGTAGGGTAGCTAGTTCTATAGTGGAAGCCACAAATAATCACACTTTTTGGACACCATGTACAATTCACTCACTCAATTTAATCATGCAAAAGATTGGCACACAAATTGAATGGGTCAAACAAGTTTACACAAAGGCCAAGGAGATACAAATGTTTGTGACTAATCATCACATGTCACATGCCATATTCAAGACCTTTTCCAAGTTGGAGTTGTTGAAGGCAATTTAAGTTTTTTTTAGTTTCAAATTTTTTATGGTTGATATATGACATGTATTTTTTATGTCATGTTAGGTTTTAGGTTGTCGAAACATAGTATGCATCTAACACTATCGTCTTAAAACGACTTGTGAAGGTGCAAGAGGCCTTGACTACTATGGTCATCAACACATTGTGGAGTGTATGAAGGCAATCAAACACAGAAAGAGCTCAAAAAGTAAAAGCATTGATCCTTGATGATGAGTGGTGGGATTGAGCAGAATGTGTTTTGAATTTCACCGAGCCCATCATGGGCATGATTATGTATGTTGATACTGATCACACATATTTGGGTGAAATTCATAATGGCTAGGACACCATGGTGGACAACATAAAAACAATAATAGTGGCCAAGGAACATACGGATACATTTTTCAAAGTTATGGAACAAATTATTGTTAATTGTTGGAATAAGATGACCACCCCCTAACATCTCTTTGCATATGCTTTGTGGCCAAGGTTTTATAGCCAAGAGATGCTTGCATAACCAAGGAGGGTGGCACCATATAGAGATGCGGAGGTTGCTACTGGCTACAAGGTTGCATTTAGAAAGATATATGATGATAATGAAAATCGAAATATTGTCTTGACCAAGTATTGCCAATTTGCATCTTCCAAATATCATTACACAATTGTTCTTCATGCTCAATATAGGATGAATGTTAATGAGTGGTTCTTTATGCTCAATATAGGATGAATGCTAATGAGCGGTGGTATATACATGGTTAAGGCTCCATTTCCTTACAACCTCTTGCAATTAAAGTTCTCTCCCAAGTATGTATCTTTTTTTTTTTTTTATCATTTTTTATTTGACCATGATGCTATCATATTAAAATATTTTTATTTTAAAATTCATGTTTTGACTTAACAAGTTTTGATTCTTGAACAATGAATTATAAAATTAATAACTTAAGGTTGTATGCAAACTCAAAAGGTTGCAAGTTCTTCTTCAGCTGAGCAAAATCGGCGTACACTTAATTGATGCCTGCAAATGCATAAGTGGCATATATATACAGGAATCATTATAAACCAAGAATAAGTATAGTTAATACCCAAAGCATTCTCCCTTTCAAACAATGCTCATCATTGGCAATGCTTTCTCTTGTGCAATGGATTGTCAAAGTAAAGTTGCAGCTGAGCATGTAAGAGACGACTTGCATTCTCACCTCCTTTTGGTCCTTCAAAATATTTTTACATCTAAGTGGAAATTTTGCACCATTGAGGGGAAAGACAACGACAACAATTCCAATTTGATGTCAAAAAACAATTAAAACAAATGCATGATCTTAAGATTTATGTTTTTTAATCATTTATTGACTTTTTATTTATTTAATAACAAGATTGAACACTGGTCTAGTAGTTGAGACAGAGTGTAGCTGTGTAAACTTGCTACACACATCATAATATATGCCCTGAATGTAGATATACTCTGAATTCAATAGATATACTCTGAATTCAATAAGTCAGCCCCCTCCCTATCCCCACCACCACCCTGCTGCCCCCGCCTCCACCCCCACCCCCCTAAAAAAAGAAAAAAAAATCCAAGGTCACATAGCTCCCTCACAATATAATAACCAAAAAAAAATGCAATATCAAAAAAACAGATAAAGCAAATGAATTGGCTGCACTGTTGTTTGGAAACTGATATGAGATGTCGAAGACCAACATTTAAACCTCGGAGTGCAAAAAACCCTTGAGTACATGGTCGTATTAAACTTGGAAGTTTAGCACCAGAAATTTAAAAAATAGAATATCTCATATCTCATATCTTCCTAGGTACGATAAAAATTTAAAAAGGATTTTTTTCCAATGTCAAGAAATGATAAACACAAATACAAAATCACAACTTGCCCGAGGCATGGATTCTTTTTTAATCATCTGTTCACTATTTTTTGTTAAATAACAACTAAAAAGAGACATCACCACCCAAAAGAGCGGACCTCAAAACGCATACGGCATAAGTCCTCTGCATGTATGGATGTGTTGATTTTGGGAGTTTAACGAATCAAAATAAACATGTCCATGAGACAGATGATCTAGCAGTTGTGGTGAAGAGTAGAATTTAGATTTTTAGTGCAATACATTTCAATAATAAAACAGAAACATCTCAACGTCTCATAGGGAAAGTATATCCTATGTCAAAAAGAAAAGATTCTGCCGTGCAAAAGGCTTGTGTAGAAACCTGGATTACAAAAAACCTTTCTGTATCTTGGTGTAATAAATTTAAGAAATTACCCAAAGAATTTCAAACGAAAAAATTCAAGGTCTCAAATCTTCCTAGGTCAGATCGAATAATGAAAAAGAAAATTTGTGATAGGAAAAGGTGAATAATTTAAAAAATTAGAACCGAAAAACCCCAAGTTCTCATAGATGTGCTTATCCTCTCCCATTAAAAAGAAATGCTTATGTTAAAATCAAGGATTAGACAAAAACATCACCTATATTGGTGAGATAAATTTGAGAATTTAAACCAAAAAAATCCACTTACAATAGGAGAAAAAAAGGTTTCGTATCTGAAAAGAAATAATGAAAAGTAAGCTTTGTGATAGGTAAAGGAAACAAATTCATAAAAAAGGAACAGAAAAATCCCAAGGCTTCATAGGAAGAGCAAGTCTCCCATTAAAAGATAACTTCCCCATGCAAAAGACCCCTGTTCAAATCCTAAACTACAAAAAGCCCTTTCCTATATTGATATCCTAAATTTGTGTTTAAGCCCAAGGAATTTCACGCAGAAACGGAAAAGAATCGAGGTCTCGAATCCAAAACAAAAAAGAGAGAAAACACCATTCGCAAGGTAATAAAAAAACAAATGACAAACAAAAGCATGAACATCACCTCATCCTCTGCATTGCTATGGTGCTTGTACATGACTCTCAAGAAGTGGTAACGTTCGAGCAGGGTCCGAATCTCCCCGCCGCTCTCCTTCTCGATTGCGAGCGCTTCCCTGTGAAGCCTCTCGAGCTCGCATCGAAGGGCCTTGTGAAAGAAAAGAAACACCAAAATGGGTGACTTCAGCGCAGAATGGCGCACGTAACCCCCTCTCGGAGAACCCCCCGCTACAATTGCAGGCGCCAGCAGCAGCTGCGTGTGCTGCTGATGAAGTCCCGTTAATGGAGTCGCCATATGATAAAGATAAAGCACAACACGTCTCAGATAAAGATAAAAAGAATTCTACGCCACACGATAATATTCATTCCTATAGATCTGAAATCTCTTGTCAATCCGTATTTATATTGCCACAATTCTGGTTTTTCTTGTTCAGAGAACTTAAAGCCTGAACAACTGCCCTGCGGTTTTTCTTCCTTTTCTAAGTTGAGGAATGCCTGCCTCGTATATGTGTTAACGCTTTTTACCCCACGGTAAATGCGGTGAAATCACGAGTTACGGTCGTTGCGTGGATTAACCGCGCAGCTGCCGTGGATTCACCAAGTTTCCGTGACCACACTAAGTAATTCTAATTTTAATTTTCTTTGATTTATCTGAAATCTAGAAAAGTCCTGCCGGATCTTCAACCGACCACATGGGCAGAAAATCGAGGAATTGGAAAAGCATGGGGTCTTAATTGTACGTCATTATCTACTATTTAAATCTTTTTATTTAAAGTATAGTTTAGAATCACTTAAATTCTGATATGTCAAAAAAGTAAATGGTGAAATATTGAATTGGACTTTTTCCAAAAGAATTGGTTTATTTGGGTGTTGAAGTTTGGTTTAGTGATGTTACTTGGTTTGTTGATATTTTCTTATTGATATGTAAGTTTTCATTATGTTTTTTTCTAATAAAAAAATTGTGTGAGTTTGATTTTATGATGAAGGAATTTAATTTTTGTTTACATAAATGGTTGTGATTATAAGTTCAATATTCATGTCTACAAATCTTTTGTATCTATTAGCATACTTATCTTTAGAGGAATGTAGATAAAGTAGACTGTAAGATATCAAATCTATTTTTCTATTGGAATAAGAAAAAGAAATTACAAAAACAATAGCAAAAATTCTTGTTGCTTAATAGTTGAACACCAAATAACAATAAATAGTAATCAACTTTACATAGTAGTTGTACACACTAGAATGTGCACTTCTCTAAGTTATTGATTCCAAGAGAATCCATGAATGGGAAACCTTAGGAAGGCGACCTAGAGCTCCCTAGGCATGGAGTGCAAGGGTTTTAAGAGTGCTCTCAGCTAGAGGTATTAAGCCAATAACCTTGCTAGTAAACCATGCAATGGGAGATTCAATGAGACAAGGGCAAGAATGTCAATATCTTCAAGAATCTAAATGGAGATGCAATGCAAGCTATGCTAAGAATGAAAATGCAAGCTAAGCTATGGAAATGAAAGATAGAAGTATTACAAATCCTTACTAATTAAGTTATGTGAGCTAATCTAGAGCATGAAAGGAAACTAAGCTAAGAAAGCATAAACATGAAGCTAAGCTAAAAATGCAAGAATGAAGGCTAAATGCAATAAGATCTCTGAAAGCTCCAAAGTCTCCAAGAAATCCTGCAGCATAAGATTAGTATAAAAAGTTGGATCCTAGAATGAGAAGAGAGCTCTTCTTTTATAGGAATTGAAAAGGAATGGACCATGGAGATTAAGAGGCAAAAGATTTAATCAAGGGTGGAGCTTGAAAGAGGAGCAATCCATGTGCACAAGTTTCCTCCAATGAGAAATAAGTGTTGACTTTTGTGCCCCATGTGAGACAAATAAGCATTTTCTTATTTTTATAAAATAAGAATAATGTTTTATTTGTGCAACTTAGGATAAGAGGAAAAGTGGGGGCTTTTTATTTAATAAAAGGGGAGGAAATTCTTTTTAATAAATAAAGACTTAGGATAAAATGGTTAATCCATAGAATATAATCGAATAAATGATAGAATTAGGATTTGATCAAGAATAAGCAATTGATGATTTTAGCAAATAGTGCTAGCAAGGGGCTAATAGTCTAGATGACCATTTTTTGGTGATTACATTTGCCCCTCTTTGACTAATGTGTGATCGATCTGGGAACACATTACGTCAAAGAATAGATCAGCCAAAAAGGCAATAAATAAAGATCTGACTCTAAAGTATGAAGTGTAGAGAGATAGCAAATCCTACATGGTCAGTCTGGTAGCGACAGTACTGAACACTTAGGAAAGAGATGGACAATATCAGAACTCAAGACGAGAACTAACATGTCAAGCTCGCAAAGATAGATCGATCAGAGCAAATGGAATGGTCAAGCATATGCTCTGGAGAATAGCCAATAGGATATGATGTGTCTACCTCCTCGGCATCGAAAGCGAAATCAGGTAGAGGGAATGCAGAAGCAAGAGCAACATGATCAAATCACTAGAAATCATAATCGAAGATGAAAGATGATAGGAGAATAACCATCAAGCAGTGAAGATATGCCTCAGTCAAAACCTCAGAGAGAGATGAATTAAATGAATGAAAGACTAGAAGGGTGAGAGAGATGGAGATGAAGAAGGAAAGGATGCCCTAGTGAAGATCGAAGGATCAATCCTCAAAAGATCAGCCAACTGCGTGGAAGAAGGAGAAATGCAATGTGGACGATCAAGGTGAACTCAGATTTTAGTTTTGATCCCGAAATGAATAGAAAATGATGTGATATGAAAGACAAGAAGCGAAAGACATGATCGGGAAGAAGCGAAAGGTGAGCACAGTTTAACTAATAAGTTCATGAAAGATGAACGGAGAGCTCTCTCCATATGCAAGATGTAAAACTAACTATTCATGAACTTAAGAATGCAAGCTATTATGAAAAGTGGTTTACTTGCAAGGTTACAAAGCTATTAGACTCTAATATTCATCATCGAGCTTTATTGGTAGTGTCGCAAGATCATACAAGACACACTAGTATAATTATGTGAATCTAAATATGATCTATATCAGATAGAAATGTGGGAATCCCACCTATGCACCAAAGACATGTAAGTCAAGATGACTAGTACAGTGAGGTTCCCTGAGTTTAATATAGCAAGATTATACTCACATCGAGACACAAGGAAAGTCAAGATGGCTATAAGTATGCACTTGCAAAAAACAATCAAGGATAATACATTGTAGATCCTAGTGTTAAGTGGAACAAGCATAAATGCTCATGACGGTGAGAATCAACAAGATATACCCACAAGCAAAAAGCAAATAAAACATGTCCTCATGCCCCAATCTTCTAGCTTGGCATCATCAAAAATGATCAGGGAGAGAACACTCAGCAAAGAAATCATTATAGACAACACACAAAGAAATAAAGTCAAACAAATCTTAGCAAGTCAAGTGTTTAAGTGTGTGTGTGTTTAGGTCAGAGAGTTAAACTTTGAGTATCACATCTGCCAGGGAGAAATATTGCATCATTCAAGACTGTGGGTAGGATATCTGATAAGTGTTGAAAAACACTCGACGCTAGGGAAGTGTTGAAAAATACAGTTGGGGTCGTGTTGAAAAACACCATTGGAACTAATTGGCCCAAGAAACCCGGACACACAAAGAGACCCAAGATAAGCTAGAACAACGTATGCCCCTTAGACTAAGACAAGAGTCAATTCCAGGCTAGGAGAGGTAAAGCGAGAAGTGGAGCGAAGGAGCGCCACGCAAGACTGATAGACATAGGTGCAAGGGTCTCAAGCAGCGCCTATTTTCAGGTTTTCACCACTTGATAGATTTTTTTTTAGGACTTTTTCAATATTTTTGTATTTTTGCTACCAAGGCGCCTGTTTCCAGGTTTTCACCAAGGCACTTTTTCTTCCTTTTTTTTTGAATTTTTTGATTTTTTTGGTGAGACATCAAAGCGCTTATTGCTAGGTTTTCACTAGGATGCTCATTTTTTCAATACTTTTTATGCTTTTTAAGATTTTTTCAGCATCATATATGAATTTTTTCAAGATCAATAAAAATATGTACAAAGAGCTCAAGAACCTTAGGCATAGAACTTTTTCAGATGTAGAACATTAATAGGCTCAATAAGCTCTTCTCCCTCAGGTGTAGATAGCTGATAGGCTCCAGACCCAAATGTTGTTGTGATAATATAAGGTCCTAACCAATTTGGCTCAAACTTGCCTTTCTGCTCCCTATTTTGCTGATTTTTGGGATTTTCTCTAAGAACTAGCTCACCCACTTGGAACTCTCTAGGATGAACTTTCTTATTGTAAGCAATAGACATTCTCTTATGATAGGTGTGCATGTGATCAAAAGCAGCCTTGCGGTGTTCTTCCAAAGTGGTAAGCTCATGCACTCTCATAGCCCTTTGGTCTTCATCGGTAATCAAACCATGTAGAGAGACTCTTAGTGAAGGTATTTCAACCTCTAATGGTAAGACAACCTTAGAACCATAGACCAAGGAAAAAGGTGTTGCACCTGTAGGAGTGCAGGTAGAAGTTCTATAAGCCCATAGCATAGGATTGATCTACAGATGTCAATCCTTGCCTGATTTGTGCACTATTCTGTGGAGAATTTTTAGCAATGTTTTGTTTGAGGCCTCAACTTGGCCATTCCCTTGAGGGTAGTAGACAGAAGACCAATGTTGTTTGATTTTGAACTTTTTGCACAAGTGCTTCAGGTCTTTATTTTTGAACTAGCCACCATTATCCGTGACTATGAAAGAAGGAATACCATAGCAGAAAATGATGTGATTCAAAATAAATAGGGCAACATCTTTGCTTGTAGCTGCAGATAGTGGGATAGCTTCAACCCATTTAGTGAAATATTTAGTAGCTGATATGATGAACTTATGCCCACTCGAAGAACTAGGATAAATTTTGCCTACCAAGTCAAAGGCCCATTGCTGAAATGGCCAGTAGGTAACAAAGGGAATGAGCTCGCGTCCAGGAGCATAAATGAGATTCCCATGTAGTTGACATTTCTTGCATGACTTGGTATATTGAATAGCATCAGTTTGCATAATAGGCCAATAGTAACCAGCCCTAAGCAATTTCTGAGCTAGCGCAAGACCGTTAGAGTGTGACCCACATATGCCATCATGGACTTCAGCTAGTGCCTTTTCTGACTCCTCTATTTCTAGACACCTAAGGAGAGTTCCGTCTAGACCCTTCCTATACAAGTCACTAGAGACGAGGGTAAAGTGTGAGGCATTGCGGATGAGTTGGCGCTTCTCATTGTGCGTTAGCTTTTCAGGGATAACTTGATCTCGGAGATAGGAAAAGATGGTGGCATAGCGGGAGGAGTCATGATCGACCACAGTGTAAATGACATGGTCATCAAGGGAATTATAGGCAGGATAGCACAATTCTTCCACTAGGAACTCAAAGCGTGATTCGTGCTCTTCCAGTTGCAGAATGGATGCCAAAGTAGCCATGGCATCAGCGGCCTTGTTCTCAATTCTAGGAATTTGTTGAAATGTAAAAGATGTGAAATAATTCCTGAGTGAGTCTATCATCCTCTTGTAGGGAATCAACTTGTCATCCTTTGTTTCGTAATCATCATTTACTTGGTTTATGACAAGCTGAGAATCTCCAAAGATATGCAACTCAGTGATCCTCCATTCAAGGGCAAGTTTAACAACATTCAAAAGGGCTTCATATTCAGCTATGTTATTGGTGCATGGAAAGAGAAGCTTATAGGATTTAGGAATGGTGTATCCATGTGAGGGGTAATGAACAAGATTCTAGCACCAGCCCCATTCTATGTATAAGAACCATCAAAGAACATTTTCCATGCGCACCCTGTGATATGCATGATTGAAGCATCTGGGAAGTCTATATGAAGAGGAGCATTATCAGTTATGGGGAACTTAGCCAATTGATTTGCAATTTCTTTCCCTTTAATAGCTTTCCTTTTCACATACTGAATGTCAAATTCTGAGAGAATCAACATCCATTTAGCAAGTCATCTAGTAAGCGTAGCTTTACTTAGGAGATACTTTAAAGGATCAATTTTGGCAACCAGCTACGTAGTATGCGCAAGCATGTAATGTCTAAGTTTTTGAGATGCAAACACTACTGCTAAACAAGCCTTTTCAATGCTAGTGTAGTTGAGTTCATAAGCAACCAGAGTGCGACTGATATAGTAAATAGCTCGTTCTTTGCCCATATCATCATGTTGTGCAAGGAGAGCTCCTAAGGAATTTTTCGTAGCAGAAATGTATAGTATCAAAGGTTTCCTTGGATAGGTAGCATAAGAATAGGAGGTCATGCTAGGTAATCCTTGATCTGGTCCAGCTTCTTTTGACACTCCTCATTCCATATACAAGTAGCTCCTTTATGCAAATTCAGATTGAAGGGTTGAGCTCTGTCAGCTAACTGAGAATGAACTGCCGAATAGATTGGAGATGGCTCTGGAGACCCCTTAATTGTTTGATGTTGTGAGGAGGTGGCATCTCCATGATAGCTTGCACCTTTTCTGGGTCTACCTCGATTCCTTTTGCTGATATGATGTACCCTAGTAGTTTCCCAGAAGTGACACCAAAAGCACATTTTTTAGGATTTAATCTAAGTTGGAATCATTCCATGCGGTCCACTATCAAACTCAAATCAAATAGATGTGTGCTCCTTTGTTGAGATTTAGCAAGTGTGTCATCAACATAGTCTTCCATGTTCTTATGCATCATATCATGGAATATAGTGGTCATAGCCCTTTGATAGGTTGCACCAGCATTCTTAAGACCAAAGGGCATGATATTCCAACAAAAGGTACCTATGCGCAAGTGAATGCGGTCTTCTCTTGGTCTTTAGGGGCAATTTTGATCTAATTATATCTAGAGAAGCCATCCATAAGAGAGTACATTTTGTAGCCCGCCATCATATCCACTATCATGTCAATGTTTGGAAGTGGAAAATCATCCTTAGGGAATGCTTTATTCAGGTCTTTGAAATCAGTGCATACGCAAATGGACTTGTCATGTTTGGAAACATGGACAATGTTAGAAATCCACTCAGCATAGTCGATAGCTCTGATGAAGTTGGCTTTCAGAAGCTTCTCAAGTTCAACCTTAACTAGTAGTGCCACATGGGGATGCATCTTTCTAAGCTTCTGCTTGACAGGTTTTACCCCTGAAGCAATGGAGAGATGGTGCATGATAAGCTCAGTGTTTAAACCAAGCATGTCAGAATATGTCCATGCAAAGTTGATCTTTTTCTCTTGAAAGAATGTGGCAAATTGTTCTTTTTCTTCTGCTAAGAGAGACTGAGCCACATGTATGATTTTAAGAGAGTCTTTTGTCCCTAAGTTGATGGGCTGCGTAGGCTCTATGAGAACTGAAGACCTTTCTTGAAAATAGCTGGGCAGACTACCAAGTACCTCATCCTCGAATGCCTCAAAGAGGTTTTTTCCCTTAGATACGTCTTTATTTTTACTATTTTTAGGTTCGGATACTGCCATAATGTGGTTTTCGCCATCCGACCATTGCTTTTTTCTTTTGATTTTATGACTGAGGTACTTGATATCTGATTCAGTCATGTTTGTCATTGATTCGTTGGTGGAAGAGGTAACAAGTTCAATGGCATTGAGGTAGCAGTTGATCTCATAGTCATTTTGGAAAGAAGGCAATGTGGGTCTTTGGTCCTAGGCAGACCAATCTATGAGATCTGAGTGTATAAGAGGAAGCGAAGTGACAGGTTCAAGGGCATTTATGCGGCATGTGTCATTTCTGGTGACGAGAGAGGTTGAGCCTATAGAGTAAGCTCCAAAAGTGTGAAGATCTAGATTTGACATAGAAGGACCAGCGTGGTCCACTAAAGCAATACGTGGATTGAACACGTCAGACCCTATGTAAGACTCATCAACTACGTCGGGTTGGGTATTATAAGTATGAACCACATCAACCTCCATATCCATCGTAGAAAGAAATAATATTTAACCCCGCACCATTGTCTATCAGGACTCAGTGGACTCAGGTATGGTAGACTTGGACTTCAATGTGTAAAGCAAGATTATGGGGGTGGCTAAGAGATGTGTCATCCTTCGTAGAAAATGATAGGTAGTGGGGAGATGAGATATGGTTAACCATAGCCTAGAACCGATCTGGATCAATGTCATTGGGGACATTTGCTGTACGCAGAGCTTTCTCAAGGATCTCCTTGTGCAAAGGGGATAACTCAAGCAACTCAAAAATGGATATCTAGGCGAGTGTCTATTGCAACTGGTGCACAAGGTCATAGCTAGACAAGACTGAAGGAGTTGCTTGTTTGGAAGAAGAGGCTTGCTTGGGATCATGTGTAGTTTTAAGGACAATTTTGGCTTGCCCCCTAGTAACAGCATTCAGTGTCTCACTCTGGGAAGATGAACCATCCAATGTTTGCAAGACCAACTTTGGAATACCATGATTGGCATCATTATCATCTTGAAATCTCATCATAAGAACACTCTCAACAGGCTCTACCATGTTGATTACAGGCGAATTGAGAGTATATGTATAGTTGATCTTTGCATCATGATTTTTCTTATTTGCTTGAGAGGATTCCCCCTTTTCATACTCAGGTAGAGGGGTCTTGAAAGCCTTGTGATCAGAATTTTTAACTAAGCCATCTGCGAGAACGGTGCCTCCATCAATGAGATCTTGGATAACATCTTTAAGCTTGAAACAATTATCTGTTTTGTGTCCCTTATTTCTGTGATAGTGGCAGAAATGATCTTCTCTCCACCAATCAAGCTTAACTAGCGAATCATAGGGATAAGAATTTTTAGGAAGCGTAAGATACTTGTTGGCAACCAAAGTCTTAAGAATCACATCGTATGGTTCAGCCAACTTGGTGTAAACCTGTCGGTGGTATTACTTCTTTGGCTTGTCTGCATACTGAGGCTTAGGAGCACTGTGAGCGTTGGTAGCCTCTTGTTGTTTTGCTACGTAGATAGAATTAGAAAGGTTGAAAGTAGGCTCTTTAGATTTTGGGACATCCACAACCCCATCATCAACAACATACTTGTTTCTATTCCAAGGTTTGCTCTTGTCCTTGCCATTGCCTCTAGTATCTTTATTAATAATGATATCCCCCTTTCTTATGGCCACATCCTCAATCCGATATGCACTTTAAACCATGTCATTGAAAGAGGAGAACAATTGTTTCCTTAGATCATAATACAGCTCAGGCACAAGAGTGTTGACAAAAATGTCGATCTTTTCCCTTTTGGGTAGCTGACGAGGATATCGAGAATACAATGATCTCCAATGTTGTAAGTGGCAAATGGTTCACCTTGATTTTGCCTTAGAGCACTAAGATCTATCATGGTGATAGACTATTGGATGTTGTATGAATAATGCTGGGTGAAGCGCCTAGCCAACTCATCAAAAGTCTTAAGAGGCGGTGTCAATTTCGCAAACCATTCCAAAGCTTGTCCTCTTAAACTTCTAGGGAATAGTCGTAGAAGAAATGTATCTTCATGAAGGAAGTCCATGCTAAGAGTGTAAAAGTGATGCACATGGTCATGGGGGTCACCATTTCCATCATACTTGTTGTATTTGGGAACCTCAATATCCCTAGGAAACAGGACCATGTATAGACTCCTATCAAAGGGAAGAGCACAAATAGACTCTACAAAAGAGACCTTTGGAGGCTCCCTTTCTATTGCCATTTGGGCAAGATGTTGATTTGTCTGTTGTAATTCCTCTCTAAGGATTTCCAATTTTGTTGGCACTCTTTCTTGGACAATTTGTCGGACATCATAACCGAGAGGAAGCTTGTATCCTCTAGAAGTCATGAATTGAAAATATTGGTCTCCATTACGCTCTAAAATTTTATGCATCATTCATTGGGAGACCTCATCTTGTTCAAATCTCATGAGCTCCTCACTAGAAATCTCATCAGTGGCCTCTTCCTCATGATGAGAGGGAGGGGGTCTAGGACGTGAAGAAGGTATAGTGAAAGTCCATCTCGGAGGAGACCTAGGTGGTGTGTTGTTGCCATAGTTGCCATTAGTACCAAAAAGTGGTCTATGCTCATAACCACTAATCTCGGGTTGCTCATGAGACACTCCTCTCATAGCCATGCATCTGGCAGCATCCATTTTATCTAAATGGCCTTGGTTGTCCTTATGATCAAAATGTTCTTGCAAACGATAGAACTTTTATTGTTCAGTGAGAGTGAGTGAGACACTGTCTGTGCTTTTGGAGGTCTTGAATGTGAAAAAGAGGAAGCCTCCTTTGTACCACGGGGTGACCTTAAAATCATTAGATTGGTTAGGACTAGAACTATCATTGCTATTTGGCACTCATGAGCATTTGGTTGGAGAAGTTAGTTGTGTATAATTGAATGGAGGCTAACTCTCCTGCTCAAATTGAGACCGAGTTGTAACCGGCATGAAAAGAATTGTTGGTTGACTAATAGAATGAGACAAAGTTTTTTAAATATTGAAATAAGCAAAGCTAATGAAGATCACTTGTCAAGATAGAACAATAGAGATGGCTCATCAAAAGTGCTCAAGAACTTACAACAATCAATTGACTCAAGCCGAGAGGTGAGCAAGAAGCTCGATTAGCAAGTAATTATAGAGGTAACCATGGTATGACAAGTGATCAAGAGTAGCATTTGTTAGGCTCAAACCCAATAGTTTTAGCTCATTGTTTTCAGTCTAGAACAAACCTAAGCATGCAGATAGTAAACTAGCTTCATGTAAGAACATGAAAAGACACTTTGCAATAGGTTAAAATTCAAGTTTAGTAGCTCTAGATTGCAACAGTGGCAGGACAACAAAATAACTCAGGACTCTTGATTGAGGGTGTGCAATGATGTTTCAATATCATATGACTCTGGACCAATGAACGTGAAAAACTTAGTTTTGAAAGCAATTTGGTCAATGTTGTAAGTTAACAGGTACAATTTCTTGGTTTCAAGCACAATAATATCAGGAAATAGACAAGTTTGCAAACAATAGGTGATCAAACATGTCATAAAAACACTTGCGCAAGAGCAAAAGCAACCTTGCCAAGACAAGTAATTGTGATATCAAAATGAAAAAAATCTATGAGCACTATCGTGATGTTTTATGTTCGAGAACATTTGCATGGGTAGATCACAGCGAGAACACTTCAAGCACTTACTACCTAGAAGGACAAGGCTCAATACTTAACAACTTGGCCCAAGCTTGATTTCCCATCACCTCACACAAAGTGGTTACCCACAATAGATGGCTTTGTCATGGAAGTGCCAATGGCACAACCAAAGGAACACAAATGGTGAGTAGTCTTGGGGTGATATGGGTTAGTCCACTAGGATCAATCCTTGCACCAAGATGTTAAGCAGCAAAATTGGGTAGCTTCTATCCATGGCTCTTAGTAAGGGCTTCCATTCGTAATACTCCTCTTGCTCCCCGAAGGGACTCCTTACCTTGCGGCAAGTAACAAACCTCACGGCCACAAGAGTACCTTAAGCATTCTTGCTCAACATTTTCCTCATGGTCACAATCCCACAAGTACTCACATTAAGCGAAGACAAGTACTACATCTACCAAGGTTTTGTGTCCTTGATAGCCTTGAGTTTATAGTGGGTCGGAATAGCTTGGTATTAGCTTGTCCCCACTTGGGTTGTTCCTCTTGATTTCTCAAGAGTAGGCCCGCTAAAGGATTCTAGAACTAAACAAAGAATGGATTAATCTTTGAGGTTCAAGATTTTTGGTTCACCTCAAGGGTGAAGAGTATACTCTCCTAGCTCAAAAATCTCTCCCAAACACACAGAGCAAAGTTTAATTACCCTCTTGCTTTCAAAATCTAGAAGTGGGTCAAGATTTCTAGTTCACCACAAGGGTGAAGAGCATACTCTCCTACCACCAAAAGACTCCTACAACAAGATATTAAGTGCCTAAGAAATGAAGCAACTAGTATATGCCGCACTCAAAATGAAAGCAATTAAATAAGCAATTGATTGATTTTTATGCTTTGGGCAGCCCTGCAAAAACCATTAGTAGCCCTTGTGCATTTGGAGCTTTGACATGTGTTCTTTTAAGCAAATATTTCAAGCAATGAGAGCACCTATAAGCATAAATTGTTAGCTCCACAATGGTTAGCACATCAAAAATCAAATAATTTGTAAGTAAAATAGCTAATCAAATGATAAAATTTGAAAATGAAACCAGCATGGTTGGATCAGGCTTGGAAAGAGCTTTCCAATGATATATCACACTTCAATTTTTGATACCGTATGTGAAAATTTCTCAAAAATGGGTGCCAGTTTTGTGTACTGGCATAGATTTTGAAAATGTCAGAATTTTCAAAAAAAAAAATCGCTTGCAAAATAGAAAACAGAAAGTAGGAAAATTGAAAATAGCAAGCAAAACTAGCAAATCTGGAATTTTGGGTCTCGGTATGTTGCAAAATTTCATGTGAGACAGTACTCAGGGCCACGCAAGAAAGTACCAAACCGCGTGCGAGAAAGCACAAGCCCGCGCGAGAATGTATGAAGGCTTGTGAGAGAAAGCACAAGGGCTTGTGCGATAAAGTACAAGGGCTTGCGTGAGAAAAATGCACAGGCTCGTGTGATAAAACACTTCATCGCACGTAGAAGTGCTAGAAACAACAAATCTTCACATGATATGATGAGAAACTTCACGTGAGATTCTATAACAGTGATGCACAGAAGTACAGACAGTGTAAGGAAATCACAAAAAAATAAAAAAATAACCGAAAATGTACACACTCTAATGTGCACTTCTCTAAGCCATTTCTTCCAAGAGAATCCATGAATGGGAAACCTTGGGAAGGTGACCTAGAGCTCCCTAGGCATGGAGTGCAAGGGTTTTAAAAGTGCTCTCAACTAGAGCTATTAAGCCAATAACCTTGCTAGTAAACCATGCAATGAGAGATTCAATGAGACAAGGGCAAGAATGTCAATATCTTCAAGAATGCAAATGGAGATGCAATGCAAGCTATGCTAAGAATGAAAATGCAAGCTAAGCTATGGAAATGAAAGATAGAAGTATTACAAATCCTTACTAATTAAGCTATGTGAGCTAATCTAGAGCATGGAAGGAAACTAAGCTAAGAAAGCATAAACATGAAGCTAAGCTAAGAATGCAAGAATGAAGGCTAAATGCAACAAGATCTCCAAAAGCTCCAAAGTCTCCAAGAAATCCTACAGCATAAGATTAGCATAAAAAGTTGGATCCTAGAATGAGAAGAGAGCTCTTCTTTTATAGGAATTGAAAAAGAATGGACCATGGAAATTAAGAGGCAAAAGATTTAATCAAGGGTGGAGCTTGAAAGAGGAGCAATCCATGTGCACAAGTTTCCTGCAATGAGAAATAAGTGTTGACTTTTGTGCCCCATGTGAGATAAAAAGGCCTTTTCTTATTTTTTTAAAATAAGAATAATGCTTTATTTGTGTAACTTAGGATAAGAGGAAAAGTGGGGGCTTTTTATTTAATAAAAGGGGAGGAAATTCCTTTTAATAACTAAAGACTTAGGATAAAATGGTTAATCCATAGAATATAATCAAATAAATGATAGAATTAGGATTTGATCAAGAATAAACAATTGATGATTTTAGCAAATAATGCTAGCAAGGGGCTAATAGTCTAGATGACCATTTTTGGGTGATTACAGTAATCAACTCAATAGAGTTGATAGTCCCTTACTAACTAGTAACTATTACAACTTCAAAGCAATAAGATGTTGCATAACAATTATAAAACAACAAGATGTTGCATAGCAACAAGAAAATGGTAGCTACGTGAACATAACAACAAGTACAGTAAGAACAAACAACATCATAATCTTTGTGCCTACAAGAACAAGAAGATCTAGCAAACTCCATCAATCAAACCAACCTCAAGAAGCATGTGTACTAATGTCACTAGGGCCAACACTTAGCATTGTCTTTAGAATTGGATTGTTGCAATTCTTTTGATACTTCTTCATTTGAACTTGAATGTCATGTAAGATTTTGATACAATTTGAGTTTAATTGAGGAACACTTTGTAGAATGTTAATATGAAGGGTCAAGCTCGAGCAAATCATTTGGATTTTAGCTTGAAAGGGAAAAAAGACTACGAGAAAATAGTAGGCATCTAAACCTCCAAATGAAGTTAATAATGACTTGTCTTAGAGTCTAGGTGATGACATTGTGACGAGAGGAAAGCCCAAGAAGTGTAGTTTTCCAAGACCATGTTCAATGGAAGAGAATTGGGAAGGTGACAAATGTAGAGCACCACAATTGGCAAGCATGTGCACAAAACCAAAAAAACATGTTTTATAGACTCCTTTTGGAGCAAAAGGGGAAAATGGGGGTGGGAAAATGGAGAGACACTCAATGATTGGCATCTTGATGTGAAGCACTTTCCAAGCTATTAATTGTGGCTGAGAATCAACTTTTGAGTTATAGATTTAATGACTTAACTTATTATATTTTGCACTATTGAGGTTGCATTTACATTTAGATTTGAGTCAAGGTGCGAGAGAGAAGATTGGAAAGAGTTGGCTATAAATGATTTTAAGAGTAAAAGATCAGATACTTCTCATGTTGGGTCATTTCCAATCCTTTGAGAAGTTGTCATGGAAGGGGGTGAACAACAAACAAAAAATCACAAGATTCACCAGCTATTGGATTTTTAGAAGAGGGTTTTTATCAAAAGAGGACAACTTGAAATGTGATTTCAGTTGCTACCAAGACATCCAATTAAAGATAATGAGAACCAACATACATTCACCCTACATCATACTTGCCCCTGAATTTTATCAAACACTCCATAAATAGAAAATAAAGAAAATAGGATCATGAACCATCATAGCCACTCTCACCACTTAGTGGTATCCTTGAGGAGCATAGGAACACAATCTCAAAAGATAAATTGATAATGGACTGACTTGACCGACTTTGTGAACAGGCTTACTAATCATTGATTGGTTTGATTATGTTGCTTGATTTGGATATGGATGTGTTTGGTTTTAGAAATGGACTACCTATATAAGACTGATATGTCTAGTTTTGAGTGTATCCATCACTGTATAAGACCATCATTTTCTTTTAATACCAAGTCACCTACATCAAATGGTCTTGGTCTAAGTCTCTTGTTGTAGCTTCTACAAAGGTGATTCTAATAACCTTGTAGGTGATTCATGGCACTTTGTCATTTCTCATCCAACAACTCGAACTCACACAATTTGGCTACCATAGAGTCTTCATATGTTATGAAGTTCTTCAAGGAAATTCTGAGTGATGGGAGTTCAACCTCAAGGGGTAAAACTGCCTCTGATCCATACACTAGGGAAAAAGGAGTTGCTCTTGTGGGATTTTTTATACTATTTTTATATGCCCATAATATAGGACTAAGTTGCAAATGTCAATCTCGACCACTTTCATTGACCACTTTCTTTAGGATTTTCAGGATTTTTTTTTTGTTGCCTTGTTTGTTTCCTTGAGGGTAGTAAAATGATCTGAAACTTCTCACAAATATCTTCAAGAGCTTTATTCTAAAAGAGCATTTTGGGTCAATAATTATGGTATGTGGAATTCCATACCGATAGATGATGTAGTTGAGAATGAACATAGAGATTTTGTTACCATTTATATATGTCAAAGGGATTGCTTACACCCATTTAGTGAAGTATTTAGTTGTTGTAATTATGTACTTATGACCATTAGATGAAATAGGTGTAATTTTACCCACTAGGTCAAATCCACACCTTGAGAAAGGCCATGGTGAAGTAAGGGGTTGGAGCTCTTAAGCTAGCACATGGATAAGATCTCCATGTCTCTGACATTGTTGGCACCTTTGTACATAATTATGAGCATCTATCTCTATTTTTGGCCAATAGTATCCCATCCTTAGGATTTTCTTCACTATATTGTTACCACCTGAATGGGCCCCTCAAATACCTACATGAACCTCATACAAGGCTCTCTCAGATTCTATGGAAGTAAGACACCTTAAGAGCATACCATCTAGACTTTTTGTATACAAAGTATTAGTGAGAAGGGTATACTTATAGGCTTGTCCAATAAGGGACATCTTTTGGTTTCTAGATAAGTCATGTGAAAGGTAATTTCCTTGGAGATAGGAATATACATCCTTATACTAGGGTGACTCGGGACCAACAAGGACACATACTGATTCTGACATGGGCGCATCATAAGTTGGTATCATTATTTGTTCTACCAGAAATTCAAATTTGGTTTCATTGCTTGGCATATCAATCAGATATGCTATATTAGCCATTGTATTTGTGGCTTTGTTTTGAACCCTTGGAGCTTGTTCAAAAACAATATACTAAAAGGAAGTGCACAATCAATCCATCAACCATCTGTATGAGACAAGTTTTTCATCTTTAGTCATGTAGCCATTATTGCCTTGACTAATAACCAACTAGGAATCACCATAGACTTTTATGTTATTTATTCTCTATTGTATATACCAATTTTTAGTCCAATGACTAGATCTTCATACTCAACTATATTATTAGTGCATGGAAAATTGAGTCAAAAAGAATAAGAAATTGCATCTCCTTGGGGAGTGATCAAGATAATTCCTTCTCTTGCACCATGGTTGGTATATGATCCATCAAAATATAACTTCTAGACTTCTATTAATGCTTCTATGGCGAGGACCAACTCATTAGGGAATTATTATACAATAGGTTGGTGATCATGTATGGGTGCCTCTGCCAATTAATATGCAGTGACCTATCCTTTTATAGCTTTATGATCCACATACTCTATGTCAAACTAGCTCAAGATCATGAACCATTTGGAAAATCTTCTAATTAATGCTTCTTTGCTTAATAGGTACTTCAGTGGATCTATGTGAGCAATGAGTTTGGTCTGATGACTCAACATGTAATGTCTTAGCTACTGAGAAGTGAAGACAAGTGCAAGAAATGACTTTTCTATGGGTGAATAATTAAGTTCATATCCAACCAATGTTCAATTGATATAATATATAGCTCTCTCTTTTCCTTTGTCATCATTTTGTGCTAAGAGAGATCCTAGTGTTGAATTCGTTGTTGAAATGTATAGTACAATTGGTTTACCAAGAGTTGGTGGAACTAACACTGGAGAACTTAACAAATAATTCTTAAAAATTTGAAATGCTTGTTCACATTGTTTTGTCCAGACAAAAGTTACTCCTTTATGTAATAAGTGTTGAAATGGGTGACACTTATCAACCAGGAGTTGGGCTATAAATCTCTTGGTTGATTGCAACCTTCCCTGAATTCCTCTAAGTTTTTTTCAAATTTTTGGGAGGAGGCAAGTCTAGTATTACTTTTGCTTTCTTTGGGTCCACTTTTATTTCTCTAAATGAAACTATAAATTATAGGCTTTTTCCAGATGTGACTCCAAAAGCACACTTCTTTAGGTTCAACTAGACATTGTATTCTTCTAATCTATAAAAAAATAGGTCCTAACACTTGCAAGCATGTTTCTCTGAGTTTGGATTTCACTAATATATCATCAACATAATCATCCATAGTCCCATGGATCATGTCATGAAATATTGTTTCCATGGATCTTTGATAGGTAGCACCTACATTTTTCAGACCAAATAGCATCACAATTCCACCAATATGTTCCCCAAGTGCAAGTGAATTTTATTTTATGTTGGTCATTGGGAGCTATTTTTATATGATTGTATCTTGAGAAACCATCCATTAATGATAGCATTTGGTGCCCTATGGTTAGATCTACAATCATGTCTATGTTTGGAAACGAGAAGTCATCCTTGGGACAAACTTTATTCAAGTCCTTGAAATCTATGCATATGTGGAGCTAACTTGAATGTTTAATGTTTGGTACTAGATTGGATATCCATTTTGCATAAGGAATGGGTCTTGTGTGTGTGTGTGAATTTTGTACCTGATCTATAGACACAACACTTCAATAAAACATTAGAGGTTAGTTAAAATTGAAATCATGCAATAAATGAAAACTAAACTAACCAGGTGATTTACTGCCTTCTAGTAGGTGTGAGTATGTATTCTTAGATTGGACCGAGATCAGTGACCTTGACGACACCTAAACGAAGGATTTGAATGCAAAATCTAGATATGAAATGAATGCAATTAATTTATTTTTTTGGTTTTTATGTGCAATTATGATAATGAAAACTTGATATGAATCTATGCTAATATGGAAATTGATATGCTAAAATGATCTAACAATAATATTCTAAATGATATGGATACTATGCAAAAATAATGAAAATCTCACAACAACTCAAATTCTTAAGATTGATTCTTCAGTCTCCAATTTAGCAGCGTGAGTGTGCAATTCGTGGATGGATCCCAAATGAAGAGCTGAAGCCTTAATTTATAGAAATCTAGGGCTTTGAGGTGCATGAAAAAAAGCCATAAATGACTCAAATAATCAGGTTGATTTTTGAGTTATTTTTAAATAAAGGGTAATTAACTCACAAAAACATGCAAAAGCAGACTTTAACTCAAAATAGAGTTTAGATTTTATTGATAATTGGTAGTTGTCCGCTTTTCTGATTGTACATGTTTTATTTATGAATTAATTTAATAATAAAGTGATTTATTTCCAACTTAACTAATTTTGAAAAATAAAACAATTGATTTATGGATTAATCAATTATTTTTCAAACTTTTATTCAAAATTTTTTTTATTAAAAATTGACAACTTGCTTTAATTAATTAAATAAGAATTTAATCAATTATTCATAGGATTTTGGATTTATTGTCAAAATTAAATAATACAATTTAGGAATAAATAGAATTAACTTCAATTAAACAATTAAGTGGCAGAATCAAATCTAATTAATTAAATATTTAGAATATTCAATTAATCAAACTTTAGGATAAATTGGATTTATCGCCAAATAACTATTAAATTAAAGATAATAATGATAATTAGGAATATTACTAGGAATATTCCCCAATGCAGAATTTGAGATAATCAATTAGGATTCGATGATGTTCAAATGTGCCTTTGGTTAGGACTTCGATGTCGATTTCGTTCGATGTGTTGATGTAGGAGGTTAATGAACCTATAGCCCATTTTTGGGGTATTACATTTTGCCCCTCTTTGAATTATTGTGCAAAGCGCAATGGTTCAAAGATAGTCTGTGTATGATGTTGAAATTGATGTTTGATATTGATATTGATATGAACATGCTAGATCCTGAATGACCAAAGATAATGTTAACTATAATAGCAATGAACAGATGATTGCGAAAAAGTGTCAAAATGTCTGATTTCGAACCTTATGATTGCAAAGAAGAGAGTGACCGATTCCAGACCCGATTGTCCTTGTATTGAATCACATTAGTATCACATCTGAACCCTTCAGTTATCGAAGAATCAAGGAAATAACACAATTGAACCGATAGTTGCAAAATTGATACAATTTACAAGATTAGGAGAATACCAGATTGATATGGATCTCGATGAATCTAATATGCCTCGAGCGATGACTGATTTGCCCCAAGCAATGAGGTCTTTTTGATGAATCAACAACTAGACGTGGTTGTTGTCTTGATTATTGAGGAAAGATTTGATTTCAGATTTAGATTACAGACTTTGAATGATATGCAATACCATGCCCCCTTCGAGATAAAAATTGAAATCTAACAAGAAAAGTTAGTGTTTAAGTGTTCAGAAGCACATTAATTGATTTGAGAAGTGGTTATGTACATTCGAGAATGCATTTTACATCGTTTGGAGGCCCTGAAGACCAAGTTTAACTAGGGGAAACCATGAGTTGACCATAGTTGACCGAGTTGAAATTTTGATAGTTTGATGTAAGATAATCAGTTAAGCTGAAATATGGATTTCTTTAATGATTAGAAGGTCGATTATGCAAGTAGTTAATAATATAAATAATCTTAGATTTTGATTTTGATCCTGAAAAAGGATTCTACTTGTTTTTTCATTGGAGGAACCTTCTTGTAGGATTCAGCTTTGTGTTAGATTTGAAGATGTGATTGAAGAATTGTTTAAGCATTGAAGTTCATTTAACCATTGTGAGATCATGCAACATGCAAAATGCAAAGAAACATGTAGAATGAAATGCAACCTAAGACCTAGGACCTAGTCACTGATCATGTGTCGGTCATTCTCATCATTGAATTTTTAGGTAACCGGATAAATCAATACAATGCCCACTAGTTATGAAACCATAGACATATGAATATCGATTTGTATGCACAGGAATCAATACAACACCCACTGATTAGGAAACCATGGATATATGAATATTGATTTTGTTTTCAGAATGTCGGATTAGATATAAGCATCAAAGCATAAGTGCCAGGATGACCTGAATATCATGTCCATTTTGATATAGCAATTTGTATAAGCATCAAAACATAAACATCATGATGACCTGAATACACCTTGCATTACAAACACATCAAACAGTCAATAGATTATTCTAAATCTAATGTGAATTACCCGTAGTGACCCTTTATCTTTCACATCCTTAGGTAAGATCGCAGTTCACAATAGAAGAAAGAATTCACTCAAAAAGATAATAGTTAGATCAAACATCCTTGAATTTTTTGGGTATCAATGGTCAAGGTACGCATGGCCATCCAATTCGATATAGGGGCTCTTACAGTCAGACACCATTTCAATCCAGAATTTCCAAAGTTGTTAGATTTTCACATACAAGTAGAAGACAAAGAAAAGATTATGCCCCCAGTCATCACTCTCTAAATCCTGTAAAGGACATCATCAAAGAGCTTGTGGGAACACAATATGCAAAAATCTCAATGTGAATCAGTAAGCATACAAGGAGATAAAAGCATGTAAAAAACATAGATTGTTTTCAGTTTGTGTTTGATGTTTGATGTTTGATTGCGTTGTTGTAGATGCAAAATCCTTTCTGGAGACAAGACAGACTAACTGACTCAAATGAAGCTTCAAAGGACTCTGACTAGATATGACATGCCTAAGATACATTGGAGGCCATAGGATATGACATTGATTGCCCCCAAGTTTGAACATTGATAGGATACATACGCTTGAGTTGATTGGTGTACAGATTGACTTATTGAAAACAAGAATGCAAAAATAAATTGGGAGATATGTACAAACTAAAGCAAGACTGAAAGCTGGGAAAGACCAAGATTGCGCTGATAGATGGAGCATTTTGAAACAAGTGGCACCCGTTTGCCGGGTTTTCACCATCTTGGCAGAGATTCTATTTTTGCTACCAAGGCGCCTGTTTCTAGGTTTTCACCAAGGCACTTTTTTTTTTTTCTCATTTTTTTATATTTTTGATATTTTTGATTTTTTTTTGTGAATCATCAAGGTGCCTATTGCTAGGTTTTCACCAAGATGTTCATTTTTTCAGGACTTTTTCCAAATTTTAAGATTTTTTAAGGACATTTTAGCATACACTAAATGTCTTAGGCATAGAATTTCTTCAGATGGAGAATGTTGATTAGTTCTCAGAGTTATTCTCCTTCATTCATTCAGAGTTGATAGGCACCAGAGCCAAAAGTAGCAATGATTACAAAGGGACCCAGCTAGTTGGGTTCAAACTTCCCCTTGCATTCTTGATGTGATTGATTTTTAGGATTCTTTCTCAAGACTAGATTGCCAACCTGAAATTCTCTGTGTTTGACTTTCTTGTTGTAGCCTCTAGACATTCTTTTTTGATATACTCTGAGATGATCATATGCTACTTGTCTGCACTCTAGTACTTCAAGTTCTTGCAACCTAGACACTCTATAGTCGTCATCAGTTACTAGACCATGCATTCTAATTCTTAGTGATGGGATTTCAACCTCAATAGGTAGTACCACTTCAGACCCATAAACTAAAGTGAATGGTGTAGCCCCAGTGGGCATTCTAATACTTGTTCTGATACTGGTTCTGATACTTGTTCTGATACTAGTTTTGATACTGGTTCTGATACTAGTTCTTATACTGGTTCTGATACTTGGTATACTTGATATAATCTTTTTCCATTGCAAACTCCCAAGCAAGATCATATCGTGTAGTCCCAATGTCTAGCAAGGTGGAGAACAAGAGGGATTGGAAAGCTGGTGGAAGAGATGGAAGACAAGAGAATGAAGGAGAATGAAAGAAAGAAATCCTCAAGGGAAAACTCCTCAAGAATACCCAAGCTAGGGAAAAATTTTCATGTAAAGCACATTTGGACAAGCAATGAAAGGCCAACATAGGATAAGTCACAAAAGCGTAATGCCAAAGAAGGATGGGATGTAGTCCAAAGGAGTAGACATGTCAAGAGGCTTCATAGCACCGTGTTTTACTCTTTCTTTTTTAGATCAAGACCAAAGGGGAAAAGGATAGTGATAGGCGAAAATGAATGGAGGAAGATAAATATGAAGGCTAAATAGGAAGGGAATGAAAGAAAGATCATCGTAAGATAGCTCACCAGATAGCCAAATTTTTGTGTATAGATCAACATTGTCAAGATCAAAGAGAGAAGATGGAATGGATGAAATATGTAGAAGAACTACGCATGATGCCTAATTGCCAGGTTTTCATCACGGTACTTATCCAAGGCACTACAAGGGAGTGGTTTTCACCATAGGATGAATTTATTTCTCTTTAATTTTGCTACCAAGGTGCCTGTTTCCAAGTTTTCACCATGGCACATTTTCAGTTTTTTTTTTTTCATTTCTTTTTTTTAAATTTTTTTTTTTTTGGAAGAAGGCAAGCTCTTTAGATAATGCTCCTTGAAAGGATAAACCATGACATGCCAAGGATTCAAAATGATATGCTCAAAGATGCTGATAGGGAAAGGGAGATGGAAGAGAAAAAGGAGGATAAGGTTTTATGTAAAGCGAGTGAGGTTGGAAGATAGGAGGAATAGGCAAATGAGGAAAAAGGATAGAAGGTAGAAGGATAATGAATGGAAGGATTGTGAAAGGGTAAATGGAAAGGAAGACAAGATCAACATCAACACACACCTTGAAGGATGGCGAGAGGATGGAGGAAATGTGAATGAAGGAATATGTGAAGGAATATGGCAAATGGATAGCAGAGGTTGTGGTTTAGGCGCATGGAATGGAAGGATGTTTCTGGAGGAAGATGAAGTGGAAGCCTTTGGAATCTTGAATGTCAACTTCACTTGTTGCTCAACACCAAAATCTTTCAAGAGAGACTTTGGAATCCATATAGCTGTAGGCTTTTCATTTCTTTTTGATAATCTAGAGATAATATCTTTAATGATGGATTTTGGAACCCATACTTGTCTTGTAGTTTTTTTCTTAGATATCTCTTTTGACTTTATGCCTCCATGTCATTTAGAGGAGACATGGTGATCTTCTCTTTTTGATGGATTCTTGTATTGCTTCTTTTTCTTGTATTGAACATTCAAGTTACTTCCAAAGAACTTGGGACTTGTGGAAGCAGAAGGAGGATATGACTGGTTTAAATGGGTGGGTGGATGAAAAGGATTTAAGGGTATGCATCTATGTTGATCTTGAGGAAAGATGGGAGATGGAGGGATGTAAGGACCCAAGATGGATGGCGCATTAGGAGAGTTAGGAGAGGAAAGTGAAGGGACATAAGGAACTAAGATGGAAGGTAGATGTGAAGCTCTTAGTATTGGTGGAATAGGTCCCAGGATGGAAGTGGAAGACGCAAAAGGATAATTAACAAGTTCATCAACATTTATATGACAACCAAGGACATCAACATCTTTAGAGTGAGCATTAGGATTTTCAATAGGATCGTGAACATCTTGAATAGGAGAACCTTCTTTGATAGGATTGTTCAAAGCTTGCAAAGACTGAGGAAGAGTAGAAAGTGGAAGTGAACATGGAGTGGTAGAACAAGAAGATGGAAGACTTTGATCTTGACAAGGATCTTTGGATAGCATAAGTGCATAATTTTTCTCTTGATTTTCAATAGGCTTAACATTGGAAGTAACAACACCATTTTTACCAACCTTAATGGAAGTATCATCTTTGGAAAGCGCAAGTGTAGTAAGGTCATTTTGATTGTCAGTAAGCTCAACAGTGTAAGTAGTAGCATGATCTTGCTTAGCAGAAGACTTAAGACATGGTGGAATGCATGAAAAAGGGTGTGCAAGATCAAAAGAACCCTGAAGCAAATAAGAGACATCAGGACAAGGAGTGGATGACATGGAGGGTTCTCAATCTTGATCTTTCTTTATGTTATTTTCTTTATCATTTTTAGAGTCTTCTTGACATGGAGCCACTTCTAAGGACAAGGGATCATGCTGCAATTGTATGGAAGACTTTGGAAGAGATGGTGAAGGACTAACTGGAGTAGACATTATAGCGCATAAAGGCTTAGGCTCTTTAGGTTTAGCATTATTGAAAGTATTTGCAGCCAAGTGAAGGTTAGCTTGAGTTTCTTTAAGAGGTAGCCCTTGAGGATAACTATAGGAAACCACATGAAAAGTATTAGGACCTTTGGTGGATGAAGGACTTGTGAAAGATTTGATAGGCTTGGAAGCTTTAGGAAATGTATGGGTATTGGAGGAAGGAGGGGATGGAAGGGAACCATCACAAGACAAAGGTTCAATAATAACATGATCTTGCTTGAGAGTGTAATCTTTACTTTCAACATGAGAGTTCTTAGAGGAGAGATCCTTGTAGTATGCACGTTTATAATCAGTGCGGTACATTTTATATTCCTCAATAGAAGTAGATGTATCATCTAGGTATTGTTCACAAAAATCATCAAAGTCTCTTTCAAAATCAAAATCATATGGATCACTATCATGATCTATCCAATGTGACGTCCCATTTCTAGTAAGCACGAGCACACGACGAGGAGGACTCTTGGGAACATAGGTGTCATATGTATCATTATATTGTCCATCATCATAGTCATCATAGCCTCCAAAGATGGATGTGTTACTCTCCGTGGAAGAGGTATTATAAGGGTTATCATGTTGCTCAACATGGTATGTCTTGAGAAGAGAAGTAAGACTCTTGGGAGAAGTAGAAGAGGAACGAGATCGTGGAGAAGAGGAAGGTGAAGACTCAATGGAGGAAGAAGACGTGGATGATGAGGAATGATGAGAAGACTTAGAATATGAAAGATGTTTGGAAGAAGAAGATCGTGACATGACCATGCGTATGATCCTAGCAAAGGCGTCTGATTCAATCAATTTTTCCTTTATTTTCATCATAAATTTATCACTCATGGGCTTTTTGGAATAATACTCTTCGAATTGAGCAATGAGTTTGAGATCATCCATTTTCAAGAGAGGTTCCATAACAAGATAACTAAAATTCATGGTTTTGAATTGTGCTCTGTGTTTTTGTGATGAAGCTCTGGTTTCCACTATTAACTTTAGGTGAAGCAAGAGAGCAAGATGAAGACAATTGAGAAATGACTTGATTTAAGAAGATCGAATGATGCAACCTTGTCAAGATTTGATGGATTGAAGATTAGATTGGATGTAAATGAAGGATACTGTGCCCTGGATGTATGGGTAGATGCCCAAAAGATAGTGGACACAAGTTTACAACACTTAGCCGTTTTGATAGTTGATTGAAGATTGATAGTTATGACAAGGTTTTGACACAAGATGAAAAAGACTCAAATCGATTAAACAGAAGGCTAAATCAGATTCAAAAGGCCACTTTATGAAAATGATTGGATTCGTTATAGGCTCTGCTCTGCTTCCAACATAATGATTTATTTGACAGATTCCAAGACATGTTTCTCAACTCCAGACATGCAGTTTCAGATAATGTGCAATAGGAAAATAGGCATACACACCCTAGACAAAAATAAGATCTAATAGAAAGTTGACCAACTAACAGTAATAAGCTCTCTATTTTGCAAATTTTAGGACAGGTTCGTGTGAGAGAATGTTGTTTCACGCGAGGAAGTACTAGGTTGCGCGCAAGAATGTGTTGTCTCGCGTGAAAGAATACTCAGAAAGCTGAAATCTCATGTGATAAAAGGACATAGTTTGATAGTTTTGGCACAGATTTCAAGGTATAGATTTCAAGACATAGATTTCAAGACACAATGCTAGCTATTCTCTAACAAAATATTCAGTTCTCACACCAGAAAAGGATTTTTGCTTTGATTTTGCAATTGTTGAGTGTTTCAGTATCAGATTGTTTACAAAATTGTCTGTCCAGATTTGAAGATTATACCGGATTGATTCATTCTTAGTAACCAGATAGATAAACAGGCACACAAAATAGCAAGCAAGTGATTCCAAGCACATCTAAAAATAATGAATAGGGGACAAAGCAACCCTGCGCATGAACAATCAAGTGACTAAATGTGCTAATCCGTAAGAGTGCTAATTGTGTATGTTCCAAAAAGTTTTGCAAAGATGCACATATTCCTAGAAAATGAAAATTTGGCCTCACTAGGGTTTTTAGTAATGGTTTGACTCTGCAACTTTTATGATCTCAAGAGGGTGAACTCCAATCCAAGTGCACTAGGATTTTGACATAGTCTGAGAACTTAATCTTCAAGATCTGCTAGGGAGATCTGATAGCCCAACAAGAGACCACACCTATGGAGATTTCTTCCACAAGGACATTTATATAGCGGTTGTCACTACCATGATGAAAATGGCTATTACCGCTTGAGGTTTCGTCAACGTGGTTGACCCAATTAAGAGAATGTCCACTATGGTTAACCCTCTCTAAAGGTGACTCATAAGATATACCACATGGAGACTAGTTCCAGATTCAAGGATTTGGGTTTCTAGTACTATCCATAAAGGAAGTAGAGCATAATCCCCTAACCTTTTCACTTTTAACCCAAACAAATTAGACAGATTAATCCAACATGCTAAGACCAAGATTATCTCACAAAGATCTATGACGTCAACCCCTTATGATCTATCAACCTCTCTGGAGAGAGAATGTATCAATTAGAAGTTGAAGACGCACAAATCTAGTAGAACGTGAGACTCTCTCAGTAACCTCCCTACCTACAAGGATTCCTTCATTGAGAAGAGTTTCACTAGAAACTCACTCTCTCAAGAACCATGAATAGTGTTTATAGGGCCTAATTACTATGTGTAAAAAAATGCTGAAAAGTAAATCTATGTTCATTTTTATAGCCCAAAATGAAGTATGTGATATGAGAGCGATAAGAGTCACACAAGCTTGACACTTGAGAGTTTATTTTAATCCAAATCAAAATATTATCAGCTTGAGAAGAATACCTTAGGTCCAATGCTCTGCAATCCAGAATTTAGCACACATCTGAAAGTACAAAATCAAGACAAATCAACAGCAAACCGTAAGCGTTAGAAATCAATAATCTAAAAGTACAGATTCGCAAATTCTATGTCTCTATAGCAAAATCTTGCGCGAGTCAGGATGTGGTCCCACGTGAGGAAACACTGTCTCACGCGACAAAGGATGAAATCTTGCGTGACGAAGTACGGTCTCACGCGAAAAAAAATGAAGTCTCGCGTGAGGAAGTGCTGAAACTAGCAAAACTTCATGAGGAATGATGAAAAATCTCACGTGAGAATCCGTGCAGAGATGTACAGAAGTATGGACAGAAAATTAAAAATCGCAGTTTTGATAAAAAAAAAGTGCTAAATTTTTTTTTGAAACAAAAAATAACGTCTTGTAGAGTATAACAGAACCCTTGAAACCCTTAACCTCAAAAGATAGAAAATTGATAGAAATGAAGGGAAACCCATTTCAGGGCCCCACGGTGGGTGCTAAAAATGTGTGTGAATTTTGTACCTAATCTGTAGACATAACACTTCAGTAAAACATTAGAGGTTAGTTAAAATCCAAATCGTGCAATAAATGAAAACTAAACTAGCCAATTGATTTACTGCCTTCTAGTAGGTGCGAGTATGTATTCTCAGATTGGACCGAGATTAGTGACCTTGATGACACCTAAACGAAGGATTTGAATGCAAAATCTAGATATGAAATGAATGCAATTAATCTATTTTTTTGGTTTTTCTGTGCAATTATGATAATGAAAACTTGATATGAATCTATGCTAATATGGAAATTGATATGCTAAAATGATCTAACAATAATATTCTAAATGATATGGATATTATGCAAAAACAATGAAAATCTCACAACAACTCAAATTCTTAAGATCGATTCTTCAGTCTCCAATTCAGCAGCGTGAGTGTGCAATTCGTGGATGGATCCCAAATGAAGAGCTGAAGCCTTAATTTATAGAAATCTAGGGCTTTTAGGTGCATGAAAAAAAGCCATAAATGACTCAAATAACTCAGGTTGATTTTTGAGTTATTTTTAAATAAAGGGTAATTAACTCACAAAAACATGCAAAAGCAGACTTTAACTCAAAATAGAGTTTAGATTTTATTGATAATTGGTAGTTGTCTGCTTTTCTAATTGTGCATGTTTTATTTATGAATTAATTTAATAATAAAGTGATTTATTTCCAACTTAACTAATTTTGAAAAATAAAACAATTGATTTATGGATTAATCAATTATTTTTCAAACTTTTATTCAAAAATAATATTATTAAAAATTGACAACTTGCTTTAATTAATTAAATAAGAATTTAATCAATTATTCATAGGATTTTGGATTTATTGTCAAAATTAAATAATACAATTTAGGAATAAATAGAATTAACTTCAATTAAACAATTAAGTGGCAGAATCAAATCTAATTAATTAAATATTTAGAATATTCGATTAATCAAACTTTAGGATAAATTGGATTTATCGCCAAATAACTATTAAATTAAAGATAATTATGATAATTAGGAATATTACTAGGAATATTCCTCAATGCAGAATTTGAGATAATCAATTAGGATTCGATGATGTTCAGATGTGCCTTTGGTTAGGACTTCGATGTCGATTTCGTTCGATGTGTCGATGTAGGAGGTTAATGAACCTATAGCCCATTTTTGGGGTATTACATTATGAAGCCAACATCCAAAAGTTTATTTAGTTCATCTTTCACTAGCAGGTTAATGTGCATATGCATTTTTCTTAGTTTCTATTTAACTGGCTTCACATTTGGAAACAGTGGCAAGTGATGAAATACTATTTCTGAATCAAGACCTGGCATGTCAGCATATGACCAAACAAAATTCATTTGTGTTTCCTTGAAGAAGTTAATGAATTCCTCTCTTTCTTCAAGTGAGAGACTTTTCCAGATAGATCTTCTTAGGGTGGAGCTCATCCCCTAAGTTAAATTCAACAATGTCTTCTGCTAATAATGTTGATTCTCCTCATCTAAGGGGAGGGGTTCCAACTTTCCAGCTTTTGGTGCCTCAGAAAGGTTTTCACTAGAAGATACGTATTTATTTTTACTTTTTTCACAGTCAAGAAGTGCCTTTCAATTTTCAATTAATGAACTTTCTTTTTTATTTTCATTTTTTCTTTTTTGACTAGAAAGAGGAGTTGCCTCCCAAAACTATGTGGACCTATCTAAATTAAAAGAGAACCTAACCTTGTGGTCTCCTGATGCTATTTATTCTCAAAGCCCTAGAAATTTTGCAATGGCCTCATCATTTTTAAATATATCTATATTTGGATGTCCTTATTGGTCCTAGTTGATTAGCTCAAGGTGGACTAGACAAAGGTTAGTGTTGGGAGATGACTAATTTGGGCAAATGGAACTACAGTGATAGTTTTGATAAATCTAGAATGGGAGGTAGATGCACAATCCAAGGAGTGTAAAACTACGTGGTTATCAATACAAGGCTCATCCTCTGGGTGCATGTGGTCAAATATGTCATTTATGTTCATGGTACTAGTGGATCAAGGCAAATGGAAAGGGTGTGAGACTCAATTATGAAGGTATGTCCACTCATACTTGTGAGAATCAGTCACACTAGAATGCTCGTAGGGTACCTCATTGTCCATGGAATCTGATATTTCCTTCTTTTTCTTCTATTTTTCATTCTTGGAAACTTCATCTTTTCAAAAATGGAAATATCTTCTAATCTTATCTTCCTCTGCTTTTCAAGTTAAATTGGAAAGTTACCCAAATCCTCTCCAGTCTTGAATTTTCTCATTCGTCAATCTTAATTTTCCCTGATTAATCTTGATTAGCTATTCAAACTATAATTTATATATAAGCAACCTTCATTCCTCATGTCTACATCAATCAATTAAGCATTGAACTTGTGTCAGTTTTTTATCAGAGCATTTCATCTTTTGTCGTATCTTGGAGTTGTTGAGTCTAGATGCTACCAAATCACCATTGAGTGCCACATCCCACAATAACAAAGAGAAACAATAGAAGGATGGAGTAACATATTTAGTTTGCATCCCTTTTGTGTTTGTTTATTTCTGAATTATTATGCTTCTTATTCTATTGAGCATAGGTAGGTTATTTAGTAGTTTAGATTTATTATTTGCTTTAAATCGGTGCTACTAACCCTCTTATTTGAGTGTGAAAATTCCCTATCATAATAAAATTCCTATTTTTATTCCACCACTTTGATATGTCATCAAGGGATTTTGTGGTGTTCTATTGATTAGGGTCAGAAAGGATCCCTCTTTTGATCAAGTTTTGCTCGTATCCCATTCCTTTTTCAATCAATTGTTTGACAGTTTGAGAAATTTGTAACTCGATAGTGTAAGCCATGTCTAGGATGAGGTTATCTACAAACATGACAATGAGATCTTGTTCAGGAACATCAAAGGGAATATGATTAGCCATACTTCTCTATATATGAAGGAAATTAGAGAAGGATTCACCCTCTTTCTATTTGGTATCACAAAGGTCCTTGATACTAACCTTTCATTCTATGTTGTGATGGAAGTGGGCAATGAATTTCTCAGCCAACTCACCCCAAGATTGGATGCCATGAGGTAGATGTGAGAACCATTCCATTTTTGGTTCAACTAAACTTTGGGAAAATAATTGCATGGGATAGGTTTCATCCTGAGAAACCTCTATGCAGCTTGTAAATAATTCCCTAATGTGTTATACAAGATTAATTTTGCCTTGATATTTGTTGAATTTGGGTAGGGAATGGAGGCATGTAGATTGAATGATCAAAAGGGTATGGGTACAAGTCCTCTACAGTGTAGGACTTTGTTTGACCCTATTTTTGAAGGTCTCACAACTAAGTTTGCATATTTTTCATTTGTTGCATAAGGATACTAGCTTGTGATTGTGGCAAGATTCCAACATTTTGTTGTGGTATTTGTTTTCTGCTAGCAGATACTTGAGCTTGCCTTGGATACTGGAATTGTGGTGCAAGCATATATGATCTAATTGAGATTTGATTCTGATTTACAAGTGGTAGTATTTATTGGAAATGAGTCAAATTTTTATTGTAAGATTGTTGATATTGAGGTCGATGTTGAAACTAAGGTCTAATATGTAGTTAGTGGTTGGCTAAACATATGACTGACATGTATTGATCCTATTTCTCTTTGTATTTGTCAAGGTCTAAATCCAGTTGGGATTGATTGTGTTGTTTGGGTATTGGAAATGGGTTATAATGAGTATGTTGTGCCAATGATTGAGTTTGGGCACTTGAAGTGACAATGCTTGTTGAAGCTACTTGGGATGAACTAGCTATGGTAGATGAGCTAGTTTGAGATCCTGCAATATTTTGACTAGTAGGAATGCCTTGGGACTTCATTGTAGCTTAATTTTGGAGATATTCTAATTTTTTTATTTTTTGAAGATTTGAATTGAATTAAAATTTCAATTTATGAAAAAGATGAAATTAGATCGAAATTAGTATGAAATTAATAGGAATAAATAGATAATTTAAATAATTAAAGATAATTATTTAAACTATGGGGTTATAGAAATTAAATTTAACTAGCTAGTAAAGACCAATTAATCAAGGTTGATTAGTTAAATAATATTGATTATTTAATTAATATTAAGAGAATGATTAAATGATGAAAAGATTAAACTATAGAAGAAATGAGATGATTAATAAAATAATTGAAGAATTACTTAATCAATAGAAGAAAAATTAGTAATTAATTCAAACTCACAAGAGTGGTCAATTTTGGGTGTCTACATTTGCCCTCTTTGATACAATGTGATTATGAGCGTTGTGTCAAAGAATATCTTATGAGGTCCTGCTCCAACTTGTCCCAACAATAGCAAGTGGATTTTATGCCCCATCGAGAGATTGTTTATGCAAAAAAGTCATAAATGATTTCTCAAAATAAGAAGATGGATGTTATATGACATGATGAAATATGATGACAAAGATGAATGGTTAGTAAGAAGTGAAGAATGTTAGTAGATGATGATGATTGTTGATTGACATTGGATATGGAGATTGTTAACAAGAATCATGTCTGGTTTTAGGAAGGACCCATCCTATATAAGACTAGTGACAACATCTGGTTGCAAGGAAGACATACCCTAAATAAGACAAGTGACAACATCTGGTTTCAGGGAAGAGATACCCTGTATAAGACAAGTAACAACATCTGGTTTCAAGAAAGATACATCTTGTATAAGAAGTATGATCATTGATTGGTTGATAAAATGATTTGACAAATTGATGAATTGACTGAGTGGACTGATAGAAGAAATATTATTGAGAAGCATGAATTTGTGAGAGATGAAGACTTAATTAGTTGCAATCAAGATAGGCATTTATTTTGAGCCATTGTTGAATATTTTCAACAATATCATCATCGCACCTTATTTGAAAAGAAAGAGATACAAAAGAACCCAACTATTGACCATCTGGATATCACTATGATATTTGTTTGAACAAGAAGATAGAAATAGGGAATGTTTCACTCCATCCTAGGATTCATATGCTTGCCTCGGTATGTGTGGCTTATCACAATAAATTGCATATGTTGTAATATATGACATAATTGGATACTTGATAGATATGTGAAGGCTTTTATCATAGACACCCCATGAATAATTCCCCTAGAAGTTCATTGAAACACTCCACAAATAGAAAACAAAGAAAACAAGACTATGATCCATCATGGCCACTCTCACCACTCAACGGTATCCTTGAGGAGCATAGGAACACAATCACAAAAGATAAATTGATAATAGACTAACACGTGTGACCTTGTTAAAAACCTTACTAATTATTATTTGGATTGATATTGATGTTTTATTGGATGTTTGATGTGTCTAGTTTTAGGAATGTTCTACTCGTGTAAAATAGATTTGTCTAGTTTCGAGTGTATTCGTTAGTGTATGATTGATTCGATGACTAATTAGATTTTTGATAAAGACAAGTCTTATGAGTCCACTGCCGATTTATGAAGCTCATTGTTTTGATATGAGATTTGATGTTTGATCATCACTTTCTACTTGTCGTGACATAGATGGTTTTATTGCAAGAGTTTTTTTATGTGTTTTGATTATTTTTTATTGATTTCTTTAGGACATTTTCTAATGTTTTTGGTCCATCAAAGGTTTCATATGTTTGGAGTCAAGGTATTTGTTGAATATCACATAAGTGAAGTCCCTTATCATAGACACCCCAAACATGGTCACCTTAGATGAAGTTTTTTTATGTTTGTTAATTTTTTAAGATTATTTCAGAATCTTTTAAGATGTTTTTGATAAATTTTTAAGACTTTATGTGAATATTTTTTATGTTTTTTCAAGACATTTTATGATTTTTAAAAAAAATTTCAAGACTTTATTTGAATTTTTTTTTTTTGTAGGACATTATGAAATCTTTATAGATTTTTCTTTCAAGTCATTTTTTTGAATGTTTTTGGAAAATTTTTCAAGACTTTTAAAAATTTGCTTGAGCAAGATATGTTGAATTTACTCTAGTGTCTAGCAAGGCAAAGAAATTATGGATTGATGGATGGACTGGTAGATTGATGAAGGCCAAAGGTTTCTTAGCATGTCTTGAAGATGTTTGGATGCCAAGGACTATCCATAAAATATGATAACATGTTTTTACCAAGCTTAGGGATTAGACATGACAAGATAGGGTAATGAAACAATGCATTGATTGGGATGTGGTTTATAAGAGTGGACATGCCAAGAGGATTTTGAAAACATGTTTTGAATTTTATGTCTTCGTTTTATATCAACACCAAGAGAGGTGTTTGGATAGGATAATGATAGGACATGAATAGGGTGAGTAAGATCAATAATGGGAAAGGGGAAGGGATATGGATTGAAGGTTGTGATAAAATAAACAATATGGACCAAGGGATGTGGATAAGATAATGTTAGGATTAACAAGGCAAAAATAACAATTATGTGCAAATATAACTAATATCAGAAAATAATAAACCACACAGAATAGAACACAAGACACACAAATTTAACGTGGTTCACCCAATCCCTGGGCTACGTCCACCAACAGCGAGTCCAATATTATTATTATTATCCAGTGATTACAACCTGATTACAATCCGTAATCCCTTACAGCCCAATTCTGCCGCAAGTACTAAAATCATACATCTCAAAAAATCCCTAACCCTAAGCCATATTATACAATATTTTCCCGCTTTAGGGTTAGAATGAGTTATAAGTAGTCGGCCCAAAAAACTAAAAAAAGTAGTCGGCCTCAAAAAAAATTTTCCTCGGGGGCTGCGCCCTCGAACCCCTGCTCTTGGGGGCTGCCGCCCCCAAACCCCCGCTCGGGGCCCGGCCCGGCCCCGAACCCCGGCGAGGTCGGGAGGAAAAGTGTATAGTACTTTCCTGGATAGTACTTTCCTGATTAGTCACCACAAGCTAACAATCTCCCACTTGGTGACTGATCAGTATCCACACTATACTAAAAACCTCCCACTTGGAGACTGATCCTGTAGCAATACCGCTACCCACATGAGGCTCCCACTGGATTGAACCACCTTGGACGCAGTTGTTCCTTTATTTTGTTCAGTCTAAAAGACCAACTGAAGCTGAACATGAGTTCAACTTCTCCCTTGTTACTACCTTGGTAAACATATCTACTGGATTATCATCAGTATGAATCTTTTCCAGCCTTAACTGTCCATCATCCAAAACTGATCGAATGAAATGGTACCGCAACTGTATGTGTTTTGTCTTTGAGTGCAAAGCAGAATTCTTTGCAAGATGAATGGCACTTTGGCTATCTGTATGTAGAAAATTATCCTTTTGTGGATGTCCCAATTCTTCCATGAAGAATTGAAGCCATATCATCTCCTTGGCTGCCTCTGTAGCAGCAACATACTCTGCCTCTGTAGTGGATAAAGCAACCACCTTTTGTAGTCGAGAAATCCAACTCACTGCTGTCCCACCAACAGTAAATATATAACCTGTAGTACTCCGCCTGCTATCTATATCTCCTGCCAAATCTGAGTCAACATAGCCTTGTACAGTAGTAGTAGAACCCCCAAAGTGTAAACACTTACTGGATGTGCCTCTCAAATATCTGAGAATCCATTTGACTGCATTCCAATGCTCAATACCAGGGTTACTCATATAACGGCTAACGACTCCCACTGCGTGTGCAATATCTGGCCTAGTACATACCATAGCATACATTAAGCTCCCTACAGCTGAAGCATAAGGTACCTTAGACATTTTAGTCTCTTCTTCTGGTGTCTTGGGACACATATCCTTAGTCAATTTCAAATGACCAGGCAAAGGTGTGCTGACAGCTTTGGCATTTTCCATATAGAAACGTTGCAACACCTTCTCAATATAATCAGCCTGAGATAGAGACAATTTCCTATTTTTTCTATCTCTACAAATTTTCATACCAAGGATTTGTTTTGCTGCCCCCAAATCCTTCATAGCAAAAGATTTTGCTAACTGTTGTTTCAACCCCTTAATGTGATCCATGTTAGACCCAGCTACAAGCATATCATCAACATATAAACATAAAATAATGTAGCTGTCATCATCCAACCTCTTAAAATAAACACAATGGTCAGAATGACACCGACTATATCCATGCCTATTCATAAAAGTGTCAAATTTAATATACCATTGCCGAGGTGCTTGCTTCAAGCCATATAAACTTTTCTGCAATCTACACACCAAATTCTCCTTACCCTTGACCTCAAATCCTTGTGGCTGAACCATATATATTTCTTCATCCAAATCACCATGAAGAAAGGCTGTTTTAACATCAAGCTGCTCTAAATGCAAATCTTCAGTAGCCACAATACTTAAAACAGTACGAATAGAAGTCATTTTAACAACTGGAGAAAATATCTCATCAAAATCAATACCATGTTTCTGTGCAAATCCTTTTACAACTAATCTGGCTTTAAATCTTTTCGTACCTCCATCCTCTTCTTTGATCCTGTAAACCCATTTATTTTGTAAAGCCCTTTTACCTGCAGGTAACTTACATAAATCCCATGTCTGATTTTTCAGCAAAGAGTCCATTTCATCTGTCATTGCAGACTCCCACTGAAGCTTTGTATCCACCTGCACAGCTTCATTATAACATTCAGGTTCACCAGCATCTGTTAACAGAATAGAATACAAAGATGGAGAAAATCTTTCTGGAGGTCTACTTAGCCTTGTTGACCGTCTAACACTCACTGGGGTGTGTGGTATTTGTTGTTGCTGTTGTTGCGGAGCATAAGGAACTACTGGAACATGAACTTGTGGAGTATCATCCAGTACTACATAGTCATTTTCTTTCTTCTCATGCTGCAGCAACAGATCTTTGTACAATACTTTCTCATTGAATATGACATCCCTGCTTCTTACAATTTTATGATTTTCAAAATCCCAAAGCCTATAACCAAATTCATCAATGCCATACCCAACAAATACACATTTCTTTGACTTAGCTTCCAGCTTGGTTCTATTTTCAAAATCTATAAGTGCAAAAGCTTCACAACCAAAGGTTTTGAGAAAAGAATAACTCACCTTCTTACCACTCCATGCTTCCTCTGGAATACCACAGTCCAAAGGAGTAGAGGGGCCTCTATTGATTAAATAAATAGCAGTGTTCACTGCCTCTGCCCACATATTTTTGGGCAGCCTAGCATGCAACCTCATACTCCTTGCACGCTCCATTATTGTCCTGTTCATGCGTTCAGCCACTCCATTTTCTTGTGGAGTCCTTGGTACAGTTTTCTGCCTACGAATACCATTAGAGGAACAATATTCTTCAAATTCTATGCTGCAATACTCACCACCATTATCAGATCTGAGACATTTTAACTTTTTACCAGTCTCATTCTCAACCAAGCATTTCCATTTCTTAAAAGTTTGAAATACATCAGATTTCTGTCTAAGGAAATAAATCCATACTTTTCTTGTTGCATCATCTATAAATGTAACATAATACAGAGAGCCACCAAGGGAAGATACCTGAGCTGGTCCCCATACATCTGTATGCACAAGCTCTAATCTCTCATTTTTCTTTTCCTTCCCACTCTTCACAAAACTAACTCTCTTTTGTTTTCCATAAACACAACTTTCACAGAAATCCATATTGACACATTTCAGACCAGGTAAAACTTTCTTTGAATGAAGTAATTTCATACCTTTTTCACTCATGTGCCCGAGTCTGTTGTGCCATAGTGCTGTGTCAAAATCTACAGCAACAGTTTGATGTTCTTCCTGCTCAACTGCAGCCACTGTTCCTGAGCATTCATTATCTTCTGAAACAATTAAAGTAGAAGGAACAGTATGACCTGTACAAAGATATAAGGTGCCTACTTTCACACCTTTTGCTACTACTAAGGAACCTTTTGAAACCTTCCAATTTTTATCATTAAAAGTAACTGTGCAACCCTCATCACCCAGTTGCCCTGCTGAAATTAAATTCCTACTCAGCCTTGGAACATGTCTTACCTCTTGTAGTAGCCAATGATTCCCATTCTGCAACTTAATCTTAATTTTTCCCTTTCCAACAATCTAACAGGGTTCATTATCTCCCAAATAAACTAGCCCAAAATCCCCTTGGACATAATCAACACAATAACTTCTATGGGGTGTAGCATGAAATGAAGCCCCAGAATCTAAAACCCATGAATCATCAATACTTTCTAAGGACAAGAGCAAAGCATCCTCCTCAGATTTGTTACTTACCACATTTGCCTCCTTGTTTCCATCATTTTTGTCTCCTTGATCTTTCTTCCAAGACCAACAATCTTTCTTCTTATGACCTGGTTTTCCACAGTACCAGCAATCATTTGGCCCTTTAGATTCAGACCTCTTTCCCTTTGATTTTCCTCTTGATTTCCCACGATTTCCAGAGTTGTTTCCTCTATCTCTTGTTCTGCCTCTGCTTTCTGTGTTCAATACACTACCCGATGTGGATGCCCCTGAGCTTTTCCTACGAATTTCCTCACTCAATATAACACCAATAACATCATCATACTTTAGGGTATTAGAACCAGAAACAGAATTACTAACAGCCATTACCAAGCCATTCCAGCTTTCTGGCAAAGAACACAAAATCAAGAGAGCCCTAACCTCTTCATCAAAAGTAATTTTAACTGAGGTTAATTGACTTGTAACTGTATTAAACTCATTCAAATGATCAGTAACTGATCCACCTTCTACCATTTTCATATTAAATAAACGCTTCATAAGAAATACCTTGTTTGAAGCTGAAGGCTTTTCATACAACTTCGCTAGGGTTTCCATCAGATCTTTAGCTGTCTTTGCTTCAGTAATATTGAATGCCACCGATTGTGCCAGGCATAGACGAATACTCCCCAGTGCCTTCCTATCCAAAATATCCCAATCCTCCTGAGACATTGATTGCTCTTTCTTGGCTACTCCCTCTAATGGCCGCCATAGATCCTTCTGATAGAGATAATCCTCCATTTGCATCTTCCATAACTGGAAGTTCTGCCCATTAAACTTATCAACCTTCAGCCTACCCTCTTCTGCCATTTCTCCCACTTAACTGAGAGACTCTCCCACTAACTCGTGAGACCTGCTTCAGAGAATAGATGAAATAACGAATGAAATAACCTGGCTCTGATACCACTTGTTAGGATTAACAAGGCAGAAATAACAATTATGTGCAAATATAACTAATATCAGAAAATAATAAACCACACAGAATAGAACACAAGACACACAAATTTAACGTGGTTCACCCAATCCCTGGGCTACGTCCACCAACAGCGAGTCCAATATTATTATTATTATCCAGTGATTACAACCTGATTACAATCCGTAATCCCTTACAACCCAATTCTGCCGCAAGTACTAAAATCATACATCTCAAAAAATCCCTAACCCTAAGCCATATTATACAATATTTTCCCGCTTTAGGGTTAGAATGAGTTATAAGTAGTCGGCCTCAAAAAAAAATTTCCTCGGGGGCTGCGCCCCCGAACCCCTGCTCTTGGGGGCTGCCGCCCCCAAACCCTCGCTCTTGGGGGTTGCCGCCCCCAAACCCCCGCTCGGGGCCCGGCCCGGCCCCGAACCCCGGCGAGGTCGGGAGGAAAAGTGTACAGTACTTTCCTGGATAGTACTTTCCTGATTAGTCACCACAAGCTAACAGATAAGGGATATGGACCAAAGGGATGTGGACAACATGAAGTATATAGGACATGTGATTCATCTAGGGAGATCCCTAGTATTTCCAAGATCAAAGTTGGGAAAAAGGGAATATGGATGCTAATAAGATAAGGGATGTGAGGGACATATGATAATGGAGGAAATGAAAGGGATATGAAATGATGGGGACATATGGATGAAATATGCCCCTAAGTATGGAATGTGAGAATTTCATGAATTAAACATGATGGTTGTTTGCTAGGTTTTCATCATGGTACTTATCCAAAGTGCTTGTTTTCCAGATTTTCATTACTGGATAAAATTATTTCTCTTTTATTTATTTTTATTTATTTATTTATTTAACTTTTTTTCTTTTGACTTTTTGGAAGATGATAGACTCATTAAAGGACATAGAGGAAGGACTCAATCATATTTCTCTTTGTATGGTGCTATTGAAGGACATGTAATAATGGACCATAGCTTTTGATAGTATGCTCAAAGATGTATGTAGTTTATGCAAAGGATTGGATAGGCTAGATAGAAGGATATAACATAGGAGTTGAATAATAGATGGGATATAGGAAAACTTGTGTACGATTAGATGGATAGGGTGAAAAGATAAATGTTGGCACACACCTTGAAGGGTGGTGGAGGAATGGAGGAAAAGTAGATTTGGAAGCTTTAGATTTGGAGGTAGAAGTGAATATGGATTTTGATTTTGGGATATAGGGACCCAAAATAGATTTGGAAGTGGATGGTAGATTTGAGGAAGCCTTGGGAAGCTTTAATACCAATTTTTATTTTTCTTTAGTATGCAAGTCTTTTATGAGAGACTTGGTAATCCACATAGTTCTTGACTTTTCTTTGTTTTGTGATTCTTTACAACCCATTGTGTCAATGAGGGATTTAGGAATCCAGATTGCCTTTGATATTTCTTTTTTTTTTAATGGGCCTTTGTGGCCTTTTGGATATTAATATTTTATTTATATCTACATGTTAATTAGAGTGGACATGTTGATTTTTTGAGGGATGTGGATTTTTGGACTTGAAAATTTTATGCTTGGCATCCAGGTTGCTTCCCAAGGTATTGGGATTTATGGATGAATATGAATGATATGGAGGGTTCATGTAGATATGTGCTAGAAAAGTTTTAAAGGATGTGTGCATTCGTTGATCTTGACTTGGGGTAGGATAGGTGGATGGTGAGAAAGAAGTAATAGGGATAGGTGATGGAGGGATATACATACCCAAGATGGATGGAGGATTTTAAGGCATTAATGTATGTCTGGGTTTGGATGGAGGAATTTAGGATCTATGAGTGGTACCAACATCTTGAGCGTGATCCATGTAGCCAAGACCATGATTTTTTGGGTTTTCTATTATATAAGGGGGTTCCAATTCTCCTTGTTCATGGACACCCAACTCTTTTCCTTGATAGCACATGCTTTGGAAGACCTTATTAGAAAAGGGATTCTTTTTACTTTGATAGCAAGAAGCAAGTCCATTTTGAGGTGGAGGGGATATGTAATTCATGATAGGGTCATGGAGTATAATGGATTGAATGAAATTTGATGAACTGATTTTATATGTAGGGGGATACTTATTAGCTTTTGTAGGGGTGACAAAATCATTTGGAGGAAAATTAGGATCATGGAGTAAACCAAATTGGATGAAAGTGGAGGAACCCATTTATAATATATGGTGTTCATGAAAAACTTGTGCAAGTGTGATGGGATCATGAGGGAGATAAGGAGGAATAATAGGATCTTGTAATGTAATAGGAGTAATGACAAGATCATTTTCTATGATAGGATATTGTGGAGAATATGGAGGATTAGGACATGGAGATAAAGGAATGATAGGATCATGAGGAGGATTTGTAGGGATGATGGGATCTTGTGGTGGACATGAAGGTGAAGGGATACTTTTATCTTGACTTGGAAGGTGATAATCTGACTTGATTTTAAGAGTGGTTTTATCTTGACTATGAATAGCATCACCAAGAATAATGGAAGGGGTGACATGATCTTGCTTAGGAATAGGAAGTGGAAGATTAATAAGACTTGGAAGGATACTTTGTTCTTGATATGGAAGAATATCATATTGGATAGGATGGACAAGGATGCTAGAATCTTGATGAGACTCTATAGTAAAGATGGGTTCTTAGTAAAAAACTAGACAGATTTGGTCATTGTTGGAATCTTGATCATGATTTTCTTTAGGACTTATTTCTTCATTTTCTACATCACACTCTTGACATGGGGTATGATTTTGGGTATTTAAGGTGGATTCTTGGAAGGGTTAAATTTTTTGACACAAGGGAGAAGGACTTTTAATGGGACTCTCTAGAGTAGGTTTTTCTTGGAATGGAACTATAGACACGTAAAAATGGTTCACATCTATGTGCCCCCTTTTTAACATGTCATTTATCTTATGTCATTCCTCATTCAATCAATTACTAATATTCATTTCATAACCTAGATCTCTTTGGACTAATTTATCATCATCATTGGAACCTATCCAAGCATTGCTAAACCACATCAAGTCTTCCTAAACTAATCCTAAACATTCCTAAATGTTCCTAAGTCAATCCTAAACCATATCAAATCTTCCTAAATTGGTCCAAATTAGTCTTGATCCATTCCTAATCAATTAAAGATAATTTAAAACACATTCTATTATTCTTAAGTCAATTCTAGGGCATTGTCAAAGTTCACTGATGCCTGATCAAATCATTTTCAAATCAATCTAATCCTATCAAATCCTTGTCAATCTTATCAATCTCATCATTATCAAATCAATTCAAGGCATTGTCAAAGTTCATTGATACCTCATGATCATCATTATTAGTCCAAGACATTTCCAAAGTTCACCAATGCCTAATCAAAATTTTAACCTTATCAACATTATTTCAAATCTTATCAAATCAATCAAATCTCAATCTTTTCCAAATCAGTCCAGGGTATTGTTAGAATTCATCGATGCCTCATCATCATTAATCCAAAGGTATTGTCAAATTTCATCAATGCCTCATCATCATTAATCCAAAGGCATTGTCAAAGTTCATCGATGCCTCATCATTATCGATCCAAGACATTATCAAAGTTCATCGATGTCATTTCAGATCAATCTAACACATTGCCTAAGTCATCAATGTTGTTCTTAAACCTTTTCAAAATCATCAAAACCAAGTCAAATTTGCATCAAAGTCATCATTCAGCCAACAATCAACTAATTTATCTCTTATGGGTAAATAACTCATACTTCATCCGTAGCTTTGAATAAATAAATTGACTTTATTTATTCCCTTTTTGTCATGTCTCCATAATTAATTAATTAATATTAATTAATTGGATAAATTACATCATTTATGGAATTTCCTAAATTCCTATTTCTAATTTTCATTTTGGTGGGAATTAATTAGTTTTTAAATTAAAAAATTCCTTCCCTCTAATTGTGCTTCCATCCCTAAAATTTAGCTTCATGATTTCTTACACCTTCCTCTTCCATTTTCCACTAATTTTGCCTCCACATTTCCCTTCCAAAATGCCCTTAGTTTTTGCATTCCAAAATGAATCTCTTACATTGTCATAATGTATCATAATATGGTACTTTTATAATTAATCTCCTTAATCATAGCATCCTTCCAAATTGTGCACCAGTTGCCAATTTAGTGATTTTGGTTTCAATCCTATAAATTAAGATCAATTTCTCAATCAAACTAACCACCATCTTTCAAGTATTCTCACCATCACTAAAATCAATCTTGATTTGATTTTTTAAGTACATTATGTCAATATGAGAGCTACATCAACTCTTTTGGAGAGGCAAGAAAGGACACAATTATCAAATTGAGGGAGTTTTGTTTATAGTTTGCATTTCTTTGTCTCAATTTATTTTGTATTTGGATAAGGTGATTGTGCATACTTTGGAGTTTTATGGTTCCTATTATGTGCATATTTTCCTCATTTTCATATCCTAAATTTGGTGAACCTGATGTGAAATCATGCATCTAATTGATCTTTTATGTTTTTGTGGTGTTTTCAGGTCCTGGTGAAGTCCCGCACACTTGGTTAGGGTTTCTGTGTAGTTGGTTGATGTTTCTATACACTTGACATCCAAAGTTTCACACTTGGAACCCATAGTTATGCACTTGGTAGCTAGAGTTGTGCAGTTGGTTAATAGTTTAGGGCAATTGGTGTTTAGGCTCCAAAATTAGGCTCTTAGAGTTTCTTTGCTTTCTGCGTGTCTTTTGCTTTCAATAAAACAACTCTAAAGGATAAATGAACCCTAGTAAGGCTCAATGAACTTAAAATGAATCTCATATTTGGTTTTGGAGACTTAAAATGAACTTCACCTAGTTTAGGGTTCAATACAAGGGCTGGTTAATCTATTTTCTTTCAATTCAATTCAAGTTAACAATCTAGATTAATTAGGAATCCTAATTTATTCAAATATGTAAAATAAAGTTGATTAACTAGAAAATGACCTTAAAATGAACATTTACACTTGATTTGGGATCCTAAAACCAACATTCACCTAGTTTAGAGTGTGTTGCAAATCTTCTTAGTTTGGGTGTTTTCATATTGATTCAAATTTGCATCTAGCTTAATTAGGGTTTCACATTGATTCAAAATCCTTTCAAATTAGGTTTTTAAATCAATGAATGATCCCTAATAATGTCAATAAACAAGCTTATTAGTGAAAATTTGGTCATTATAGGTGTTATAGCAGCCTTATGAGTCATTCTAGGTCTTTGTCTTAGGTCCTACGCACTTGGTGCCTAGAGTTGTGCACTCGGTGCTCATAATTGCACAATTGGTAAAGTTGTGCAATTGATAAAGTTGTGCAGTTGGTAAAGTCCCTATTTTTTATACTTAAATATGATTTTTTTTGCTTTCTATATCTCTATTTCTACACTTAGACTAGCAAATTTTCTATTATTGATGACTTTGTGTAGCTTCATGAAAATTATGGGATGAAGGCTTGATCATAAAATACTAATGTGTTTGATGTAGGAGACTTGATGAAGACCTTGTGTGTCTTCCTAAAGTTTTATGTCATATTTTAGTAGTTAGAAGACACTTCAATTTGGTGCTCTAAAAAGAACAACTTTGCTTATGTGTTTGATTATTTTCTAGATTGTTATCCTAAGAGTTGAATGAATGTATCCTCTCTACTCACCTTCATAGATCTTGGGTGACATCAAATTAATATAATTATTTTAGAGGGCCTTCCTCCCAAGACTTTCTTTAGCAAAGCCGATGAGAGGGAATGACCCAAGTGGGGAAAAGCTAAAGCCAATCTCTTCCACCCACTATAAATAATACCTCCTTGAGATTAAAGTCTTGGAGTTCAAGGGTATCTTGTGTATGGTATTTGTAGGGCTATAGGTATCAATCGCGCTTACATGACCACTTTTCCTTGTATGATTAACACAAGATACCTTTGCACAAATACCTTGAATAAATACCTTTGTTGTAGTGGACAACTAAAACCCTTCTATTCATTGGCACATGGGGAAACCCTAAAGACATCCCACACTTTCATGACTCTTGGTAGAGACAGTGGTCCCTTGGTAAGTGATGACCCTTGGGATTTGAAGCTTTGTGTGTTTGAGAAGTGAGCCCAATATATGGAGGAGCTCATGCTATGAAGCTTCTAGGCTGTCCACCCTGAGTAGGCATGACTGAACTTGTTCAAGTGGGAATTTAGTGCATATTGTCCTTGCCAACCTAGTTTTTGGTGTGATTATTTACATTTTTACAATATCCATCCTATCTAATGTATTTTGTGTGAGTGCTCAAACATGTCAAGATAATTAAGAACACATTCAAACCAATCAAAATGTTTTCAAATAATTCCTAAACATTTAATTTGTCACAAACACCTTGCTTCAAACCTTTGTGAACATATAGAATTTCAAGACATTCACCTTGGAGCCTTAATGCATGTGTAGTAGTCCTCATTTTGCATGTCTATGCATTGCATTATCTCCCCTCACTTTTCATTTGCAATATCAAAACCTTGGCATTACTCCTCATTATAGTCCCTTTGCATAAGTCCTCATTTTGCATTTAGGACCCCCTTTTTAACTTTGCAAAATCCCACAAAAATCCAAATCCCAGAGTCTTTCTTTATGTTATTGAAGATAGGATCTTGACTTGGTTCCTTTTTCCCTATTATTGGGATATGAAAGATATAGTAATGAGAGGGGAGGGGTGAATCAGTACCCACAAAAACTTTTACTAATGAGTAATCTACAATAGTAGTGCTTAACTAACCAACTGAGTCCATTGTTTGCAACATACATTCAAATAAATTGTAAATGTAAATTTCATGTAAACAAAAAATTAAGACATTCATGAAAATGTTAACTCATGAATCAAGTATTTTTGTTACACAGAAACCCTTGTTAGAAGGTAAAAATTGTGGTGGGGATGACACCCATAAATTCTTCACTACTACAGTAAATAAAATATGTCGGTTAAGGCTACAAGTGTGATCACTTTTGATGATCTTACCCTATTCAAAGTAACATAAGATTGATTAGATCTACCTTGTGAAAGGATTTTAACAACACCAAATAAGTGTGCACTCGGTTAAGAGATTTACAATAGATGGTTAAGTCTACTTTATTAAGAGATTTACAATCCTTCTATAATGGTTAAATTGATAATAGAAAATACCTGTAAATGGAAACTTGTACTTGTCTAAATTAGATCTATGAAATACCAAATAGATTTCACCTTGATGTGTAGAATATAACTCTCTATCTTTCTCAGTATCCTTGTATGTTTCTGATAAACTAATATTGTTTTTGATAACTTTTCATTCATGCAAACCCATGTCTGATTACTGATGTCCTATATGCGGCTACTACTTCATGATCTCCTTATCATGTGTATGTAAAAATGACATCTATTACAATTATATAGAAAATTGCTTTGACCTAATTAGGTTTACATCATCTTAGAAAATCTAAGATCTACGGTGTACAAAAATAACCTAGATCTAACAGTTACATAAGAATCATCACTACATTAAATGATTACATCCATAATAAATGTGTCTTGATCTTGGTAAATTGTTTAAAGATCTATGTAAACTGTTTGCATAGAGATATGTGTCATAGTTGATTACTATGTCATTTCCTAAGCAACTCGGTAAACACTGCATTCCCTATTCGGTAAATCAACTAATGCTCAGTGTGTAGAATGCCCAGTGTTCACTGAATTGGTGCTTTGTAATATCTGACACTTGGTAAGTGTGCTCGATTAAACCTCTATTCTTTTAGCTTGATGTTCTGCCTTGTGACTACTTGGTATGAAGGCTTTATAAGTTCAACTGATTGACTTGTTTAACTCCATATTCCAAACTTTACTGACTTGAATAACTTAGATTGCCAGCTGATCTTGTTTGATACTAATGACAATACTTAATGCTCAAATAGAGATAACAATCTCCCCCTTTGGCATTAGTATCAAAACCTTATGTATGTGTACCAAAAAATCTTTAAAAATGTTCTAACTCCATATGAATACAATATATATACATATTGACTAAGTCATTTACAAACTTTTCCTTTGTGCGTGCTCTCGGTATATAGTGAAGTACATAGGCATAAACATGATTTCCCCCTTTTTGAAATTAATGCCAAATCAAAAAATGTACTTACAGCTTGTCAAATATGTGTTGGTGGGTTTTCTGTAATGAAGCTAAGAGGTTTTCCCATTCCTCTTTCAAGTTGTCAAGAGCAATGTGCTTGAGACCAACTTGTGCGTGCATGTCAAAAATGTTCTCCAAAATTGAAATTTCTACAGTGGCTACTAATACCTTAGCCTTTTCAATATGTCACTCCATGATCTTCAAGTGTGGAAGTAGCTCGGCTTGTAACTCAGTGACTTGGTCACTTATGATTTCTTCCTGCTTCCTTAAGTCTGATCTCAACCACCTCAATTCTTGTACTTAAAGTATATGCTTATGAAAAGCATTGGGCTCAGTTAGAGATGCATTTACATTGGCCAAAAATTATGCATCTATCTTCTTTATCTTTTCACTGACCTCAGTAGTGAAGGTGTCCATAGTGCATAGCTTAAACAAAATTTGGACAATTTTCTGAGTGATAGATTGTAACTCAGTTATGACCTCAGAAAGTTTTGCCTTATTTATAGCCACTTGGTTGATTTTCTCTGCAAGTTTTTGTTATATTTTTGCTTCTACCCTCTCTTCAATCCTTTTTTATGCATCTATATCAGGGGTATTAATGTGGCTTGTAAGAGATGCAATTTGGTCCAATATAGGAGTATCTTCATTTATTGTAACATCAGGAACAACTTGTTGAAGGATGTCTCTTACATCTTCTAATATTTGTTTTATTTTGCTTTCTTTCCTCATCTTTTCTTGTGCAACCTTCCTCGTGTACAATTCTCCATATTTTATCATCTCCTTAGGGTCCAAAGTCCTTGGGTCACATTTGAGGATCTCTATTATTTTATCCAAAGTGACTGGCCCTTTTCCATGCTTCTTTTTCTTCTTCTTATTCTCTTGTGGTGAAGACTTTACAAATGGTACTAGAGATTTTACCTTTATGTTTGTCTGTTCTAGCTCGGTTAACACATTATCTTCCTTCTTATACTACCCAGTGACCTAAGTCTTAGTCAATTGAGTAGGGGCCTCTGTTGTAGTATCAGTTATAGTTGTCTCTGTGGTGTCTGTTGGCTTAGGGGCTTTCAGTTCTTGTGTTTTAGCCTCTTTTCCTTAGGCTCATTTATCTTAGTTGTACCTTATGTACTTGTCCCTTTCTCTCCTATTGTGTCCTTATGATTCTTAGGGGTTGAGCCTTCAGGTTCTTCTTGAGAAATGATCTCAACTGCTTGTACTAATATGGGAAGGTCACCCGATATAGTGCTTGTTGGTGGCTCAGTGGGGGCTAACACTTATATTTGTGTGGTAATAATGGTGATGTCCTCATCATATTTCACATCATCAGGATCACCATTAGTGATGTCTTCTATAAGAACATCATTTGTACCTATTATTATAGTTTTCTCAAGTGGATCTTGGTACACTTCTTGATAACCTGCCAGATAGAAATCAATGGCAATGGTTGTATCTAGCACCTTGGTATCTGATAGTTCTATTAGTTCCTTTATGGCTAGATCAACATCATATGAGTGTAGGCCTTTGCCTTTTCTTTTAATTTTCTTCTTGGGTATCACAGCCAAGATGCCAGCTTATCACCTTCAGCTCAAGTTTGGAGAATAGAAGTCCATAATAGTTTACTGTTGTCATCAACTTCTACAAGCTTCCCAGCTAGAATTTGTAGTGATCTACTTTTCACTAGAAATATCTTCGAGTACACTTTCATCAACTCATTTATTTCAGGGACTAATAATTTTGGCATTGCCAATATCAAGGAATGTTCCCTCATTTTCTTTTCAATACTTAATGCATAAGTCCACCTAGCAGAAACTTTATCATATAAGCTCTTAGGTACATAGCTTTAAAATTTGATTGGTACCTTTTTGCACTTGATCATCATTTTAATTATTGCTTCTTCGATCTTTGCTTAGTACTTAGTGAACATGTGAACATACCTACCCATATTAGGGTTACTTAGACCTCCATTATTAATTATTGTCTTTACAAGTTCATCAACAGATTGATCTCTATTTACAACAACTTTAAATTGACTCATGTCATCCTCTTCTTGATTATCAACATCATCCTTACCTCTTATTAGTTTTCTTCTCTTCCTTGGTACCTCAGAGGTAGCTTGAGTACCTCTCTTCTTTTGATAGGTCTTTGTTGGTGTAGGCCTTGAAATCTTAACAAATCCTTTCTTTAGTGGTGGTGAAGCAATAGTGGTAGATCTTGTTTTGGCTCTTGTTTTCACTTCTACCTACTTCTTCTTTGGAGTGGGCTTAATAGGTGTAGATTCAACATCTTTATTTGACTCAGTTGCCTCTTCATCATATGCATTGTTAGCTAAGATTAATTGACCCTTGATTTCTACCTCAACTGGAATGTCCTTAGATGCCTTAGCATCATCTGCATCTTCTCCAAATTGTTTCATCAGTTTGTCCATCATTTTCTTAGACTTCTTTGTAAGTTTACCAATGACCAAATCTATTTTTTATTTTATGTTTTGCTTCTTCATATGTCCCAAACATAGTAGCATTAGGATCCTTAGGCTCTTCTAGTAAAGCCTTAATTGACCTTGATGCCCAGTCAATATCAATCTCATATTCCATTGGCATTAACCATTTAGTTCTTGGTTCTACTACGTTAATCAGGGTATGGTCAGTATCTACCAGGAAACATATTTCATGTTCATACTCCTCGATCAATTGTCTCGGTATCCTGCTCCTTGCATTCATCCTATCTTTGAATTGTTCAAAGTAAACATCCATTATGCTCACAAAGTTCTCACCCAAACTTAGTATCAAATCATTGATTTGCAATGTCACTGGCTTCTCGGTTGTCCAATTTATATTACCAATGGAAGGGAAAAAGTTTTGCACATAAAAGAATATGCAAAGTAATAATGATCCAAACTTACATGTGTTTGTCTTTTCTGACCGAATTGTCCTCATATTCTCTTCAACTTGTTTCAACAACAACTCGACAAGATCCAACTAAAATCCATTTTTCACTCTTTGTAAGCAATATCTACTACTCCACATGGTACACTATTAGGTCTTCTTGACTGAAAGATTTTGTACCCTATGGCGTATGCACCGAACCTAGTTTCAAGATCAATATTAGTATTTATTTCTAGTCCTCTGCCATCCCATTCTGCTCCAATAGTTTTCTCCAACTCGGTTCTTAATGCACTCCTTAGTGCTTTCACTTTGTCAGATGTAGGGTAATCTGTTACTGCATGGATGATATCCTTAGCAATTTTCATGGGCTCATCTAGCCATAGTTTTCCATGATGAAAATGACTCAAAACAACTCTTATCCATTCATTCTTAAATACCCTTAGAAAATATATGGCATTGATCAAACCCTTAACTCTCAAATGCTCATGCTCATCCTTGAGTTTCCCATCAACACTCAACTCTTGAAAAGTAGATTGGAGCTCAAAGTCACCTACCTCTCCAATTTTGCAATGAATGTAGGTGCATATATCCTCGACCAGTAAAACCCTAGGTGAAATGCTTGAGAAATATTTGGTCTTGTCAGTTTGTGAAGCAACTTCAGGGTGAAGTTTGTACTTCAGCTCATTATATGTTGCAGATATAATTAACCTAACATCCTCCTCAGTTACAACCTTAGATTTGTCAACTTTAGATATGGATTCCATTGTTCTTTATTTTAGGGCTTTGAAAAATATCAATGCAATAGCTCGATGATGATAGCACTTGTAACAACAATGAAACTGCTCAGAATCCTTCAAATCTTTGTTGAATCACTCTGAAAATCCTTCCCTCAAATTCACTCTAAAGTCTCTTAGCTCTTCGTGATTGCAATGTGAAAAATAAGCTAAGTCTATTGTGTATTTATAGCAATTTTCAAAATCCCGCTCAAACTTTTTGCAATAAATGCTTGACCTAACACGACTTGGTAACAACAATCATGCTCAGTGCATACTTTTAAATGTCCATAGCTTGGTTAACACATAAAAATTTACTCAATCAATACTATGACTCAGTTAACCTTGCCCATAGTTACCAACTAGCAACTTCTCACTCAATCTAGCATATACTGACTTTAAACACTTTAAAGCTCATAACATGTAAAACCATAATGCATCTTAATTCATGTAGATTTGGTATGTGAACACTTGATATTTTGAACTTTATGATAGATATAATAGATTAGAATTAGCCGTTCCATACATACCTTTTCAACTTAGGTGGAGGTAGCGATGTCACCCAATCCAATGGATGAGGTGTCACCAATTGCATTACTTGACTCAACATTATCACTTGATGCTTTTCTCCGCACAGTGTTCCTTATCCTCATGATATCTTCAATAGTATTTCCATTCTCATAAGTTTGTGTTTTTGGCGCTTGGTCTCTATAATCTTTACTTAAGTGACCGGCCTTGTGACAATGTAAGCATGCCATACCAGTACTTGTCCAGTTGTGAGATCTTCCTCTCCAGTTCTTCCTCATGAAATTAGCTGCAATATGTCCATATCTTCTACATGATGTACAACTAACCCATGTGTTGTAATCCCAAGTATAGGCATTACCTTGTCTTCTCGATTGATAGGTCTTGTTCTATCCTTTCAGTGTCCAGATTTGATTCATCTTTGTTCTGCATTCTTCTGATGTATGTCTGTGCTTGTTGCAAGTGAAATAATGTTTCTCCATGTAGGGTTTGGTAGGAGTCCTATTCAACTTAGATTTGCACTCATGTACTTGATTTCCATACTAGTTACAACTATAACAATAGCCATTAAACTTAGGAGTGGTTTTAGGATTACCTTTAGCTTTTCTCCTGCAAACATTTGATGTGTGGCCCGGTTTACCATAGTGATAGCATGATAGTTTCTTAGGTCTTTAATTTGTGTAGGCATTTACTTGTTCAACTTGTTTTGATGATTCTCCTTTCTCGGTGTAGCCTAATCTAGTAGTACTTCCAAGTCCTCTTTGACTGATTAGAAATTCATCAATTTTCTTGGAACTATCTTCAACTTTCTTAATCATGTCATTATGTTGTTGTTGCATCTTGACTTCATTTTTCAATCTTTCATTTTCTTCTCTAAGTTCACTGATGTCTTCTAGTTTCCTTATAAGCTCACTATTCACTCAGTTGACTTCTTGACTTATAACAACCATTTGATTGGAGATTTCAAAACGATGCTCGGTAAGTCTCAATATCTCAGATTATTTCTATTGTAGTTTCTCAGTTATTTGTCATCTGTCTTCAACAACCAAGTTTCTCTCTTGTTTAGCTTGCCTAGCATTGTTCATAACATCAATCATTCTCACCATTTTTTCTTCTTGACTGATTTGCAGGGCTTTAACTTGTTTAGTAAGATGAAGATTTTTCTTAGATAAATTAAATATTCCTCCTTTAGATATGTCAAATATATTGCCTGAACCAGATCCAATATTCTCAAATAGGTCATCAATATCTTTTTCATGATAATCAGTCTCATAGTACCAAATAGCCATATCCTTTCTCTGAATCGGTAACTTCTTCAATTCATCCTTTGCTTGCTTGTATTGTTCAATGATGATTTACATTTGAATGTTTTGATTTTCAATTGTCTTGTCCAATTGATACCTCTCCATCCTGAGATCTTTCCTCTTCAGTGGTTAAACTTCCAAAGAAGAGATCTAGCTCTGATACCAATTGTTGGAATAGGAAATATATAGTACTGAGAGGGGAGGTGTGAATCATTACCCACAAAAACTTTTACTAATAAACAATCTGCAATAGTAGTGCTTAACTAACTGACCGAGTCCATTATTTGCAACATACATTCAAATAACTTGTAAATGTAAAATACATGTAAAAAAAACATTAAGACATTCATGAAAATGTTAACTCATGACTTAAGTATTTTGGTTACATAGAAACCCTTGTTAGAAGGTAAAAACTGCGGTGGGGATGACACCCACAAATTCTTTACTACTGCAGTAAATAAAGTATGTCGGTTAAGGCTACAAGTGTGATCACTTTTGATGATCTTACCCTGTTAGGAGTAACATAAGATCAATTAGATATACCTTGTGAAAGGATTTTAACAACACCAAATAAGTGTGCACTCAGTTAGGAGATTTACAATAGACGGTTAAGTCTACTGTGTTAAGAGATTTACAATCCTGCTATAATGGTTAAATGGATAACAAAAAATATCTATAAATGATAACTTGTACTTGTCTGAATCAGATCTATGAAATACCAAATAGATTTCACCTTGATGTGTAGAATATAATTCTCTATACTTCTTGGTAGCCTTGTATATTTCTGATAAACTGATATTGTTTCTGATAACTTTTCATTCATGCAAACCCCTATTTGATTACTAATGTCTTGTATGCGGCTACTGCTTCATGATCTCCTTGTTATGTGTATGTCAAAATAACATCTATTACAATTATATAGAAAATTGCTTTGACCTAATTAGGTTTACATCATCTTAGAAAACCTAAGATCTACGGTGTACAAAAATAACCTAGATCTAACTGTTACATAGGAATCATCACTACATTAAATGATTACATCCATAATAAATGTATCTCAATCTTGGTAAATCATCTAAAGATTTGTGTAAACTATTTGCATAGAGATATGCACCATTTTTTATTACTATGCCATTTCCTGAGCAACTCAGTAAACACTACATTCCATGTTTGGTGAATTAATTGATGCTCGATGTGTAGAATGTCTGGTGTTCACTAACTCGGTGCTCAGTAATATTTGACACTCAGTAAGTGTTCTCGGTTAAACCTATATTCTTTTAGCTATGTTCTACCTTGTGACTGCTCAGTATGAAGGCTTTATAAGTTCAACCGACTGACTTGTTTAACTCCATATTCCAACCTTTACCGACTTGAATAGCTTAGATTATCGACTGATCTTGTTTGATACTAATGAAAATACTTAATGCTCAAATAGAGATAACACCTATATCATTTGGTCAAACTCCACCTTTTTAATAATGAATCTAACCTAGCCCCTTTTATCCAATTATCATTTGTCCTTTTAATTTCATTTTTAATTCAATATCCTTATTCAATTTCCTAAGGTTATACTCTTAGGTTTGCATTTTCAAAATCCAAAATCCCCAAAACTAGTTGCATAATCCTTAGCTTGCATCTTTGCATAATCATATCCTAAGTTAACCTTTGTACATCCTAGATTGCATATCATTCCAAAATCCAAAAAAATAAAAAAACAACTTGCACTTTGCATATACCATTCCTCATCCTTAGTTGCACTTTCCATTTAGTACTCATGCCGATTGTAACAAGGTCTCAAGCCTCCAAAAGTCATGAAAGTTCCTTTTTGTCACTAAGGATTGCACCCGAGTAAGCTAAGCGTGAACCTAGCAATCCTATGAAACATGGGACTACTTTCAGGTTGTGGGTAACCTATGAGAAAGTAGCCCTCCAGATTAGGGGCCGACTTCCCCTTGAATCACCTTGAAAACTGAACTAACTTTATGAGGAAAAGAGAAAGAGTGCCTGAAATTGAAATAACTGAAACTAAACCTACATGATTCACCAATTTTGGATAGATCCACAAACTGCAAATGAACTCACAATGGGATTCAAACATAAGCTGAGCATCACAACTTCTCCCTAATTCTGATTTCTCCCTTAGAAATAACAAGGTGTTGGTTGTAAATGAGAAGGGAAAATGAATCTCACAACCCCAAATACTTTCAAATGCACACAGATTAGTAATTTAGGAAATAAAAAGTGCTTATGAGCATCTAAATAAACAAAATATCAAGTAAAGGACTAACCTTAATCACAATACATTGATATAAGACCCACCAAATCACTCATAAAACTGTAGGAATGAGAAGGATAATTGCTATGTATTGAATTGAAAGGAGCCAAAATACAACTTACTTCTCCAAAGCTACAAGCATTCAAATCTCAGAATGAGATAGAATGAAGAACTCCCTCAATCACCTAAGTGAGAGGTATATAAACAAAACCTAAGAATCTGCATTCATGGTCCTCAACCTCACCAAACCTGAAAACATTATGCATTTAGGGCCCATGAAAGATGCTTCTCAAATCTAGATGTCAGATTCCCAGATTTGTAGGGGTAGGTGGGAAGGTGAAAATCTTAAAAAAGATAAGCCATTAAAGTCTACCCTACCCCCCTAAATCATGCTCTATAAATGATATTCTTAAAAAATGATTTATAAAAACATCATTTGTCAATACCTTACAATAATACAAACAATGATTTTCATTTAAATACTTAACTACCCCTAATCCATGCTTTTAAATATATGTGGATTTTAATTATATTTTATGAATAGTTCTCAACCCAATTTAAATTAATAAAAAAGGGAAAACATATTAAAAAATATCTACATCTTTTAAAATTAAATCCACTTATCATGAATATACCCTAGCATCAAATTAAAAAATTAATTAAAGCTCTCAACCCAGTTTTAAAAAAAGGGGAAAGAATATTAATTAAATGTTTTGAGAAACTGATCCAAAGAAAATGGAAGATGCAAAAGCATCGACCCATTCACTGCTAGCAAATCAGGGAAAGTTGCTAGTTTGAGAACTCGCCTTTTGCTTTGGATCTTCGAGCTAGATTTGGAAACACTTAGCCTTTTCCTCTTCATGGCATTATGGTAGCACTTTGGTTTTCATTTTCTCTACATTTGTTGATGTCATTGTGTTGATATTCTTTGCATTTGAGAGAGTATCTCTGTGGTCATCCTCTCATTGTGAGAGCATACTTGATGTTTAAATCTTGATAGCATATGATCTGTGTATTGCTACTGTTCATGGCATCATATATATTCATTTTTTGCATGTATTGACATATGAATTCACTATTTTGGTTACCATGCCAGCCTGTGAATTATTTATTTTATTGTTTATTCATGGCACCATTAAATTTGATAGCATTCGCTGGTGCTCTTTGCTGCTGTATAGAGCCTATGAACTGCTTAGAACACTGCATTTTTACTATCTTTTTCTCACTGTCTGGATTCATTAAGAGGCTGAGAGTTGTATGCATTGTTGTTTGCATCTTGGTGACCTGTGAGCTAGAGAGCTAGGTCATGATGCCTATGTATTTGAGATTACCGTTGGGTTATCAATGCATATTGAATGCCTACTATTGTTTTTTGATGGCACCATAATTCATATATAATCTATTGTTGACATTTATAGACATCATGTGTTGCTGCTACATTTTACTGGTTTACTGTTGCTAACACATTATCACATCTTGTGAACTTAGGGCATCAATGCTTTGAATACTTTTGACCATTTCCTTGAATGTTATGTTTACTGTTTATGATTAATGGCATCATGTTTCATTGCTAAGCTATATACGCTCACTGCATGAAATATGCCAGCCTGTGAGCTATGGCACCAATGTTTCATACTTGTTTACTCACTATTTTGGAGAGGCTCTAGCTTGTATTACTATTACATGTTGTTGTTGTCAACAGCATGAGGGATCTTGGAGCCGACTGGTCCAGGGGCCGTGAGCTGCGAGTTTAGGCATCTTATTTGTGCTTGCTTGTTAATTGTGTATTTGTTATTGTTATTAGAGTATGCCCACCACCTGGTTCAATGGAATTTCATTTGATGTTTAATCTTCATGGTATTAATGAATACCTGCCAAAAATGTTATGCTTACCCTTGATGATCCATGGGATTAGGACATCATATATTTGTTGATCTTTTACTATTATTTTCTATCCTTATGGTAGCAGCTTGGTGCTCGTTTGGATATAAGGGCCCATGAGCCTCCTAGAACTAATGCTATTGATGCTTGAAAAGCTGTGAGCCTCATGGCACTACTTGACCTATATTATTGTATCATTGATCCTTTGCCTTTTGGTTGGCACCATGCTTTCTCCATTAAATTATTGATGGCATCAATGTTTCATTGCCACATATCTATGACTGTTTCATTGTTCCATGCTTGAGATCCATTTGATGACACATCGTTCGATGCTCATTTCTTTGAAACATGCACCATTGCTTAATTCATGTTTATTGTGATATCAGATGTCACTATTTGCTAGTTCCATGTTGTGCCCTCTATCTTGACTGCATATTTGCATGATGTTGCTCCATCATTTGACTATGTGTTGTTCATTTTTTTGTTGGTATTCACTGCTCTATATTTGAAGGCCCATGTTTGCAATGTTCTCATTCTTTGCATGTTGAAGGCATTGTGTTCCTTGCTGTAGATTTAATGGTACTCATTTGTGTTCACTAGTATGAGATCTTGATGTTCCATTTGCTACTATCACACCATATTGACATGACATCTATCGATCTTCATTTGATAGTGTGTTGTCTCTGTGATATTCATTGTGACCCATTTGATAACACATTGTCTGGTGTTTATGGCTCATTTTTTTGACTGCATACTATTTACTCACTATTCCACATGATGATTTGTCATTCTTAAGAGGTATCGTGTCATTATTTCACCAATTGTAGCCTCTTTTACTTAGCTCACAATGCAGATTAAAACACACTGCATGCCATGAATATGTATAAATGATGTAGATTTGTACCTTTATCTTTTATGTTGATCTTTGTTTTGTACTTCCATCCTTTTTTCTGATTTCATGATTTGATGTTTGCTCAATGGATACTGCTTATTCACTAAGCTTACATTTCACTGCTACTGTGTAGACAATAGCGATCCTTGAGGATGTCCCTCTTTTTAGGGAGGGCCATCCTCTTAGGATTGCTATTATCTAGTTGAGGGAAAGCAACAGTGTCAAAGATTCTTATATATCTACACATGGAACAAACAAGTTAGTGAAAACATGGTATCTTCTTTTTCTTCCCGCAACATCTTCCTGGGTGCACATGCCCTGTAGCATAGCCCTTTAGAAGTGTATGGATGATTATGTATATGCATGATTGTAGATGAGGGTAAGTATTAGGATATCATGTATTTATTAGATCCATTAGATCTAACCCCATCCCTTTTCCTCTTCTTTGAATGTTCTGGATCACAAGAGCGCACTGGACTAAAATCGGATCAACACTTCATCATTCCAGGTAATGTCTAGTACCCTTATACGTATGTTCATCCATTTAATGTATGTTTATACTCATTCATACTCTTTTGAAAGTTGGCTATGCTCACGTCCTGTGTGAGGTTAGATAATTTTATTTTTTATTTCTTTCCTTTGTACAATACATACAAGATATTGGCATATATACATGTAATGCTTTAGATGTATATTTTTTTTTTCCTTTACATGTATCTTATCATGAAATCAACAAAAATTTAAGCAAGATCATCTAATAATGCAAAATAGGGTACTATAGCCCCATCTAGTAATTGTGTGCTATAAATGTGTCACACTTCTATGGATCATTACGTGCAAGGAAACTCAAGAATGAGCCCTCACAAATCGATCCATAGCTCCCTAGGCATGGAGTGCAAGGGTTTTTAAGAATGCTCTCAGCTAGAGCTATTTAGCCTATAACCTTGCTAGTAAACCATGCAATGGGAGATTCAATGAAGACAAGGGCAAGAATGCCAATATCCTCAAGAATCAAGAATGAAAATGCAATGCAACTATACTAGAAATGGAAATGCAAGCTAAGCTATGAAAGGAAATATGCAAGTGTTACAACCCAAGCTAATTAATCTATGTGAGCTAATCTAGAGCATAGAAATGAAGCTAATCTAAGATGGCATAAATATGAAGCTAAGATAAGAATGCAAGAATGAGATGTAGAATGCCAAGAATGAGATGTAGATGCTAAGAATGCTCCAAATATTCAAAAGCTCCAAAGTGACCTAGAAATCATGTAGCATAAAGTTAGCATAAAAAGTTGGGGATCTAGAATGAAGAAGAGAGCTCTTCTTTTATAGGAAATGAGGAGAAATGGACCATGGAGATTAAGAGGCAAAAGATTTAATCAAGGGTGGAGCTTGAAAGAGGAGCAATCCATGTGCACAAATATCCTCCAATGAGAAAATAGGAGTTGACTTTTGTGTCCATATGAGACAAAAAGTGCTTTTTCTCTTTTTATAAAATAAGAATAATGCTTTATTTGTGCAACTTAGGATAAGAGGAAAAGTGGGGGCTTTTATTTATTAAAAGGGGAGGAAATATTCCTTTTAAATAAATAAAGACTTAGGATAAAATGGTTAGCCCATAGAAAATAATCGAATAAATGATAGAACTAGGATTTGATCAAGAATAAGCAATTGATGATTTAGCAAAAGGGGCTAATAGTATAGATGACCATTTTTAGGTGTATATAGTAATTAGGTCACAAATCCAAAATGAGTAAAAATATGGTAACGTTCTGGCAACCTCAGCTGAGTGCTTTCCTGCTAAGCATCATTAACCAGTTGCCTTTGCATCCATTGGGCATAGAGTCTTTTAAGCCTCAAAACTAAACTTGGCTCCCATCAAAACAACCTCCTTCTCTCCAACAAAATTGAAACTAAAAATAAACTTGTGCTGAAGCACTTTAGGGATCACAAAAAATTGAAAACTTCTACCCTACCCTACTCTAACCAGTATCAACAAATTGGTCAAACAAATCCATTGATTAGACTGTTGAAATAACTCCCCATCCTCCTTTGGGTATTATACTTTGCACACTTGAGGCTAACAAAGAGGATATGGAACATAAAAACATACTGAACTACTTGGCATATCCACTTTTGAAGTTGGTGGTCCAGACTACTAACCTTGATTAGATCATAGGTGTTGTCTTCCCAGGGAGGTTGATAAGACTGAATAAGCTCCTGGTAATCAAGAAATGGTTCTCTGATATCATCCTCCATTGAATCTTTGAGCATGGATGTCCCACTTGACCCCACCTGAGCAAGGTATCTAACATGGCATCCTCTTGAGAGTATGAATCCATGCCTCTCTTTCTCAGTATGCACCTTATGAATGACCTCAACATGTTGATTAAAAGTTTGCTCCTCCATGATGGACTGCCATACCAATTATTCTTCTAGGGTTAGAGGATCACCCTCTTCTTTAGTTAGGACATCCAATAGCTCATCAAAGCTATCAAACTGTCTTAGGTCCTTAACAATCACTGGTCCCTCCTCATGGTCCAGGAAACATGTTTCTTGAGAGTTTTCTACCACTTTATTATAGATAGGTCTAGATTCTACAATTGGGATGGCATTAACCTCTTGAAATAAAAACTGTTTCTTAAGAACATGCATGCTATTATCTATTTCAGGAGGATGAGGAACATCAACAAGATTTGAGTAGAACACATCAATTATAGAGTCAAAATCTCCTTGTTGTTCTAAGTTAGCCACAATCATATTACTCTTATAATCAGGGAGCTTAACCAGTAAATCTTGTGTTACTTCTTCTAGCTCAATAAAATAAATCATTTCCTCAAATAGATTAGTTAGGGCCTCACCTTCTTCACTTACTTCTTGATCTTTTCCTTGCTACTCTAATTCATCAACATGTAACAAATCTAGTTGTTCCTCATGATCATTATGAAAGAGTACACCTAAAAGACAAAAATGATCTTCTTCCTCGTGGTTTGAAATGCTATGAGGTGTAAGGGTATCTTCAGGGATTTTCTCATAAGGCTTTATCTGCTAGAGGATGGGCTCATTGTCACTTAGGAAGGCAAATCCTTTAGATGTCTCCTTTATAGGAATAGAATCGAGAGGCTGGAAATCTGGGATGGGGTCTTGAGAAGGCTCTAAAAATGCATGGAGGTTAGGCCCATGTTGACTAAGATTCTGAAATGAAGGAGAAATCCTAAAGCTTTGAATTTCATTAGAAGTGCTAGGGCGCTTACCAAGAAAGAAAATTGGAATTTGAACCTTGCGATCCTCTTGTCTAGTCTACAAATCTTCTAGGTCCTCTTCCTCCAGGCTTGCATCTCCTTGGGACTTTGGACACACAAGAGTAGCCTCCTTCTTAGAAACATGAGGCACTGCCTCTTGGATCTCCTTTTTAAAAATACTTGGCATTTAAAAACCCAAATACATGGACCATGAGGGTCTCTAAGACTGCATTAAGTTTTCATTGCCCTCTAGTGGATCTGGTGAACTTTCTTGTACTGGGGCAGTAATAACTTCTTGATCTCCTTTCCTTGGTGCTTGTGCCAAAAAAATATCAATCAAATGATCCTTTTCTACAATCTATCTAGCAAGTGTCTTTTTGTCATGATCATGAAATTCATCATTTTCTGCTAACTCTTTTCGGAGATCTTTCTCTTTTTTTGTAGTTGTCAGATAGATGACCCTTATTAATTCTTTATACTCTTCAATATTTTCTTCATGGATCTTCTCTTGTGTTGCCATATGAATCTCTAGCTACCTTGAAAAGTCTTCTTTCTGAGCCATTACTTCCATATACTACCTTGAGAGATCCTCTTTTTGGGCCCTCATCTCCACATAGTCTTTCATGAAAGAGCTCATTTCTTCTCGATAATTTGCCAACCAGTCATTGGATTTCATATCTAAAATGGTTTTTGGTGTAGGAGAACCATTCTAAGGGCTCCCACCATTAAAATTTTGTTGTGTTTTTCTTCTGAATGAAGCCTTGTAATTATAATAAGAGCCATGAGCTTAGTGAGTGTGCGAGGGTTCTAGTTTGGGCCCTAGAGTCATAGTCTTGTTTAGCTTTGTGTTAGATCAGGGCCTTAGTGAATGATATCATACTAATGTCACCTAGTCCTAGGTATGCCTAGAGTCTAAAAATAATGAGGGTTTGAGTTTATATTAGCCATGTGTGCATTAGAGAAGGCCTTGTGAAGGTCTAGAAGAGTGAAGAGAGCAAAAAGTGCTCAAGCAACAAAAGTTGCTCAAAAGTTGCTTAGCAACTTTTCCCATAAAGGGTTAGAACCCTAACCAAGTGGCTAAAAGCCCTAACCTAACTCATAACCCAATGAAAAGACTTTATATGCTTGGTAAAACCCTAATCTAAGGGTTGGATGTCAGACTGTATGACTTTGTGGAAGAAAACTTAGACTGTGACTGTGTTTTGTATGCTAGACTGCACAAATGGCATGAAGCTTGAGAGTTAATAAATATAATTTAAAAAATTGTGTATTTAAAATCTCCATTTATGTATTAGCTTTCATTTTGTGTGCTTAGATTAGTTTTCTTTGTAGTTTTGAGTGTGTTTTTGTAAATAGTTTGAAGTTCCCATTCCACAGTCCAGTTTTGACTGGTTTGTAAAGATGGGCCTGTAGCTCCTATCCCCACTATGGAAACTCCATGGAACCATGGGATATGGAAGTAAAGATCCTATACATAATTAAATTTCAAGAAAGGCCCTAGAAAGTGCAAGAAAACATTTTTTAGGCCAAGCCCTAGGCGAGCCTGGACTGTGCCCAGTTAGGTAAGGTCGTGATTGTAGAGGTCATAGAGAGCAAGGGTGGATATTGCAGAAAGAATCCTTTGGAGGATTTGAAGAAGGGATAATGAAGAAAAATTGGTGAGAAGGAGGAGATTCTACCAATCTAGACAAGGTAGTGAAGAATCCAAACATGTTCAGTGACCCTGGCAAGCCTAGAAACCTTTAAAAACCCTCATATTTGATTAGGGCAATGTACAGACACTTGGAGTCCTAAAACCTAAAAAATCCTTGAGACCTTGGAATAGAGTCTCTTGTGAAGTTAGCCAAGATTTAGCATTGTTTTCAGGTGAAAGCCCTATAAATCTGGAATGGAGGCCTAATTAGGGCTCATTCCTTGTAGCCCTTTTTGAGGGAAAATGACGAGATCGGGTAACAAGCCAGTTTGCCCAAGCCCTTGGAGTCACATGAATGGATGTAAAAACACCTTAGGACTTATCTCCATCCTTTTTAGGACCTAAGAAGGTGTGGAAGCAATTGGACCCTTATAAGATTATGTAAGGGATTGAAACCAAGTTGTGTGTAAAAGAGTTTAGGAGAAGAAGTGCTTGTTCTTGGTGGTTAGATTGGGCAAGGTTAGGGGATCCCTCAAGAAAGGGAAGTCCAAGAGACCATATGGTGTGAGTAGAACACCTAGTGATCCAAGAAAGGGATCAAAGAGCATAGAATAGGCTAGTCTATCCCAATCTCCCCATCCAATTGGTATTATAGAAAACCAAGACTTGGTAAGTGAATAGTTGGAGAGTGTGAATGTTTCAACCTCTAGCAGAATCAGTAGGGTCATCTTAGAAGAAGAATATGGTGACTAATGTAGAGTTAGAAAATAAGGTAGAAGACCATGAGGAAGCTAATAGACTCCTACAAGAAAGGTTGGTCCTGTTAGAACAACTCTTGGATGATGTCCAAGCCAAAGCAGACAAGGTCAATGACAAAATGGAGGAACATGATGCCAAGGAAAAAGAAAAGACCATTGATGATGAAGTACCTACACCTAATCCTCCAACACAAGATGAGCAATTCTTGAAGGTAATTAAAGCCATCACTGGTAAAGCCCTTGAAGGTGTCCCATTACTCACTGGCAGAATGGACACTGAATTAGTTATGTAGTGGATTGAGGGCATGGAGAATCACTTTGAGTGTGAAGAGATCTCTGAAGCACAAAAGGTCAAAGTGGCCAAATCAAGGTTGAGGGGCCAAGCTCTGACTTGGTGGAACTATCTCCAAGAAGAAAGGGAGAAAGAAGGGAAAAATCCAATTGCCAATTGGAAAGGCATGGTGAACAAGGTTAGAGAAGCATACCTACCTGCAGATTTTGAAATACAACAACATAGAAGAAGATTGAACCTCAGAAAAAAAGAGATGGATGTTACCACTTACACAGAGGAGTTCCACAAATTGAGCTTGAGATCCAAAGTGAAGGAAGAGGAGAGTATCAAGGTGGCAAGGTACTTGAGTGGGTTGAAGTGGAGTATAGTAGAGGAGATGAATTTGTTCACTCCTAACATAGTTCTTGGGTGTCAACACATGGCACAAAAGATTGAATAAAAATAGAGAAGGAAGTAGGAACCCAACTCCAAAAATAGAGGCATAGGTAGAGACTCTAGAGGGGGTCAAAGAGGAGGTTCTAGTGGCAGAGGAGGTGACTCAAGAAGCTAAGGAGAGAATAAACTCCTTGAAAAAATTACAGAGACTAGTACAAGAGGTACTTTCAGTAGAGGAAGAGGATCCCATGGAGGATCAAGTAGAGGAAGGAATGCAGGAAGAAGAAGCTCCTATTTTTCCACAATGAAATATTACCAGTGTGGTCAACTTGGACATCCTGCTTACAGGTGTCCTAATAAACCTACAAGCTCTAATAATGAGAAAATGGTAGCTTATGCCCAAGAAGATGGAGCCAACTCATGCACCAATGAGGTTAGAAAATTAGAATCAGAGATGTGGGAGAATTTGATGTTTAGAAGAGTACTCATTAGGCAACCTACTCAAGGAGAACCCAAGCAAAGAAGAGCTCTGATCAGAGTTATATGCAAGATTATAGGCAAAGTATGCAAGGTGATAGTTGATTTAGGATCAACTGATAACATCATATCAGATGAGGCAACTAAGAAGTTGAAACTCACAAAGATTCCCCACACTAACCCATACAAGGTAACTTGGTTGAATCAAGAGCAAAGTGTGCTAGTCAATGAACAGACTGGGGTGGAGTTTTCCATTGGAGGGTACAAGGACAAGATCTTGTGTGATGTCCTACCCATAGATGCATGTCATCTTCTACTAGGAAGACCCTAGCCATTTGATAGGAAGGTGATCTATGATGGAGAGGAGAACTCCATTTACTTCAAGAAGAATAACAAAACATTTAAGATTCAGTCTCTAATAGAGAATGATGAAGGAGCCTCAAGGACACCTAATGTCTTGCTTAGCACTGGTAAGGAGTTCTTACACCTATTGCATAAAGATGAAACAATGGGATGTGCCATTGTTGTGAAGCCAAAGGAAGAGCAACACAAGTTGCAGACAGAGACACCTAAAGAGGTAAGGCAAATGTTGGAAGAATACAAAGACATAGTGAGTGATGGAGCACCTGCAAAACTTCCTCCAAGAAGGGCTATAAGCCATCAAATAGGTTTTTTACCTAGTGCATCTCTACCCAATAAAGCAACATATAAGCTCACACTTGATCAAAACAAGGAGGTGGCAAGGCAAGTGCAAGAGTTATTGGATCAAGGACTGATTAAGAAGAGCATCAGCCAATGTGCAGTCCTGGTAGTTTTGGCATCAAAGAAAGGAGGCAAGTGGAGACTTTGCAATGATTCAAGGTCCATCAATAGGATTACAATTAGGTATAGATTCCCAATTCCTAGAATATAAGAATTAAAGGACTATTTAGGGGGTGCTATGTACTTTATCAAGTTGGACCTTAAGAGTGGTTATCATCAAATAAGAGTTAAGGAGGGTGATGAGTGGAAAACAACTTTTAAGACCACAGATGGGTTGTATGAATGGCTTGTGATGTCATTTGGACTTACCAATGCCCCAAGCACCTTCATGAGATTGATGAATGAGGTATTGAAGGACTTCACTAGTAGGTTTGTGGTAGTGTCTCTAGATGATATACTCATCTATAGTAGAACCAAAGAAGAGCACCTTGAGCATTTAAGATTAGTCGTAAAGAGGCTACATGAAGAGAAGTTGGAAATAAACTTAGAGAAGTGTGAATTTTTGAAGTAGGAGTTAGTCTACTTGGGGTTTGTGGTGTCCAAGGGTACCTTGAAGATGGAATCAAGCAAAGTGGAGGCAATCTTGAATTGGCCTGCCCCTAAAATAGGGACTAAAGTTAGGAGTTTTCATGGCCTAGCACAATTCTATAAGAAGTTTATGAGGAACTTCGGTGGCATATGTGCACCAATACTTGACACCATCAAAGGAGGACTAAGAACTAAGTTTAAGTGGATTAAGGAAGCTAATAAAACATTCCAACAATTGAAGCAAGAGGTAGCCACCAAACCTATCCTACTCTTAGCTACTTTTGACAAGCTGTTTACACTAGAGTGTGATGCAAGTGGCATCACAGTAGGGGGTGTATTGAGCCAAGGGGGAAGGCCTATGGCATTTTTTAGTGAGAAAATCAATGAAGCAAAGAAAAAGTATTCAACATATGATCTAGAGTTGTATGCACTAGTTCAGTCTCTCAATAAATGGAGACATTACTTGCTCCCAAAGGAATTTGTGGTGTTTACAGATAATTAGGCTTTGAGTTACATTAATACTCAAGAGAAGATTAGTAAAAAACATTTGAAATGGATGGAGTACCTCCAATCCTTTACCTTTACCATCAAGCATAAGAAGGGGCAGCTCAACAAAGTGGCAGATGCTTTAAGTAGGATGTTATTGTCTGTCCAAGAAGTGCAATTACAGAGCATAGGGATAGAGAGTTTCAAGGATCTCTATGAAGAAGATGAAGACTTCTCCACATACTAAAAGGTATGAAATGAGTTTGAGAATCACTTTCATAGTGAATATGTAGACTATACTCTTCAAAATGGCCTCTTGTTTAAAGGCAATCAGCTATGTGTGCCTAGAGGATCCATGAGAGAAAATATTATATAGGAGAAGCACAATGGAAGCCTAAGTGGACATTTTGGCATTAACAAAACTATGGAGCTAGTACAAAGGTACTACTATTGGCCTAGGTTTCCAAGGGATGTGAGGAAGTATGTGGAACAATGTGGTGTGTGTCAAAGGGCTAAAGGAGGCTCAAGCAATGTAGGACTCTATCAACCATTACCAGTTCCAAATAGGCCTTGGGAGTGTGTGAGCATGGAATTTATGGTAGGACTCCCAAAGAAAAAAAAAGGTATGGATAGCATATATGTGGTAGTAGATATGTTTTCTAAGATGAGCCATTTCATTCCATGTAGAACTACTCATGATGCTAGTTATATTGCACATATCTTCTTTAAGGAGATTGTAAGGATTCATGGACTCCCATTAAGAATTGTTTCAAACAGGGATAGAAAGTTCATGAGCCATTTTTGGAAAACCTTATGGAAAAGACTAGGAACTAACCTATCATTCAACTCAGCTTACCATCCACAAACTGATGGTCAAATTGAAGTTATTAACATGGTATTAGGCAATTTGTTGAGATGTTTAACCAAGGAGTATGGGTAGACTTGGGATCTAGTTATTCCACAAGCTGAGTATGCTTACAATGATAGTGTTAATAGGACCATAGGAAGGATTCCTTTTGAAGTTGTATATGGTAGACATCCTAGAGGGGTGTGTGAACTAAGAGAACTTGGTTCAATGGAGATGAAGAGTGGAGAGAGCAAAAAATGCACAAGCAACAAAAGTTGCTCAGCAACTTTTCCCATAAAGGGTTAGAACCCTAACCAAGTGGCTAAAAGCCCTAACCTAACTCATACCCTGATGAAAAGACTTTATATGCTTGGTAAAACCCTAATCTAAGGGTTGGATGTTAGACTGTACGACTTTGTGGAAGAAAACTTAGACTGTGACTGTGTTTTGTATGCCAGACTGCACAAATGGCATGAAGCTTGAGAGTTAATGAATAGAATTTGAAAGTTTGTGTATTGCAAATCTCCATTTGTGTATAAGCTTTCATTTTTTATTCTTAGATTAGTTTTCTTTGTAGGTTTGAGTGTGTTTGTGTAAATAGTTTGAAGTTCCCATTCCATTATCCAGTTTTGTTTGGTTTGTAAAGATGGGCTTGTAGCTCCTATCCCCACTATGGAAACTCCATGGAACCATGGGATATGGAAGTAAATACCCTTTACATAATTCCATTTCAAGAAGGGCCATGGAAAGTGCAAGAAAACATTTTTTAGACCAAGCCCTAGGCAAGCCTGGACTGTGCTCGACTAGGTAAGGTCGTGATTGCAGAGGTCATAGAGAGCAAGGGTAGATATTGAAGAAAGAATCCTTTAGAGGATGTGAAGAAGGGATAATGAAGAAACATTGGTGAGAAGGAGGAGCTTCTACCAATCCAAACAAGGTAGTGAAGAATCCAAACAAGTTCAGTGACCCTGACAAGCCTAGAAACCCTTAAAAACCCTCATATTTGATTAGGGCAATGTACAGACACTTGGAGTTCTAAAACTTGAAAAATCATTGAGACCTTGGCATAGAGTCTCTTAGGAAGTTAGCCAAGATTTGGCATTATTTTTAGGTGAAATCCCTATAAATCCAGAATGGAGGCCTAATTGGGGCTCATTCTTTGTAGCCCTGTTTGAGGGAAAATGATGAGATCGGGTAACAAGCCAGTTTTCCCAAGCCCTTGGAGTCACATGAATGGATGTAAAAACACCTTATGATTTATCTACATCCTTTCTAGGACCTGAGAAGGTGTGGAAGCAGTTGGAACCTTATAAGCTTATGTAAGGGATTAAAGCCAAGTTGTGTGTAGAAGAGTTTAGGAGAAGAAGTACTTGTTCTTGGTGGTTAGATTGGGCAAGGTTAGGGGATCCCTCAAGCAAGGGAAGTCCTAGAGACTATAGGGTGTGAGTAGAACACCTAGTGATCCAAGAAAGGGATCAAAGAGCATAGACTAGGCTAGTCTATCCCAATGTCCCCATCAGTGTTGGACTGATTCTGAGGATTGTGATGGTGACCCTCATAGGGTGGTTCATAGGAATGCTGCCAGGATGCTTGATACTGGGTGGGAGGGTATGGTGGTGCATGCTAGTAACTTGCTATTGGTGGGCCATTTTGGCTATATGATGTTGCTTTGCCAGCTTGATATGGCATGAATGATGACACATGGGTAGCTTTCTCATGATATGGGGGGTGATAGGGTGAGTATGCATTAAGAATTGACATGCTTATTCATCAAATGAATTGGTAAAAAGGGTATTTTATGAAAATTACTAGCACTTGGACTGCTTAAACCAGTAGATTTTTCTCAGAGTCACCATGGTGTTTGGAAAAACTACCTCTAAAGGATGATTGCACTAAGGATCACACCAAAATCTCAGTGAATGATAGGAACCATCACTCGTGCCACAGGGCATGCCAAAAATTGTTGTCACTAATGATTGCACCCGAGTAAGCTAAGCATGAACTTAGAAATCCTGTGAAACATGGGACTACTTTCAGATTGTGGGTAACCTATCAGGAAGTAGACCTCTGGATTAGGGGCTGACTTCCCCTTGAATCACCTTGAAACCTGAACTAACTTTATGAGGAAAAGGGAGAGAGTGCATGAAATTGAAATAAATGAAACTAAACCTAGGTGATTCACCAATTTTGGTTAGATCCACAAACTGCAAACAAACTCACAATGGGATTCAAACATAACCTGAGTGTCACAACTTCTCCCTAATTTTGATTTTTCCCTTAGAAATAACAAGGTGTTGGTTGTAAATGAGAAGGGAAAATGAATCCCATGACCCCAAATAGTTTCAAATGCACACAGATTAGTACTTTAGGAAATAAAAAGTGCTTATGAGCATCTAAATGAGAAAAATATCAAGTAAAGGACTAACCTTAATCACAATACATTGATATAAGACACACCAAACAACTCATAAAACTGTAGGAATAAGAAGGATAATTTCTATGTACTAATTGAAAGGAGCCAAAATACAACTTGCTTCTCCAGAGCTACAAGCATTCAAATCTCAGAATAAGATAGAATGAAGAAATCCATCAATCACCTATGTGAGAGGTATATAAACAAAACCTAAGAATCTATATTCAAGGCCCTCAACCTCACCAAAAGTGGAAAAATTATGCATTTAGGGCCCATGAAAGATGTCTCTCAAATCTGGATGTCAGATTCCCATATTTGTAGGGGTGGGTGGGAAGGTGAAAATCTTAAAAAAGATAATCCATTAAAGTCTACCCTACCCCCCTAAATCATGCTCTATAAATGATATTTTGACAACATGATTTATAAAAACATCATTTGTCAATACCTTGCAATAATACAAACAATGATTTTCATTTAAATACTTAACTACCCCTAATCCATGCTTTTAAATATATGTGGATTTTAATTATATTTTATGAATAGTTCTCAACCCAATTTAAATTAATAAAAAGGGGAAAACATATTAAAAAATATCTACATCTTTTAAAATTAAATCCATCATGAATATACCCTAGCATCAAATTAAAACATTAATTGAAGCTCTCAACCCAATTTAAAAAAAGGGGAAAGCATATTAATTAACCGATCCAAAGAAAATGGAAGATGCAAAAGCATTGACCCCTTCACTACCAGCAAATCAAGGAAAGTTGCCAGTTTGAGAACTTGCCTTTTGCTTTGGATCTTCGAGCTAGATTTGGAAACACTTAGCCTTTTCCTCTTCATGGCATCATGGTAGGCACTTTGGTTTTCATTTTCTCTGCATTTGTTGATGTCATTGTGTTGATGTTCTTTGCATTTGAGAGAGTATTTCTATGGTCATCCTCTCTTTGTGAGGGCATACTTGATGTTTAAATCTTGATAGCATATGATCTGTGTATTGCTACTGTTCATGGCATCATATATATTCATTTTTTGCATGTATCGACATATGAATTCACTATTTTGGTTACCATGCCAGCCCATGAATGATTTATTTTATTATTTATTCATGGCACCATTAAATTTGATAGCATTCACTAGTGTTATTTGCTGTTGTATAGAGCCCGTGAACTGCTTAGAACACCATGTTTTTACTATCTTTTTCTCACTATCTAGATTCATTGAGAGCCCGAGAGTTATATGCATTGTTGTTTGCATCTTGGTGACCTATGAGCTTGAGAGCTAGGGCACGATGCCAATGTGTTTGAGATCACCGTTGGGTTATCAATACATATTGAATGCCTACTGTTGTTTTTTGATTGCACCATAATTCATATAGAATCTGTTGTTGACATTTACAGACATCATGCGTTGCTGCTACTTTTTACTGGTTTACTATTGATAACACGTTATCACAACCTGTGAACTTAGGGCATCAATACCTTGAATAATTTTGATTGTTTTATTTGTATATTATGTTTACTGTTTATGATTTGTGGCATCATGTTTCATTTCCAAGCTATATACGCTCACTGCATGAAATATGCCAGCCCGTGAGCTATGGCACCAATGTTTCATACTTGTTTACTCACTATTTTGGAGAGGCTCAGGCTTGTATTACTATTACATATTGTTTCTGTCATCACCACGAGGGATCTTGGAGCTGACTGGTCTAGGGGCCATGAGCTGTGAGTTTAGGCATCTTATTTATGCTTGCTTGTTGATTGCGTATTTGTTGTTGATATTAGAGTATGCCCACCACTTGGTTCAATGGAATTTCATTTCATGTTTAATATTCATGGCATTAATGAATACCTACCAAAACTATTATGCTTACCCTTGATGATTCGTGTGTAAGGAAACTCAGGTGCAGAAACAGCTTACTACACTAATCTCTATAGGAGAGTATTGTGCAAATTCTTAGAAATCCTTACAATTTCAGATTCGTTAACTAATTTAACAAAGATATTGCAACCACATACCATGCATACAGAAAAATAGAGAATGACACAATGATATACCCTGGGGAAACCTTTCGGTAAAAACCCCAGCACTCCAAAACCTGCACAATGTATTGATCAAAACTATTACAACTTACAATACACTTGCAATGCAAGTTCTTTCAGAAGATTTCAAAACCCTTGAAGACAAATCACGACAGCATAAAACATTCCAACAATACACTCGCATCACATCTCTTTGCAACCCTAAAAAATCTTATATCATGTGCTTCACTTTTTAGGGCTACTCCCAAAGATAACCGTATTAGGGTTTTACCATTCTCCGAACCCCATGATTGGGGAAGAGTGTACAGTACTCAAATTTATTAGTTTCCACATGTCTTCACCTATCATTGAATCTTCTTGACATAGCTCTTATGTGTCATAGGAATCCATCATAACCATTTTAGCCATGATCTCCTTACACACAATTCAAGATGCCGACACATCAACATTATTTGCAAGAAATATATTTTACAAAACAAATAATAAGAATAGGAATTATCCAAGGCTGAGATACCTTATTCCTAACACCGTGGGATTAGGCAATCATATATTTGTTGATCTTTTACTATTCTTTGCTATCCTTATGGTGGTAGCTTGGTGCTCATTTGGATCTAAGGGCCCGTGAGCCTCCTAGAACTGATGCTATTAATGCTTGAAAATTTGTGAGCCTCATGGCACTGCTTGACCTATATTATTGTATCATTGATCCTTTGCCTTTTGGTTGGAACCATGCTTTCTCCACTAAATTGTTGCTAGCATCAATGTTTCATTGCCACATATCTATTACTGTGTCATTATTCCATGCTTGTGATCCATTTAATGACACATCGTTCGGTGCTCATTTCTTTGACACATGCACCACTACTTAATTCATGTTTATTGTGATATCAGATGTCACTGTTTGCTGGTTCCATGTTGTGCCCTCTATCTTGACTGCATATTTGCATGATGTTGCTCCATCATTTGACTATGTGCTGTTCATTTTTCTGTTGGTATTCACTGCTCTATATTTGAAGGCCCGTGTTTGCTATGTTCTCATTCTTTGCATGTTGAAGGCATTATGTTCCTTGCTATAGATTTAATGGATAGGTTTGTGTTCACTGGTATGAGGTCTTGATATTCCATTTGCTACTATCACACCATATTGACATGGCATCTATCGATCTTCATTTGATAGCATGCTATCTTAGTGATATTCATTGTGACCCATTTGATAACACATTGTCTGGTATTATGGCTCATTGTTTTGACTACATACTATTTACTCACTATTCCACATGATGATATGCCATTCTTAAGAGGTATCATGCCATTATTTCACCAATTGTAGCCTCTTTTACTTATATCACAATGTAGATTAAAACATACTCCATGCCATGAATATGTATAAATGATGCATATTTGTACCTTTATATTTTGTGTTGATCTATGTTTTGTACTTCCATGCTTTTTTCTGCTTTCATGATTTGATGATTTCTCCATGGATACTGCTTATTCACTAAGCTTACATTTCAATGCTACTATCCAAACAATAGCAATCCTTGATGATGTCCCTCTTTTTAGGGAGGGCCATCCTCTTAGGATTACTATTATCTGGTCGAGGGCAAGCAACATTGTCAAAGCTTCTTCTATATCTGCACATGGAACAAATAAGTTAGTGAAAACATGGTATCTTCTTCTCCTTCCTGCAACATCTTCTTGGGTGCACATGCCTCGTAGCATAGCCCTTTAGAAGTGTATGGCTGATTATGTATATGCATGGTTGTAGATGAGGGTAAGTATTAGGATATCATGTATTTCTTAGATCCGTTGGATCTAACCCCATCCCTTTTCCTCTTCTCTACAGGTTCTGGATCATAGGAGCACACTGGACTAAAATTGGATCAACATTTCATCATTCCAGGTAATGTCTGGTACTCTTATACTTATGTTCATACATTTAATGTATGGTTATGTACACACTAAAATGGTGCACTTCTATGAACCATTACATGCAAGGTTGCTCAAGAATGAGGCCTCACAAAGCGGCTTATAGCTCTCTATGCATGGAGTTGCAAGATTGAAAATTGCTCTAAGCTAGAGCTATGAACTCATGACCTTGCTAGTCAACCACACAATGAGAGATTCAAGAGAAGACAAGGGAAACAATGCCAATATCTCCAAGAATCAAATATGCAATGTAATGCAAGCTATATTAAAATGGATATGCAACTAGAAATGGAAATGCAATCTAATCTATGAAGTGAAAGTACAAACTATGCTATGAAAAGAAAGAACAACTTTTACCAAGCCTTCCTATTAAGCTATGTGAGTTAAATCTATTGCATAAAAGGAAATCTATACTAAGAATGCCATTATCATGCAACTAAGAAAGAAAATATGCAACTAAATGATGAAAGCAACAAGTCTTCAATGTCTTCAAAAGCTCCAAATGTACCTAGAAAACCTGCAGCATAACATTAGCATAAAAGAGATGGATGCAAATGAAGGGGAGAGCTCTCCTTTTATAAGAAATGCAAAAGAATGGACCATGGAGATTAAGAGGCAAAAATCTTAATCAACGGTGTAGGTTGAAAGAGGAGAAATCCATGTGCACAAGTATCCTCCAATGAGAGTGAAGTGTTGACTTTTGAGCCTCATGTGAGACAAAAAGTACTTTTTTCTTTTTTGTAAAATAGGAATAATGCTTTATTTGTGCAACTTAGGATAAGAGGAAAAGTGGGGCTTTTTATTTAATCAAAAAGGGAGGAAATATTCCTTTTAATTAAATAAAGACTTAGGATAAATGGTTAGCCCAAGGATAAAAATCTAATATATGATCAAAATTAAGACTTGATCAAGAAACTGATAATGTTGAAGATATTGATTATTGATCAAAATGATTCAGGATTGATAAATCAAATAAATGGGGCCCAAAGTCTAGGCGACCATTTTTGGGTGCATACATTTGCCCCTCTTTGACTAATGTGTGATCGATTTGGGAACACATGTAGTCAAAGAAGAATTGAAATGTGAGATCGATCTAAGATCACAAAACAACTCAGATGTGAGGTCGATTCGGGATCACACCTGGACAAACATAGACAAAGGCCTTTGAACATGAGGTCGATTCGAGATCACATTCAAAGTAAGAGATAAGAATCTCAAATTTGAGTGAAAGCTCACAAAAGATGTCTGAATCAAGAGAATCAAGGAAATCAGGGATGAGAATCCCATAAATACTGCCCCCTCAGAGTCAAAATTGAAATCATAGAGAGGAGAACAGCGAATTGATAAAGTTTTGATCAAATCAAAATGAAATCATAATCGAATATAAAGGTTAATAGGTTAACCATAAAAACATGCCCCAGCCTGACTAAGAAAGATGCAGTCAAACATGAGAAAGGAGGGAAGGGAATGAAGATGAATGAAAGAATAGAAGGTTGGAAGACATGGAAATGAAGAAATGACAATGCCCCAACAAAGATCGAAGGATTAGGCCTCAAAAGATTTAGCCAACTGCGTAGAAGAAGGGAAGATTTTTGAAACATGATTTTGACTATCAAGATGACCTCGGATTTCGATTTCAAGTCCGAAAATAGATCCAGGATGTCGAAATTAGCTAGGGGTGTAATTTTTGCACAATTCTGAGGGGTTTTGAAAATGAGGTCAAAAAGTTAAAATGCTATAAAAGGGGTCAAAATATCATTTTAAAAATCATTTGACTTTTAGTGATTTGAGAATCTTGAGAGCTTTAGAGAGAGAAAATGGCCCAGCAAGTAGGAGTTCCCATCCACAGGCATCGATTCGAGTGCACCCGGTTGCACAACCGGCCACCACACTATCCTGCCCTGGTATGTTTTCGAAAAACTTGAGTGTTTTGAGTCATTTTTCGCATTTAATACCTTTTTAGCATGTTTTTCAAATTTTTAAAATTTCAAATTTTTTGAGTTGAGCGAAATATCACGCGATACGTTAGAAGTATCACACCTTTTGGGGAGAAGTGTCGTGTGATACTTCACGGGTCCCCAAAGTATCGCGCGACCATAGGCACCAGTATCGCATGATACTGGGCAAAATATCACACGATATCGGGTGAAGTATCGCGCAGCCTAAGGTATATCGCCCTGCTATAGGGAGAAGTATCACATGATACTTCTCCAAAAAATAGTATCGCCCAAGGTAGAAATTTGATATTTGACGTATTTTTGAGCAAAAATGACATGGGTCCAGACAATGTTACTTTTTAGAGATGTTTTATACTAATTTTTAGACATCCACCATGATATGTGCTAACAACCGGTTGGGTTTTTTGGCTTGCAGGAGGTCTTTCCGGTGCTGATCATCAGAGCGCCGAAGGTGACTGGGTTGCGGTGTGTCCAAGATCTGGATGATTCGGGCAATACCGATATCAGGGCCATGGGATTCTGGTATTTATTGAGATATCCTTACATCAGAGCTGACCATGGGTTGTTGACTGCTCTTGCTGAGAGATGGCATAGTGAGCACAACACCTTCCACCTGCCTACCGGAGAGGCATCCATTACTCTGGAGGATGTCTATAGGATCCTACGAGTGCCATGCCATGGCGAGCCTATGAGTATAATCATGTTTTGAGATATAATCATAAATGTAATGTTTCCATATGATGAAAACTAACATGATTTATTGGTTGGCACAGGTGTACTATGATCAGGATGCCACTGAGGGGCACCAACTGATCCAGGAGATGTTCCATGATGTTACGATTCTAGACAGGCATGTCAGCTAGGAGAGGCTGATAGATGACTTTAGCAGAGATTATCCAGTGCCATGCATAGTGGCGTCTATCATTTCATAGATCCTGATGACTGACCGCAGTCAGAAGGGTTTTCCGCTTGGATGGGCTAGATTACTAGTGGATTTGGTAGGCAGGCCTCGTCGGATGGCATGGGGTCCTACCATATTGGTAGAGATGTATCACGAGCTACATAAGATCGTATACAGGGATGGTTGGACTTGGGCTTGCGGTGCCATCCTAGCACAGATGTGGGCTTGGGAGCACATCGCTGTGGTGCGCCCCAGAGTTCAGCCGAGGGAGAGGAGGTACCCCTTTATATACAGGTACCTAGGATTCATATCACATGCCCATACTAGGGATGTGACATATTATAGGAGGATCCTAGATGAGATAGCCTCTTTCACATGGAGGCCATATAGGGAGGTGGAGGTCTACGGAGATGCAGCCGATGAGCTGAGCTATATGATGTGCACTCGGCCACTAGTGGGTCGATATGCTGAGATAGTGGAGAGATTTTGTATCACTCAGGTGTGGTGGTAGTTTGGGAGGCAACAGCGAGTCTCGACAGAGACTACTACATATGCCAGGGCTAGGGATGAGGAGGGTCATGGGTGGCTACCCATGTTAGACTATCAACAGGCTGTCGCAGAGACAACGAGTATCAGGAGTGAGCTCTGGGAGTATTTCCTAGATGTGGCAGATGCGGGGGCTGATGCAGCATATAGGGTAGAGTGGCGAAGGGTTCCATTCCCTCAGTTTACGATACCAGATGCACAGGGAGGAGACAGAGGAGATGACGGGGGGGACGGAGGAGACGGAGGGGACAGAGGGGATGGAGGAGATGGTGGGAGGGGGAGAGGGAGGAGGATGGAGAGAGGGGAGGGATCTAGATCAGGTGGCTGGAAATGGTCACGGGGATAGAGATCAACGACGCCTAAGGATGAGGTGAGACCAGCTCGCTGGTAGGCAAAGGCACAGTAGGATTAGCCTGCGGGTGGAGATGATCTGAGAGTGAGGATACAGGATCTCGAGGCTGAGATGTAGCAACTTCAGATTACTATAGTAGTGAGAGACCAGTAGTTACTAGATCTGAGAGTGGAGCGAGATCAACAGATAGCCGATCTCAGGGTAGAGATAGCACGCCGTGAGGTGATGACACAGGCAGATGCACTAAAGATCCGATGGGAGTCAGCGAGAGCAGCATATTATCACAGACTCTACCTTCAGGCCGTTCTAGAGGGTGAGAGAGCACCATCATATTCTCAGAGGGTAGGGGTATCAGATGCGGTACTTGATAGGAGAGCCATGCCTCCTCCACCACTACGAGCTCCTCACGAGGGTGGTAGCGAGTCCTAGGGTTAGGTCTTAGGTTGATAGATGTTTAGACATATCTTGAGACATTGATCCAGATTATGGGATCCCATATTGTATAGTGTATCATGACATTGATGTATATATGAGATTACTGGATGTTTGATTGTATCATGTGTTTATGTCTCTCTTGTGATGGATGTATCAGTTTATGTATATTGTCTTGTCATTTTGCTAAAAAATGCTTATGTGCAGGCTTATGTATGTTCTCTCTCATAGATGTATGTTTAATTCTCATGTGTATGATATAGACTCATGTTTCTGAAAATGATAGTTGTGATATAAATATGATGATATGATTAACCCCTTGTGATGAATAGGAACAGGTTTGAGATGAAAAAGACAAGGAGTGAAAGACATGATCAAGAAGAAGGAAAGGTGAGCACAGTCGACTGACAGGTCCACGTAAGATGAAAATGAGAGCTCTCTCCATATGCAAGAAATGCAAAGCTAGACTATCAGGACCCTAAAAATGCAAGCTACTATGAAAGTGGTTGACTTGCAAGGTCACAATGCTTATAGACATCTAATTATCATCATCGAGCATTATTGGTAGCGTCGTAAGATCATACAATGCACACTAGCATAACTATGTGGATATGAATATGATTTTTATCAGATAGAAATGTGGGAATCTCACTTAGGCATCAAAGACATGTAGGTCAAGATGACTAATGCAGTGAGATTACCTAAGTTTGATATGGCGAGATTATGCTTGTATCAAGACACATGAAAATCAGGATAGCTAGAAGCATGCACTCGCATAAAACAGTAAAGGATAATACCTTGTCAATCCATAGTGTCAAGTAAGACCAACATAAATGCGCATGACAATTAGGATCAACATAATATACCCATAAGCAGATAAAGAAATAAAACATGTTTTCATACCCTCAATCTTCTAGCTATGCATCATCGAAAACTTCTCAAGGAGAGACCACTCATCAAAGAAATCTTCATAGATAGCACACAAAGAAAAGAAAGTCAACATATCTCAAGCGAGTTGATTGTTTGAGTGCGTGTGTGTAGGTCATAGAGTCAAACTTTGAGTATCACACCTGTTGAGTGAGAGATATTGCATCATACTTAGACTGTTGGGTAAGACATCTGATAAGTGTTAAGAAACACTTGACGCAAGGGTAGTGTTGAAAAACACTGTTTTGGGGTGGTGTTGAAAAACACCTATTGTGAAATGCCCCAAGAGACAAACGCACCTAAAGGACCAATGCTAACAGTTATGCCCACTAGACAAAGACAAAGACCAATTTCAGACTAAGCCAAATAAGGTCAAGGCATGATGGAAAGGCTCAGTGTCGAGGACGCATGCTAACAAATAGGGGTGCAAAGGCCTCAAGTAGTGCCTATTTCTAGGTTTTCACCACTTGGAATCTTTTTTCATTTTTTCATTTTTTGGATTTTTGCTATCAAGGCGCCTGTTTCCAGGTTTTCACCAAGGCACTTTTTCTATTTTTTTGAAATTTTTGAACTTTTGATTTTTTTGTATTTTTTCAGGACTGTATATGCTTTTTAGGATTTTTTTCAGCATCATATATCAATTTTTTGGGTATTTTTTCAGGATCAATAAATATGTACAAAGGATGCCCCCAGACAGAAACGGGCATCAAGGATAGAACTTCTTGAGGTGCACAATGTTGATGGGATTAGGGAGCTGTTCTCCATCGGGATCTGATAGTAAATATGCATCGGTACCAAAAGCAGCTGTGATGACATATGGTCCAAGCCAGTTAGGTTCAAACTTGCCCTTTTGTTCTCTGTTTTGTTAGTTCTTAGGGTTCTCTCACAAAACAAGATCACCTATTTGAAATTCTCTAGGGTGAACCTTCTTGTTGAATGCCTTGGACATACGCTTTTGATACACTCTCATATGATCAAAGGAAGCCTTACGCTTCTCATCTAGAAGTTCTAGTTCCTGTAACCTCATGGCGCGGTAATCCTCATCTGTAATCAAACCTTTGAGTGAGACTCTAAGTGATGGTATCTTGACTTCTAAAGGCAATACCACTTCAGTGCCATAGGTAAGAGAAAAAGGAGTGGCTCTTGTAGGTGTGCGAATGCTTGTTCTGTAAGCCCATAGTGCTGGATTGATTTGTAAGTGCCAATCCCTACCATTCTTGTGCACTATCCTATGAAGAATTTTAAGAATGATTTTATTAGAGGCTTCTGGCTGTCTATTTCCCTGTGGAAAATAGATGGAGGACCAATGTTACTTGATTTTCAACTTTTTGCATAAATGCTTTAGGTCCTTATTCTTGAATTGACCTCCGCTATCAGTGATAATCTCAGAAGGCACTCCAAATCGGCAAATAATATGATTCAAGATGAACAAAGAGATAGTCTTCCCTGAAGCAACAGAAAGTGGCACAACTTCCACCCATTTTGTGAAGTAGTCAGTGGCAGTAATAATGAACTTATGTCCACGTGATGAGTTGGGATGAATCTGCCCAACCAGATCAAAGGCCCAGCGCTGAAATGGCCAATGAGAAACAGAAGGGATCAGCTCCCTACCTAGAGCATGAATCAGGTTTCCATGTTTCTGACATTTTTCACATGACTTAGCAAAGGCTACTGCATCTATCTGCATTGTGGGCCAATAATATCCCACCCTAAGCAACCTTCGGGCCATGGCAAGACCATTAGAATGTCCACCACAAATGCCCTCGTGGATGTCAACTAACGCTTGGTTGGATTCCTCCTTTTCTAAGCACCTAAGGAGCATCCCATCTAAACTCCTCCTATATAAATCACTAGAGATAAGGGTGTGGCGAGAGGTGTTACGGATGAGGTTTCAGCATTCAGAACGGTTGAATGTGTCGGGGATGATGCCATCACGAAGATATGAATAGATAGCACCATATCGGGAAGACTCGTGTGTGACAATGGTACAAATGACATGGCTTTCAGATGAGTCAAAGATGGGATGGTGAAGCTCTTCCACTAGGAATTCAAATCTTGATTCATGTGTCTCCAACTAAAGAAGTGAAGCTAATGTGGCTATGGCATCTGTAGCTTTGTTCTCTGTCCTAGGGATCTGTTGAAACATCGCAAAGGTAAAGTAACGTTTCAATGAGTCAACCATCTTTTTGTAGGGTATCAATTTATCATCCTTGGTTTGATACTCCTCATTGAATTGGTTGATGATTAACTGGGAATCCCCAAAGACATGTAACTCTGTGATGTTCCATTCTATAGCCATTCTCAAGCCATTGGTTAAAGCTTCATATTCTGCAATATTATTCGTACATGGGAATAAAAGTTTGTAAGACTTTGGAATATTGTACCCATGTGGAGAAACAAATAATACTCCAACACCTAATCCATTTTGCATGCGGGAAATGTCAAAGAACATTTTCCAAGTGTGAGTAGTCGTATACAAGATGTGTGCATCTAGGAATTCCACTTGAACAGGCATACTATCCTAAATTGGGAAATCAACTAATTGGTCAGCAATAGCTTGCCCTTTTATGGCCTTCCTTTCAACGTACTCTATGTCAAATTCAGTTAAGACCATCATCCATTTAGCAAGTCTACTCGTGAGGGCAGCCTTACTAAGCAAGTATTTAAGAGGATCAATTTTTGCAACCAAATGTATGGTATGAGCAAGCATATAGTGTCGCAACTTTTGAGAAGCAAACACCACGGCAAGACAAGACTTCTCAATGTTATTGTAATTGATCTCATAGGAGACTAGAGTACAGCTGATATAGTATATGGCCCGTTCTTTCCCAGTATCATCTAATTGAGCTAACAATGCCCCCAAGGAAGACTCTATTGCTGAAATGTATAGAATCAAAGGCTTCCCTGGAATAGGAGGCATCAGAACTGGAGGATTAGCCAAATACTATTTTATTTGATCAAGGCTCTTTTGGCATTCCTCATTCCATACACAAGAAGCACCTTTATGCAGCGTCTTATTAAAGGGTTGTGCTCTATCTGCCAGCTGTGAGATAAACCTCCTAATTGACTGGAGTCATCCCTGAAGACTTCTCATCTGACTAATGTTTCTCGAAGGTGGCATGTCTAAAATTGCTTGGACCTTTTCAGGGTCAACCTCTATACCTTTTGCTGATATTATAAATCCTAAAAGTTTGCCTGAGGTGACACCAAATGCACACTTCTTTAGATTCAATCTGAGTTGAAACTGTTCCATGCGATCTAGAATTACTTCCAGATCATCGAGGTGTGTGTCCTATTTTCTTGATTTTGCCAAGGTATCATCCACATAATCTTCCATGTTTTTGTGCATCGTATCATGAAAGATAGTGGTCATAGCTCTTTGGTAGGTTGCTCTTGCATTCTTTAACCCAAATGACATGACGTTCTAGCAATAGGTTCCCCATGCACATGTGAACGCTACTTTCTCTTGGTCTTCGGGAGCTATTTTAATTTGATTATATCCTGAGAAACCATCCATTAGAGAGTATATGTCATAGCCCGCTGTCATGTCCACTATCATGTCAATGTTTGGAAGTGGAAATTCATCCTTTGGGCACGCTTTGTTTAAATCTCTAAAATCTGTTCAGACATGAATGGACCCATCATGTTTGGAAACTGGTACTATGTTTGAGATCCATTCTGCATAATCGATGGCTCTGATGAATCCAACTCTCAAAAGTTTTTCTAATTCCACTTTGACAAGGAGAGCTACATGTGGATGCATTTTTCTGAGTCTCTATTTCACTGGTTTGACTCCTGGAGCTATGGATAAGTGATGCATTATAAGATTTTTGTCAAGCCCTGGCATGTCTGAATAGGTCCATGCAAAATTAATTTTCTTCTTTTGTAAGAATTGTATATATGCCTTGGTCTCTTCTTCTGATAAAGAGTGAGCAAGATGAACTATTTGAGGAGTTTCTTCTATGTTCAAATTGACTGGTTTTGTTGGCTCAATCAATACTAATGATCTATCCTGGAAATAACTCAGCAAGTTATTAAGTACCCCATTCTTAGGCGCCTCAAAGAGGTTTTCACCCTCAAATACGTCATCTTTTTTTACTATTTTTGGTTCTGATACCACCACAAAGTGGTTTTCACCATCAGACCTATTTTTCTTTCTTTCTTTCTCTTTTATTTTTAGACTGAGGTACTTAATATCAAGCTCCATCATACTTGTTGTTGGTTCACTGGTGGAAGAAGCCACGGGTTCAAGAGCATTTAGATAGTAGGCAATTTCATAATCATTCTGAAAAGTGAGGAATATAGGCTCTTGATGGTGCTGAGACCAGTCAATTAGGTCATAATGAACAAGGGGTAGGTCAATGACTGGTTCAATATTATTTATGTGAAAGGTGTTATCTCTGGTGACCATACAATTGGGATTCATCAAGTCTTCTCCTAAGATACCCGAATTAGGACTCATCCTATCGAATGAAACATCATCCACTAAGGCAATTTGAGGAGTACAATCCTCTAGTCCTACACTAAGCTCGTTAGCTGCATCGGGTTGGGTACTATAAGCATGGACAACATCCATGTCCAAGTCAACTGTTGCATCTGAAAGTGAGTCCCATTCATACTCATGGGAGTCTATGTCTGAATCATCATTTGGGCCTCGTGATGTAGAAGCCTCAAGGTTAGGAAGGGTTTCCCCTTCTCTAGTGCTAGCATTGGTACTATCCATTGTAGCTAGGATAGCAACACTTTCCATTAATGATCTAGCAGTCATATAGTCACTATCTGTCGCAGCTGGGATAGTAGGACTATCAAGTATCAAAGCTTTTGAATCTCCCCAAAGAAGATTTGTTGAAGGCACCCAATCATCAGACATGTCTTGTTGATTAGAAAGATCAGGTGTATAGTCTGAATCACTGTCACTATCCGTCGCAGCTGGGATAGGGACACCTTTCTTCTTCTGACTTTCAAAACCTAAGCCAACTGTGGACTTATTCTTTCATCCAAAAAGGGCATGGTCAAGAGGCTCAACTTTAGCATCCAACCTATGGCTAAGGAGACCATATCCTAGATAAACGATATTCTTAACCAGTGTATACCCTCTCCCATAAGCTTTAGGTGAAGGAGCAAAGTTCTCATTGTGTTTGTATTTTTCCTCGTGATAGATCCAGTCCCTTACGGCAAATTCCTCTTTCTCTTCCTGAATAGGAACCGAAGACTCAAATTTTTTTCCAAATAATGTCATTGCTGATGATGAAGGTTTCATATTTGGTGATGGTCTCCCATAAGACCTAGGAGAGATTGGCATTTTTGTAAAAGAATCAATTTTATAATCTCCCATCCTAAGATCTATGGTCTTAAACTTCTGCTTGCATTGTTCAAGTGAACTACTAGGACTGTCAGCTTCCCTATTCAAAGGTACATGTGATCCAGCAGAAATGTTATTAACTAACAAAGCACTATCTCCAGGTATGCAAATTTCTACACCATTATGGGGAAACTTAACACACTGGTGATACGTTGATGGGACTACTTGCATTTCATGAATCCATGGCCTACCTAGCAAAATGTTGTAGGCTAAAGGTCCAACATCAACAATTTGAAATAAGATATCCTTTTCTACTGGACCAATGTGAATAGGCAAAACGGCCAATCCCAGAGAACTTCTTTCTACTTCATCATATGCCTTGATTGTGATCTTTTTCCTTGTGTCAATGACATTCTTGAAATATCCTAGAGCCTTCAACAAACTCATGGTACAAATATTGAGCCCCGCACCCCCATCTATCAATACACGCCTGACACGGGTTTTATGAATCATGACTTCGATGTGTAAGGCCAAGTTATGTGGGTGACTGATGGATTTGTCATCTTCTTCTGAGAAGGTGAGGTAATGAGGGCTAGCCAAATGGTTGACCATATTCTGGAATTGATCAATATCTAAGTTGTTAGGGACACTGGCTGCTCGCAAAGCATCTTCAAGGACACGCTTATGCTTAGGGGACAATTCTAAAAGTTCAAAAATAGATATCTGCGCGGGTGTTCATTGTAATTGGTCAATAAGATTATAATTGGAATCAGGACCAATGACAGATTTAGGAGGAACGCCCTTCGACATGGGCTGCTTAGAATTGCTAGTGCTAGGACCTTTGATAATAATGGGAGCTTGGGCCTGACCCCTAGTGACAACATTGAGGGACTGGGGCATTCTTTGTGAGTGAGGACCTCTTATCACCACAATGGGTCTTTCATTAGTCATAGGAGTTGAGTCCACATCATATCCATAAGGATCTTTCCCTCTCATCATGTTGATGTTATTGTCAGCCACTTCAAGCATGTTAATCACATTTTCAGCATTCGTGTATGTATAGTTGATAGTAGCCTTACCATGCTTGTTGTTAGAATTTTCCCCTTTTTCATATTTGGGCAAGGGTTCCTTAAAAGCCTTATGATCCGCATTAGTGGTTAAACCATCAACTTGTAATCGCCCACTTTCAATGAGGTCTGGGACAAGATGTTTAAGCCTAAAACAATTTTTGATATCATGTCCAATTCCATTGTGGAAGACACAAAAGGCTTTCTTATCCCACCAATGAGGTTTAGGATCGGGTATGCGGTGCTTGGCAGGATCCTGAGGTTGTGCCAAATTATGAGCAATTAGTGTTTTGAAAATGTCGGCATAGGAGTCCCCAAGTTTGGTGAGTTGTCTCTTTTCCTTCTTGGGTTTCCCTTGATACTTGGATTTATTGTCTTGTTGTCCTGAGGACACTTGCAGCTTCATGGCTTGTACCACATTGGAGAGATTAAGAACTCCTTCATTCTTAGGTTGTGGTGAGTCAACAACTCCGTCATTGACCACCTATTTATTCTTATTCCAATAGGAGTTCTTTTTGTCCTTATAACCATGATTGTTGTTGTTTTGGCCATTGTTGTTATGAGTTGATTTACCCAAAATTCTTTGTTCTTTTAGGACATCCTCTATGCGACATGCCACTTCGACCATGGTATCGAAAGAATTAAATGGTATCTTTCTTACCTCATATCTTAATTCTGGCACTAAGTTACTCACAATGATGTCTATTCTTTCCTCTTCAGGAATTGTCTTGGGATATTTTGAGCACAAACGTCTCCATCTTTGTAGGAAAGTGACAAAAGATTCTCCTTGATTTTGTTGAAGCTTGCACAAATCAAGCATTGTGACCGACCTTGATAGATTATAAGCAAAATGCTGAACAAATCTTTGGATGAGTTCTTTAAATGACTTTACTGGAGGAGTAAGGTTGGTGAACCACTCCATGGCTTGGCCTTTGAGACTCCTTGGGAATAATCTCATCAAGTAGGAGTCTTCATGATGAAAAGAAAAGCTCATTATGTAGAACTGTCGAACATGGTCATGAGGGTCACCAACGCCATCATATTTGTCATAGGTTGGAAACTCAACTTTCTTAGGGAACTCAACCAACACCACACTCAGGTTGGGACATATGGAGTCCAAATTAAATGTGCTCTTAGGAGCCCTCATCCTTTCTATGTCCTTCTGCATTTGCATGATCACCTCATTGGTTGAAGGATTCTATTTCTTAATCTTTTGGTGGACGTCAAAATCATATGGAACTTTAGCACCTTTGTTGATAAGGCTTTCTAGGAATTGATCCTTGTTTTGTTCCACATATCGTTCCACATATGCTTGAAAGGATGGTTCTTGTTGCATAGTCATAAAATCCATATGGTCAAATTTGGCATAACTTCCTCCATGTTGTGAGCCATGATGTGCTCATTGGGAGGGTTGCTTTGAATGTCTATGAGGTGATCATCTCCTATGATGATCATATCTTGAAACCCTTCTTCCTCTAGGACTTGGGGATCATGAGGGTGTCCTTGATCTTCTTCTAGGACTTGGCGAAGGGGTAGATGAGGGTGAGTTGGTCCCACTATTGGTTTCCCTCCCGTTGAATTGGCTTTGGAGTTGTTGTGCGTAGAGTCTATCTTCTTCTTCTTGGGTGACTCTTTTCTGTATATCCAACAACGCACGTTCCTCTTCTTCTAGTTGTCTGAATTTTTCCTTTTTAGCAGCTTGTTCATCTAAATAGGCTTGCTTCTCCCTCTCAATGCTTCTCAATCTTGTATTTGCATATCGAGAGGTGTCTTTAAGTGGGGAGGATGGTCTTGAATGCCTTATTGCATTGGATGCATTTATGTGGTGATCACTAGATTCGTTGTTCTGGTCCTCGTGTTGTGACCTTGAATCTGAGTGAGCTTGCTTATGATGTCTCTCGGCTCGTTGGTGAGCATCAAAATACCTCATGTTGTTGGGAGGTGACCTGGGTGGACTAGCATGAGAAGAACCACCATACTCTCTTCTATGTCGTTGGAAGATATCCTCAAGAGTTTGATTCATGGCTTCTCTTTATTGTCGGGTGAAAGTGTAACTCATATCCATACTTGATGAAAGTGGTACAAAAAAGGTGCTCACTTCACTAGGATTAGCTTCCGGATTAAAAAAAACCTCAGATTCACTCTTAGGTGATTGATCAAAAAGGGGTCCTTTTCCCTTGTGCTGTCGATGAGTCTTGACGGGTGGTAACCAGCTAAAGGCAACAGGGGGTCGCTTCCCTTGATTGACTTGGTACCTTGTCGTAACTGACATGAAAGAAAGATACTCTCAATGATAAGGTGACCTCTCAAAGTGTCAGCGCCAAACTAGGATAATCAAAGTCCTCTATTGTCCAAAGAGAAATGAGAAGATAGAAAAGGGGCTTTACCAACACTGTCAAAGAGGTGCTTCAAATCAAAGGGTGACTACCCTTGCACTTTTGAACTAGGAGGTTGGACTAGGCCAAAATATGATTGAAATTGAGATTTAAATGAAAGTGATTTGGATAATAAGAGCACTAAAATTTTCCAAGAATGTAGCTAACAATCTTAGAGATGAACCTTGGCACCAAGAATGACCTTCTAACTTGACAATTATTCCAAAGTGATTTCGTAAATTGGATAATGCTATCCCGAAGGACTAAAACCAGAAATTTAGAGTCAAGACAGGTCTCAAACATCAGAGTAAGAAGCCTACTCTAAGACCTAACCTGATTAGCAGCAACTGAAACTGACCAAATTGCAAGCACGACAGAAATTACCCAGGCGATATACTCTAGGCTACTGGGGCGATACACCTACAACCGCGTGATACTTCACCTTATGTCAGGCGATATACCTTATAATAGTCGGGCGATATACTCCAGGCAGGTCGGGTGATAGTCTGCCAAGGGTGAACTATCGCGCGATATTTCTCCTCAAAGCAGGTGATACTTTTCGAACCCACGAAGTATCGCGTGATACTTTGCTCTAAAGGGCGTGATACTGTTGCAAAATTACTTAACTCTTGACCAGAATTGTGTAAAATTTGCATTTTTGGGTCTGCTTGGTCAAAAAATTTAGTCTGAGGGTTGATGTTTTTGATTTCAGTCACAATATCAGTAGAATTTTGGCAGGTTTGCAAACAGTGAGGGACCAAACATGTCTCAAAACACTTGAAACAAGGGCAAAAGCAACCTTGTCAAGGCAAACACTTATGATATCAGAATTGAAAAAGCACCTTATGAACGTTATCAATCGTTTGTATGTGAGAACGTTTATACTAGCATCACACAACTGAAGACAATTCAAGCAAGTCTATCCTAAAAAGTCAAGGCTCAATACTTACCAACTTAGCCCACAACTTGATGCCCCCTCACCTCACACCAAGTGGTTACCCACAAGAGATGTTGGCTTTGTCATGGAAGTGTCAAATGACACAACCAAAGGGACACATATGGTGAGTATCTTAAGGTGATTCGGGTAAACCACTTGGATCAATTCTTGCACTAAGAAGATAAGCGACTAAACAAGGTGGCTTCTATCTAATGGTTCTTAATAAGGATTTCCATTCACAACACCCCTCTTGCTCCTCATAAAGGACTAGGACCTCACGGCCTCAAGAGTACCTTAAGCATTCTTGTTCAATGTTTTCCCCATGGTCGCAATCCCATGAGCTACTCACATCAAACGAAGATAAGTGTTATGTCTACCCAGGTTTTTGGTGTCCTTGATAGCCTTGAGATTATAGTGAGTTGGAATCACTTGCCACCAAGGAAAATGATGACAAAGTTGTCCCCACTTGAGTCGTTCCTCTTGATTGCTCAAGAGCAGGCCCACTAAAGGATTCCTAAACTAAACAAAAATGGATAATTTATGAGGTTCAAGGTTTTTGGTTCACCTCAAGGGTGAAGAGCATACTCCCCTATCTCAAAAACTTCTCCCAAACACACCAAGCAAAGAGATTCAATTACTCCCTTGCTTCCAAAACCTTAAGATGGGTCAAGATTTTTTGATTCACCTAAAGGTGAAGAGCATACTTCTCCTACCACCTCAAAATCCCTTTCACAAGGTTTTAAAAATTCCTAATACAATTAGTGAATGCCACACTTGAAAGGAAAGCAAATAAACAAGCAAGATTTTTTTTGTTTTTATGCTTGGGCAGCCCTGCAAAAACTATTAGTAGCCCTCTTTGACATGTGTTTTTAGAAAATTTCAAGCAATGAGAGCACCTACAAGCACAACTTGTTAGACCAACAAGGTTAGCAAAATCAAAATCCAAATGTAAATATGCAATAAACTGATAGATCCAAGCTAAAAGATGCAGGTTAGACCTATCTAAATACAGTAAAATAAACCAGCAAACTAAAATGATCAAATTCAGATGATAAAACTAGAAATGCAGGTCTCTGTCAGATTAGGCGATATACCTCAGACTTCACCAGTATCGCGTGACATAGTTTCCTATAGCTGGGCGATATACCTCAGTCTGGGTGATACTCCGCACTATGGGCGGGTGATACTTCACACGATGCCAGGTGATATACCTCAGTACTGGCGGGTGATTCTTCTCTTACGTGAAGTGTCACACCGCTATATAAAGGTATATCGCGCGATATTCCTGAGAAGTATCACACGATACTCTGAGACAGAAAACCAGAACCTACAAAATTTTTGAAAAATAATCTAAAAAATGACGAAAATGCAATGAAACAAAGGACAAAGCCTATCTACTCTACCCCACGGTGGGCGCCAAAAATGTACACACTAAAATGGTGCACTTCTATGAACCATTACATGCAAGGTTGCTCAAGAATGAGGCCTCACAAAGCAGCTCATAGCTCTCTATGCATGGAGTTGCAAGATTGAAAATTGCTCTCAGCTAGAGCTATGAACTCATGACCTTGCTAGTCAACCACACAATGAGAGATTCAAGCGAAGATAAGGGAAACAATGCCAATATCTCCAAGAATCAAATGTGCAATGCAATGCAAGCTATATTAAAATGGATATGCAACTAGAAATGGAAATGCAATCTAATCTATGAAGTGAAAGTACAAACTATGCTATGAAAGGAAAGAACAACTTTTACCAAGCCTTCCTATTAAGCTATGTGAGTTAAATCTATTGCATAAAAGAAAATCTATACTAAGAATGCCATTATCATGCAACTAAGAAAGCAAATATGCAACTAAATGATGAAAGCAACAAGTCTTCAATGTCTTCAAAAGCTCCAAATGTACCTAGAAAACCTGCAGCATAACATTAGCATAAAAGAGATGGATGCAAATGAAGGGGAGAGCTCTCCTTTTATAAGAAATGCAAAGGAATAGACCATGGAGATTAAGAGGCAAAAATCTTAATCAACGGTGTAGGTTGAAAGAGGAGCAATCCATGTGCACAAGTATCCTCCAATGAGAGTGAAGTGTTGACTTTTGAGCCTCATGTGAGACAAAAAGTACTTTTTTCCTTTTTGTAAAATAGGAATAATGCTTTATTTGTGCAACTTAGGATAAGAGGAAAAGTGGGGCTTTTTATTTAATCAAAAGGGGAGGAAATATTCCTTTTAATTAAATAAAGACTTAGGATAAATGGTTAGCCCAAGGATAAAAATCCAATATATGATCGAAATTAAGACTTGATCAAGAAACTGATAATGTTGAAGATATTGATTATTGATCAAAATGATTCAGGGTTGATAAATCAAATAAATGGGGCCCAAAGTCTAGGCGACCATTTTTGGGTGCATACAGGTTATACTTATTCTTTTTTGAAAGTTGGCTATTCTCATGGCCTATGTGGGCTCAGATAATTTTATTTTTTATTTCTTTCCTTTGTACAGTACATACAAGATATTGGCATATATACATGTAATGCTTTAAATGAAAAAATATCTTTTTGTTTAGATGTATTGTATCATGAAATGAACACAAATTTAAGCAAGATCATCTAATAATGCAAACTAGGGTACTATAGCCTCATCTAGTAATTAGGTCACCAATCCAAAATGAGTAAAAAAATGGTAACATTCCTATCAACTCATGCATATTTCAAGTGAGGAACCCCATTTTGATCCAAGACAAATAACACATTTGAAAACACAAGGTTATGACACAATCCCCATATTGCATTCAAGAAAAGATAACACAAACATCACGAACCCTTCAAGACAAGGGACCCAAACATATTATGGCCCAAGACCTATGGCATCATCATAAACACTTCCTAATGCAATAAAAATGGAAGATGCTAACCCAAACTTGGCATAACCTTCAAAATTTCAACTATAGAATGACATAATTCAACTAGGACCACCACCTAATTATGAATCGATCTTCATTCCAATGTGATCAAATATCCCTCAAACAATTTCACAATCTCTTGTGCGAGTCATGCAAACAAGCAAATCAATACGAAGGTTTTCCCAAATAAGCACAAGTTCAAGTATGATGGATTTTTAAAACCAATGAAACATGATTGAGCCATATGTTCAACCCAAAAAATTTGTAAAAAATGTAAATACTAATGTAGTGTTACCAACAAAGTCACCCAAGTAGCGAAAAATCACATCTAAATTTTTAAAGAAGTTGCTTCAAACACTATATAAAGAGGATGAAAAAAATAATGCACACATGTCTAGCAATGCCCAATCCCTAAATAATCACATGGATGACACATCTATTTCCCCTCAACACATGAACCTTCAAGAAACATCTATGTTTCCCTCCACTCCTTCATCCCCCAAAGTTTCATAAGAGAAATTTCCTTCATCTCCCTCAAGTGACATATCTAATGATGAAACCTTCCAAGGGATATCTATAGAATAAATCCAACATAATACATTTCTTGATGCAAGTACCTCTCATACTTTCCAAAGTCTAGATCCAATTCCACCATCTCCTCCATCTTCAAGAAATCCCATTTCGGAGAATTCAATGCAAATTCCATCTCCTTCATGTCAAGACATTGATCCCTTTGTAGAGTCTCGCATGCATATTCCAATTTATAACCCATGTCAAGAGGATGATTCAAAGCACAAACAAATGAGTCCTAAAACAAATCAAGATCAAGATATCAACAATGACCAATACTCTCTAATTGTTGAACAAGATACCATTACCCTCAAGCCTCATGATGATCCTATTGTCCCTAATTCTCCTATCAAAGATGATCCCTTTCCATGCTAAGAGAAAATTTCCATTTGAAACCCTATTGAATTTCCCCTTCCTAAGAAATATCATAACCTCGCTTCCATGATTACCAATGATTCCTTTCCAAGTCAAGATCAAAGTATCCCCTCACCTTTGGATCCTCCACAAGATCCCATAATCCCTTTGGATCCTCCATAATATCTCATCATCCCTCTAGATCCTCCTCAAGATCCCTCAATTCCTCCATTTCCATGTCCTAATCCCCCATCTCCTCTATAAGATCCTATCTGACCAGATGATCCTTTCATTTCTCCTATTCCATTGTAGGATCTCATTATTCCTCTTGATCTCCCTAATGATTTAAACACATTTTTGCAAGATGTTCATGAACCCCTTACACTTCAATGGGTTCTTGTAGTTCTATCGAGTCTAATCCATTTCATGTTCCTATTAATCCTTCCATGTCGTATCCACTTAAAAATAACCTTGCATCTCATAGTAAGCATCCCATTAATCAAAATAATTATCAATTCAAAGGGTTAAATCCCCATGAACAAGGTATATTAAAACCCTTTCATGTCAAAGAGAATTCAATTGGTCATGTCATTGGTTCAAAATCTCACTCTCAAGGCGTTGGTATCCCTTCAAAACCTAGGTCCAAACATATCCATCCTTCCTCATCCCTTCCATCCATCTTAGGTCCATATATTACTCCATCCACTTGTTCATAAGCCAGCTACCCTTCCCCACATGCAAGTCAACAAAGGAACACATCTTGGAGAACCTTCGACTCATCCAAAAGGCCTGCATATAATTCTTATCCATCCATTAATCCCATTCCCTTTCCAAGCAATTTGGATGCCGAGCATAAAGTCCATAAATCAAGCAATCCACATGCAGTTAAGGATCAACATGTCTAGTCTAATCGACATGTGAAATAAAAGAAAAATAATTGTCAAAAAGGCCACAAAGGCCCATTGAGAAAAAAGAAAAGTCAAAATCAATATGGGTTCCTAAGTTCATTGTGCAAGCAATGCATACCATGGACCCACAAAAGAATGAAAAATAAAAATGTATGTGGATTCCCAAGAATTTCTTGAAGCACAAAGTCCTAAAGAGAAATACAATTTGGTATCCAAAATTGTTATCCCTCCATCTAAAATCCTTCCATCTTCCAAATCCATTTTGGGTCCTTATGTCTCTTTTTTCTCCATCACTCCATCACCCCTCAAGGTGTGTGCCAATGTTTTTCTTACCTCCCTTTCCATCCAATCAAAATAAATCATTCTTCCAATCCCTCCATTATCCAACAACTATTTTCCAACCTATCCAATCTTTTGCATAATCGTTATCCTATCCTATCCTATCCAATTATCCATTTCATGTCATTACCCTACCAATGTCTTTAAGTATAATCTCATATTCATGGTCCATTATTTCATATCTTCCAAGAGCACCTCTCAAAATATAAAGAAACTTGAGTCCTTCATCCATGTCATGTCATGCGTCCATCATATTCCAAAATGTCAAAAATACAAAAACATTAAAAAAGGTTGAAAAAAATAAAAATAAATGAGAAAAATAAAAAAAATGTTGCCTTGATGAAAACTTGGCAAACTGGCGTGTTGGTGACACAAAAAAAAGAATAAAGAGAAATAATTTTGACCAATAGTGAAAACCTGGAAAACAAGCTCTTTGGACAAGTACCATGATGAAAACCTGGCAAATAGGCGTCATGCATAATTTATGAACTTCTTACATTTGATACTGGGGGGCATATTTCACCTGTGCTTTTCCTATCTATTATCCTCTATTGTCCTTATCATTTCCTCCATTATGCTATGTCATATTTCCTTTCATATTCCTTATCCTATCATCTTCCATATTCCCTTTTTCCCAACTTTGATCTTGACAAGGTTACAAATCTTCTTAGAAGTATCACATGTCTTATCTGCTTCACATTATCCTCATCCCTTTAGTCTATAATACCTAACCTATAACATCCCTTTAATCCATATCCCTTCCATTTGTCCATTATTGATCTTTCTTTTCCTATCCATATCCTATCATTATCCTATCATAATCCCTTTCTTGACCTTGATATAAAATAAGGGTGCAAAAGACAAAAATATATTTTAAAAAACTCTTGACATGTAGTCCTATGCATCACTTTCCATCCAGTGCCAAAAAGTTTGATTATCTTATCATTTGATAAGTAGGAGATATTTTCCACAGTAAGTCAAATTGTGATATTGCTACCAGGATTCAACTGTGTAGTTTTTTGAGTCAAACTCATTGACCCATGTTTCATGAGTAGTGGTTCAAATGAACCCATCTCTCATGAGAATGAATGGAACACTTAACACTCATTGGATCTAGGTGATTCTCACAGAAGTGAAGCACTAAGACTTCTCGCGAGGTCACCCATCCCAGTACTACTCCAACTTGAGCCTGCTTAACTATGGAGTTTCCTCCATGGTTAAACCCACTCTACTTGCAACCCCATTTGCAAAACCTTCACCAAGTGTTGTGGCTTATGAACCACTCATTAGAAATCCCTTTAAGCTCATCAATTGATAAGTAGGAGATATTTTCCACAGCAAGTCAAATTGTGATATTGCTATCAGGATTCAACTGTGTAGTTTTTTGAGTCAAACTCATTGACCCATGTTTCATGAGTAGTGGTTCACACGAACCCATCTCTCATGAGAATGAATGGAACACTTAGTGTGTGTGTGTGAATTTTGTACCTGATCTGTAGACACAACACTTCAATAAAACATTAGAGGTTAGCTGAAATTGAAATCATGCAATAAATGAAAAACTAAACTAACTAGATGATTTACTACCTTCTAGTAGATGCGAGTATGTATTCTTAGATTATACCGAGATTAGTGACCTTGACGACACCTAAACGAAGGATTTGAATGCAAAATCTAGATATGGATTAGATGCAAATTATTCTATTTTTTTGGATTTTAGATGCAATAAGATGAAAAATTCTGATATGAATCTATTCTAGAATGAAAAACTGATATGCTAAAATGATCTAACAATAATATTCTAAATGATATGGATACTATGCAAAAACAATGAAAATATCACAACAACTCGAATTCTCAAGATCGATTCTTCAGTCTCCAATTCGACAACGTGAGTGTGCAATTCATGGATGGATCCCAAACGAGGAGCTGAAGCCTTAATTTATAGAAATCTAGGGATTTGGAGGTGCATGAAAAAGCCATAAATCACTCAAATAACTCAGGTTGATTTTTGAGTTATTTTTAAATAAAGGATAATTAACTCACAAAAACATGCAAAAGTAGAGTTTAACTCAAAATAGAGTTTAGATTTAATTGATAATTGATAGTTGTCTGCTTTTCTATTTGTGCATGTTTTATTTATGAATTAATTTAATAATAGAGTGATTTATTTCCAACTTAACTGATTTTGAAAAATAAAACAATTGATTTATGGGTTAATCAATTATTTTTCAAACTTTTATTTAAAGACAATATTATTAAAAATTGACAACTTGCTTTAATTAATTAAATAAGAATTTAATCAATTATTCATAGGATTTTGGATTTATTGTCAAAATTAAATAATATAATTTATGAATAAATATAATTAACTTCAATTAAACAATTAAGTGGCAGAATTAAATCTAATTAATTAAATATTTAGAATATTCAATTAATCAAACTTTAGGATAAATAAGATTTATCACCAAATAATCATTAAATTAAAGATAGTTATGATAATTAGGAATATTACTAGGAATATTCCCCGATGCAGAATTTGAGATAATCAATTAGGATTCGATGATGTTTAGATGTGCCTTAGGTTGGGACTTCGATGTTGATTTCATTTGATATGTCGATATAGGAGATTAATGAACTTATAGCCCATTTTTGGGGTATTACACTTAGCACTCATTGGATCTAGGTGATGCTCACAGAGGTGAAGCACTAAGGCTTCTCAGGAGGTCACCCATCCCAGTACTACTCCAGCTTGAGCGCACTTAACTACAAAGTTTTCTCCATGGTTAAACCCACTCTTCTTACAACCCCATTTGCAAAACCTTCACCAAGTGTTGTGACCTCCTGGGAAGTCCCGATGCTTCACCTCTATGAGCATCACCTAGATCTAATGAGTGCTAAGTGTTCCATTCATTCTCATGAGAGATGGGTTCATGTGAACTACTACTCATGAAACATGGGTCAATGAGTTTGACTAAAAAAACTACACAGTTGAATCCTGATAGAAATATCACAATTTGACTTACTATGGAAAATATCTCCTACTTATCAATTGATGAACTTAAGGGGATTTCTAATGAGTGGTTCATAAGGCACAACACTTGGTGAAGGTTTTTCAAATGGGGTTGCAAGAAGAGTGGGTTTAACCATGGAGGAAACTCCGTAGTTAAGCGCACTCAAGCTGGAGTAGTATTGGGATGGGTGACCTCCTGAGAAGTCTCAGTGCTTCACCTCTGTGAGAATTACATAGATCCAATGAGTGCTAAGTCTTCCATTCATTCTCATGAGATATGGGTTCGTGTGAATCACTACTCATGAAACATGGGTCAATGAGTTTGACTCAAAAAACTACAGAGTTGAATCCTGATAACAATATCACTATCTTATCATTTTCATGTTCAGTCCCTCAACTTTGAAAAAACATGTCCTCCCATTATGTAGATAGTCCTTGGAAACATAAATAGAGCTTCAATACATACTCAACAACCCTTGCTCATGTAAATACTAAAGACCTAAAAAAATTCCAAAAAAAATTGCAGAATGTCCTGACAAAAATCCCATAAAAATCAAATATAATCATGAAAAAAATCTCTAAAAATTGAATATGATGCTGAAAAAAATCACTAAAAATCATAAAAAGTCCTGAAAAAGAACAAAAATCAAATATTTACAAAATCGTAAAAATTGAAAAATCAAATCTCCAAAACCTACAATAAACCCTTACATAATCATTTTTCATGTCATCAATAAATTGTCCCTTATGAAAAGACATACATTTGAGCAAACATAATTTGAGGACTTGTTAAAAATTGCGCTTAATGAAATCATGCATCAACAAACAAACTATCCAATCATGGCACCAATCAATCAAATCTAACTTGTCCTATTAATCAACATCACTCAATCCTTTATCGATATATCATTTATCTTATACAAGGTGTTGTATGCTCAAAACCAGATGACATTAGTCTTAGGCGGAGTAATTCATGCTTGAAACCAAACACCATCATTATCAAACAAACTATCAACTTTGACAACAAGATCAAAATATTTTTTGACTTGCTTGGTTCAGTGAGTCTTATCTTTTATTGATTTATCTCTTTTTATTTTGTCTTTTGCTTGTGGGGTATTTTTCATAATGTTCTGGGACATGCATGTCATATGCTTGAAGATGAATGGAAACATTCTTTGTCTACAATGTGATTATTTTTTATGCAAAGGGATCACATTATCATCCTGGATTTTTGTGTCATGGTTGGACGCATCCATTTTTCCATATTAAATAAATCTCTTATGACATAAAATGCACTTATGAAAGCAAATCTCATCGTTATTAACTTTTCTCCATCTAATTTCAGTTTTTTTACTAATATTTATTTTGTTTGTCTTTCTAATCATTTTCTATTTTTGAAAAATTGTCATCGTGTCAATTTCTACCCAATTTTTTGAATGGGCATCCTACCTCCCTTCTGTCGATCCATTGGGGCATGATTCTTTATTTTTCTTTAAACCAATGCTCATAATCTCATTGTCTCAAAGAGGGGCAAAATGTAGACATCTAAAAATAGTTCACAAATGTGTGCCCCCTTTTTAACATGTTTTTTTAATCTTGTGTAATTCCTCATTCGATCAATTACTAACATTCCTCCCATAACCTTGATCTCTTTGGCCGAATTGATCATCATCATTGGAACCTCTCCAAGTATTCCTAAATCATGTCAAGTCTTCCTAAACCAATCCTAAACATTCCTAAGTTGATGCTAATCAATCCTAAACCATATCAAATCTTCCTAAATCGGTCTAAATCAGTCCCGATCAATTCTTAATTAGTCCAAGATTATTTCAAACACATTAAATCATTCTTAAGTCAATTTTAGAGAATTATAAAAAGTTCATCGATGCTTGATCAAATCACTTTCGAATCAATCCAATCCCATCGAATCCTTTTCAATCTTATCAATCTCATCATTATCAAATCAATTCAAGGCATTGTCAAAGTTCATCGATGCCTCGTCATCATCATTATCAGTTCAAGGCATTATCAAAGTTCATCGATTCCTCATCATCATTTTAACCTTATCAACATCATTTCAAATATTATCAAATTAGTCAAATCTCAATATTTTCCAAATTAGTCCAGGTCATTGTCAAAATTCATTAATGCCTCATCATCATTAATCCAAAGGCATTGTCAAAGTATTAGGATTAAGCAACATTGAGAGGGGGGAGGGGGGTGAATCAATGTTGCAAAAAGTTTAACTATTATTAACCATTTAATACTTAACCATGAAATAGCTGAAATAATAAGAACATACACATAAAGAAGATAACTTGTCACACCATGATTTATTTTCAAGGAAACCCTGGCCAAGGGACAACCCTGATGGGGATGGTACCCACAAATATATACACTAGGAGTATAATGTCCATGTTAGGAGACCTTTCCCTATTAGGAGAAGAATATTACATTAGTACATGCCCTTGTTAGAGGAAAAACCCTATTAGGAGTCTATAACCTTATTAGGGGTGAATAAAAAAATGGATCTCACTACTCTTACAAAGGACTCACTGTCCAGTATTACAAATGATTTTACAACAACAAAAGTGAACTATAACAACATTTATTATGCAAAAGTAGTTCCAATTGAAGTTCACAATAATAATAATAGAATCTCCACTTAATCGGTCATCACATATCATTTCTACCTCATTTCCCATCCTTGTAGTCCAAAAATTACACATATATATACTCGATCAACTTTGTTTCTCAGTCGACTCACTAATTCTTCAGAAAAAGTGTCTCCAAACTTGGCCCATAATGAAATAAGAAATACATTATCATTCATCCACCAAGATAGGTGAGGACCTATCATAAATCATAAACTAGTTCAAAAAAATAACTTATGTCAAGTCTCTAAACTTCACATCCACTCAAATGCCCTATTTTCACTGTTCACTATACTCGCATGACTTCACGAACCTGTAACTTTTCCCAGACATAACCAAAATTCCTGTAACCATAAAAAAAGTTGTAGTACATCCCATATATCATGTATGCAAGCTTTCATGTCATCACAATTAAGATTATGTGCTCACCAACCAAAACAACTTGACTGTTCCCTGCAAAGTAACTATGTAATTAGGCATTTTTCACTTGACTGTTTATTCAAAACTTGTTTCCACTCTAGGAGACCATGGATGAGATAGGTGTTTCCAGCAATGACAACATATATACATTCATATACTTCTCACTTGCCAACACAAAGTTCATTGATGCCTCATCATCATTAATCCAAAGGCATTGTTAAAGTTCATCGATGTCTCATCATCATCATCAATCCCAAGGCATTGTCAAAGTTCATCGATGTCATTTCAAATCAATCTAACACATTGTCCAAGTCATCAATATCATTCTTAAAACTTTTCAAAATACTCAAAATCAAGTCAACTTTGCATCAAAGTCATCATTCTGTCAACAATCAACTAATTTATCCTTTAGGGGCAAATAAATCATACTTTATCCCTAGCTTTGATTAAATAATTTGACTTTATTTATTCTTTCTTTGTCATGTCTCCATAATTAATTAATTTGTATTAATTAATTGGATAAATTTCATCATTTATGGAATTTCCTAAATTCCTATTTCTAATTTTCATTTGGTGGGAATTAATGAGTTTTTAAATTCAAAAATTCCTTCCCTCTAATTGTGCTTTCATCCCTAAAATTTAGCTTCATGATTTCTTACACCTTCCTCTTCCATTTTCCACTAATTTTGCCTCCAAATTTCCCTTCCAAAATGCCCTTAATTTGTGCATTCCAAAATGCATCTCTTACATTTTCATAATGTGTCATAATATGGCACTTTTCTAATTAATCTCCTTAATCATGGTATCCTTCCAAATTGTGCACCAATTTGCCAATTTGGTGATTTTGGTTTCAATCTTATAAATTGAGATCAATTTCTCAATCAAACTAACCATCATCTTTCAAGTCTTTTCACCATCACTATAGTCAATCTTTCTTTCATTTTTTAAGTGAATTATGTCAATATGAGAGCTACTTCAACTCTTTTGGAGAAGCAAGAAAGTACACAATTGTCAAATTGAGTGAGTTTTGTTTATAGTTTGCATTTATTTGTCTCAATTTCTTTTGTGTTTAGATAGGTTGATCGTGCATACTTTAGATTTTGATGGTTCCTCTTGTGTGCATATTTTCTTCATTCTCATGTCCTACATGAACATATGGTGGCATTAGATCTAGGATTGATGAATTGTAAAAGGGAATTTTATTAGGAAAGGGATTAGCTTGGAAATCCACTATGGATAGCCCTTGGGAGGTCTCATTACTGGATATATCATTTGATGGAAATGGAAAATATTTCTCTTGTCACTTCAGGAGATGATGAACTAGTGGGAAATATGGAGGGTTCTTGAGGGACAACTTCTTCATAGGAGGTAGATGTGTCATTGATGTGATTGTTTTAGGATGTGCCATTGCTAGACATGGGTAGATGATTTTGATTATGTTGAACAATAAAATGATATATGTCAACCAGTTTTTGATGCAAATGATTGAAATGGTTAGATTGGAATTTTTTTTATGCTTGAGCAGTCTTATTGGTGATACCACATTGAAATTTTCATGTTGTAAGTTATTTGTTGACTGAACATGTGGTACCATAGGTTTCATATTCATCATGCTTGATTGATGTCCAAAGGATGACATATTTGGAATTGTGTTTGTTTTGAAAATCCTTGGTGGTGAATTTGAGGAAGTAAGAGGATATTCATTGAGATGTGATTTGATCAGAGGCCTATAGATTGATTGATCAATAGGGTAGGGATATAAGTCCTCTATGGTGTAAGACTTTGGTTCATTCTAATTTTTAAGAACACCTACCTGAGTTTTCATGTCTTGAAGTTCTTACATGAGGATATCAATTTATCATCGTGACATATTTTCAACATTAGAAAATACATTAGCTTGCCTTTGATACTAGGTCTGTGATGTAGCCACATATGACCTTTTGTGGGTTTGATATTGAGATTTATATTGGGGTACTTGTTGAAAATATAAGGCATTGAGATTGTGTAATTGATGATATTAGTGTTGCGGATTGTGAAGCATAGAGGGATTGATAGGTGGTTGTGTCATCTCAAGGAAAGTTTTAGAATAGACAAAAGGTTTTTTATCATCATAGTAGTTGGGGTATTTTTCCTCTTCATAGGGGGGAAGTGAATTGAAGTACAAGTCATTTGGGTTATTCCTTGTCCAAGATCTAGTTATGGGTATCCAACCAAAATGGTATGGTGGGAGTGACATCTTGAAAAAGTCTTTGATAATAGGATATGATGTGATTGTTGATGTTTTTAACCAAAATGAACTCTTTCCTATGGTGAATTCTAATAGAGAAATCTCTATCTCTATGATGAAGACTCAAGATGTTGATCTTGATTTCTTGGTTCTAAGGACCTATACTCCTTGTTGGAGAACTTCCAAAATAAAAGATAAGATTTATTGATGACCCTTGAAAAGATGAGATTTGGATTAAAAATAATATGATCACTATGTGTGTGAATTTTGTACCTAGCTGTAGACACAACACTTCAGTAAAACATTAGAGGTTAGCCAAAAACCAAAATCATGCAATGAAATCGAAACTAAACCAACCAGGTGATTTACTGCCTTCTAGTAGGTGCGAGTATGATACTCTCAGATCAGACCAATACCAGTGACAATGCAACACCTAAATGAAGTATTTGAATGCGAAGAATGAAAACTATATGAATACAAATTTAATCTATATTTTTGTATTTTTTTATGCAATAATATGAAAAACTGTATGAAATTGATCTAGAATGAATGACAATGGAATGCAGATTTAATCTAAAGATGCTATGAATGAGTATGAAACTATAAATGATAAACTATGCAAAAAGCTAAATGATCAACTATGAAAGATCTCACAAATTGCCTGTCGCAAATGCTTAATCCTTCAATCACCAATTCACCAAAGTAATTGTGCAAATTTGAGTGTTCTAATTATGAAGAGCTGAGTCTTGATTTAATAGAAATCCAGGGCTTTGAGGATGCAAGAGAAAAGCCATAAATCACTCTTGATAAACTCAGGTTGATTTTTGAGTTATCAGGAAATCATAAATAATTAACTCACAAAATCATGCAAGAACAACTTTTTAACTCAAATAAGAAGTTTAGATCAGCTTTGAACTCAAAATAGAGTGTTGAGTTTCCAAAAGTTAACAACTTGCATTGATTTCCTGATTTTGAGTTTAACTACTCTTTGAATGTGCACAATTAATTATGAATTAATTAAATAAATAAAGTGATTTATTTTCCACTTAACTATTTTTTTGAATTAAAACAATTGATTTATGGGTTAATCAATTATTAAATCAAACTTTATTCAAAAACTATATTAGTAAAATTTGACAACTGACTTTAATTAATTAAATAAGGATTTAATCAATTAGTCATAAGATTTTAGATTTATTGTCAAAATTAAATAATATAATTTAAGAATAATTTAATTAAACAATTAAGTGGCAGTATTAAATCTAATTAATTAAATATTTAGAATATTCAATTAATCAAACTTTAGGATAAATAGGATTTATCACCAACTAATTATTAAATTAAGAATAATTAGATAAATAGGAATATGACTAGGAATATTCCCCAATGCAGAATTTAGGATAAAATCAATTAAAATTTGATAATGTGCAGATGTGCCTTAGGTTAGGAGTTTGATGTCGATTTCATTCAAATTGAAGATGTAGGAGGTTAAAGAACCTATAGCCCATTTTTGGGGTATTACATTTTGCTCCTCTTTGAATCACTGTGCAAAGCGTAGTGGTTCAAAGAATAGTTTGTGCATGATAAAGATGTATGAAATTGATTCAAAAGATTAAATATTAACCGATTCCAAGACATAAATCGATTGAAAGATTTAAAGATTCAAGATTTGAGATTTAGGTCCTGATTGACCAAAGATAATGTCAACTATAGCAACAATGAACCAGTGATTACGAAAAAGTGCCAAAACACCTGATTCTGAACCTTATGATTGTGAAGAAGTGAGTGACCAATTCCAGACCTGAATGTCCTTGTATGAATCATATTAGTATCACATCGTGAACCCATCAGTTATGAAGAAATAAGGAAATAACACTAATGAACTGATAGTTACGAAAAGCTGATACAATTTACAAGATAGATTTAGGATACCAGATTGCAATAGATTTGCCCCAAGTGATGAGGACTTTAGATGAATCAACAAATAAATGTGGTTGTTGTCTTGATCACTGAGGAAAGATTTGATTTACAAACATGAATGATGTGTAATACCATGCCCCCTTCAGGATTAAAATTGAAATCTGACAAGGAAGGTCAGCGTTATATGGTATAGAAGCATGCTAATTGATTTGAGAAGTGGTTATACACGTCTAAGAATGCATTCTGCATCATTTAGAGGTTCTGGAGACCAAGTTTGACTAGGTTAAACCATGGGTTGACCATAGTTGACCAAGTTGAAATTTTGATAGTTTGATGTAAGATAATCAATTAAGTTGAATACTGGATTTCTGTGATGATTGAAGGTTGACTATGCAAGTAGTTAATAATATGAATGATCTCAGATTTTGATTTTGATCCCGAAAATGGGTTCTACTTGCTGTTTCATTGGAGGGACCTTCATATGAGATTCAACTCGTGCATTAAGATGTCTAGCATTTTTGTTTTTGAAGAATCATTTAAGTGTGCAAGCAATTTGTGAGATCATGCAAAGTGCAAAATGCAAAGATGACATGAAAAATGAAATGCAACCTAAGACCTAGGACCTAGTCACTGATCATGTGTCGGTCATTTGTCATTATTGAGTTTTTTAGGTAACCGAATAAACCAATACAATGTCCACTAGTTAGGAAACTATGAACATATGAATACTGATTTGTATGCACAGGAATCAATACAATACCCATTGGCTAGACAACCATGGACATATGAATATTGATTTTGTTTTCAGAATGTTAGATTAGATACAAGCACCAAGGCACAAATGCCAGGATGACCTGAATATCATGTCCATTTTAATATAGCAATTTGTATAATCATCAAAACATAAACGTCTTGATGACTTGAATACGCCTTGTGGTACAAACACATCAAACAGTCAAGAGATCATTCTAAATCCAATGTAAATTACCCGTAGTGACCCTTTATCATTCACATCCTTAGGTAAGATCATGTTTCACAGTAGGAGAAATAATTCACTCAAAAAGATAATAGTTAGATTAAAATTCCTTGAATTTTTTGGGTATCAATGGTCGAGGTACTCATGGCCATCCAATTCGAGATAGAGGCTCTTACAGATGGACACCATTTCAATCCAGAATTTCCAAAGTTGTTAGATTTTCACATACAAGTAGAAAAGAAATAAAAGATTATGTCCCCAGTCATCACTCTATAAAACCTATAAAGAACATCATCGAAGAGCTCAAAAGGACACAATATGCAAAAATCTCAATGTGAATTAGTAAGCATACAAGGAGATAAAAGCATGTAAAAAGCATAGATTGTTTTCAATTTGTGTTTGATTGCGTTGTTGTAAGTGCAAAGTCCTTTCTGGAGAGGAGACTGACTGACTCACTTGGATGAAGCTTCAAAGGACTTTGACTGGATATGATACATCTAAGATACATTGGAGGCCATAGGACATGACTTTGATTGCCCCAAGTTTGAACATTGATAGGATACAAACACTCTAGCTAATTGGTGTACCAACTGACTTATTGAAAATAAGAAAGCAAGAACAAACCGAGAGATATGTACAAACTAAAGCAAGACTAAAAGCTGGGAAAGACCAAGATTGCACTAATAGATGGAGCATTTTAAACAAGTGACACCCATTTGCTGGGTTTTCACCATCTTGGCAGAGATTCTATTTTTGCTACCAAGGCGCCTGTTTCCAGGTTTTCACCAAGACACTTTTTTCTTTTTCTCATTTTTTTGTATTTTTCCTTTTTCCAATTTTTTTGTACTTTTGATATTTTTTGATTTTTTTGTGAATCATCAAGGTGCCTATTTTCTAGGTTTTCACCAAGATGTTCATTTTTCAAGACTTTTTTTGATTTTTTAAGATTTTTTTAAGAACATTTTACCATAGACTGAATGCCTTAGGAATAGAATTTCTTCAGATGGAGAATGTTGATTGGTTCTTGAAGTTCTTCTCCTTCAGTCATTGAGAGTTGATAGGCTCTAGAGCCAAAAGTAGCAGTGATTATGGAGGGACCCATCCAGTTGGGTTCAAATTTCCCTTTGCGCTCTCTCTGTGATTGATTTTTGAGATTCTCTCTCAAGACTAGATCACCAACCTAAAATTCTCTGTGTCTGACTTTCCTATTGTAGCCTCTAGACATTCTCTTCTGATATACTTTGAGATGATCATATGCTGCTTGTCTACACTCATCTAGTAGTTCAAGTTCTTGCAACCTAGACACTCTATAGTCATCATCAATTACTAGACCATGCATTCTGATTCTTAGTGATGGGATTTCAACCTCAATAGGCAGTACCGCTTCAGACCCATAAACTAAAGCAAAAGGTGTAGCCCTAGTGGGCATTTTGATACTTTTTCTATAGGCCCAAAGAGCTAGATTAATCATGAGATGCCAGTCTCTTCCCATTTTATTAATTGTATGGTGCAAAATTTTCAATAGATTCTTGTTTGAAGCCTCTGCTTGTCCATTCCCTTGAGGATAGTAGATAGATGACCAATGTTGTGTAATCTTGAATTTGGCACATAAATCATCCAAGTCTTTGTTCTTAAATTGTTCACCATTATCTGTGATTATAGAATGTGGAATACCATACAGACATATGATGTAGTTCAAGATGAGCATAGATATTTGTTTTCCAATTGCTTGTGTCAAAGAGACTGCTTCTACCCATTTTGTAAAATAATTTGTAGCTGTGATTATATGGGTATGTCCATTAGAAGAATGAGGATGTATGGCTCCTATAAGATTAAATGCCCATTGGTGAAAATGCCATTGTGTAGTAAAGGGAATTAGATCTCTCCCTGGAGCATGAATTAAGTTGCCATGCACTTGGCACTTTTGACAGTTCTTAGCAAACTTGATAGACTCTTTCTCCATTTCAGGCCAATACTACCCAGCCCTAATAAGTTTTCGAGCTAGTGTTAAACCATTCAAGTGTGACCCACAAATACCATCATGGACTTTCGCTAACGCATGTTGAGACTCTTCCCATTCTAAACATCTAAGTAGCGTACCATCTAGACCTCGTTTGTACAGATAATGACCAATGATGATATATCGGGAGGCATTACAGATAATGTATCTCTTTTCATGAAAGTTAAAGGTATGGAGAATGATTTGGTCTTTGAGATAGGAGAATAGGTTTTTATAGCAGGAGGAATCATGACCCACAATAGTGCAGATCATATGGGTATCAGGGGAGTCATATGCAGGATAAGATAGTGCTTCCACTAGGAACTCATAACATAGCTCATGTTTAGGCTGCTGTAATAAAGTAGATACTGTGGCCATTACATCGACAACCTTATTCTCTATTCTAGGTATTTGCTCAAACGTGATAGATATGAAATAATTCTTTAGATCATCTACCATTCTCTTATATGGAATGAGCTTTTCATCCTTTGTTTGGTACACATCATTGACTTGATGTATTACAAGTTGTGAGTCTCCATGAATGTGTAATTCTGTTACTCTCCACTCAATTTCTATTTTCATACCATTCAAAAGGGCTTCATATTCAACAATATTGTTTGTACAAGGAAATTTAATTCTGAATGCCTTAGGGATGGAGTATCCTTGAGGAGTGATAAACATGATACCTGCTCTAGATCCATTCTATGTATAGGAGCCATCAAAGAACAATTTCCATTCTCTAGAAGAAAGATTCATGATAGAGGAATCTGTAAATTCCATTTGCATTGGTGTGTCATCAAACAAAGGTGCATCTACTAATTGATCAGCAATAACTTGGCCTTTAATAGCTTTTCTTTCAACATATTCAATGTCAAATTCACTTAAGAGCATGACCCATTTGGCTAATCTACCCATGAGGGCAACTGTGCTTAATAGGTACTTTAGTGGATCAATCTTAGCTACTAAATGTGTGGTATGAGTTGAAACATATAATGTCTTAGTTTCTATGATGCAAAGATCACAACTAGACAAGCCTTTTCAATCATAGAATAGTTCTTTTCATATGTCACCAATGTTTGACTGATATAGTATATAGCTCTTTCCTTTTTGTTCTCATCATGCTGTGCAAGCAATGCCCCCAGTGATGTATCTGTTATGGAGACATATAAGATCAATGGTTTCCCTTGAATAGGAGGCATCAAGATGGGAGGATTTGATAGATATTTCTTGATATGATCAAAATTCTTTTCACATTCTTCGCTCCATGCAAATGTCACACCTTTATGTAATGTCTTTGTAAAAGGTTGTGATATGTCTGCTAGCTGAGATATGAAGCATCTGATAAACTAAAATCTCCCTTGTAATGTTCTCATTTGGCTGATGTTCTTGGGAGGTTGCATCTCCATGATAGCTTTAACTTTAGCTGGATCTACTTCAATTCCTTTGTTTGAAACTATGTATCCTAAGAGCTTTCCAGAAGTGACACCAAAAGCACACTTCTTATGATTTAGTCTGAGACTAAATTTTTCCATTATGTCTAGTATCTTGCTCAAGTCATTTAGATGTTTAGCTCTAATCATAGATTTTTCTAAAGTATCATCAACATAATTTTCCATAGTCCTATGCATCATGTCATGAAAAATAGATGTCATAGCTCTTTGATATGTAGCACCAGCATTCTTAAGCCCAAATGGCATGACATTCCAACAGAAGGTACCCCACGCACATATAAAAGAAGTTTTCTCTTGATCCTCTAGAGCAATTTTGATTTGATTATATCCAAAAAATCCATCCATTAAAGAATACATCTCGAAGCCTGCAGTCATGTCCACTATCATATCAATGTTAGGTAATGAAAAATCATCCTTAGGGCATGCTTTTTTTACATCTCTAAAATCTGTGCACACTCTTATTGATTTTTCTGGTTTAAAAATAGGTACAATATTAGAGATCCATTCTGCATAATCAATAACTTGGATAAATCTAGCTTTCAAGAGCTTCTCTAATTCAGCTTTTACCAAGAGTGCAACATGTGGATGCATCTTTCTCAATTTTTTCTTAACAGGTTTAACGTTCAGAGCTATAGATAAATAAGGCATTATAAGATCAGGATCCAATCCTGGCATATCTGAATATTTCCATGCAAAGTTGATCTTTTTCTCTATTAAGAATGTTGTAAATTTTTGCTTCTCTTCTTCTGATAAGGATTGTGCTACATGGATCAACTATGGTTCTTCCAATGTTCCCAAATTGATAGATTGAGTGGGCTCAATTAGAACTAGAGATCTATCCTGTAAATGACTCAGAAGGACATCAAATATCTCATCCTTAGGCACCTTAGAGAGGTTTTCACCTTCGGATACATCTTTTATTTTTACTTTTGTAGGTTCTGAGACTGCCACAAAGTGGGTTTCACCCTCAGAACTACTTTTCTTTTTATTCTTATTCTTATTTTTCTAAATAAGATACTTGATGTCCAACTTCATCATGCTAATGCTCGGTTCACTGATGGAAGTCCTCACAGGCTCAACTACATTTAGGTAACAAGCAAGGGCATAGTCATTGGGAAAGGTATAAATACCTTGGTTCAAGTTGGTGGACATTATGTTAAGAAGGTCAGGGCATTGGATAGTCAAAGTGGTGAAAGATTGTGATGCAGGAGCATCTTGGGTGTAAGAGCAATCTCACATCACCCAAAAATATTTCTATTTTTGTCTTCAATAAGGGCTATCTTGTGCAGAGATGCTATTTATGGGAACTTGCTATTTTTAGTAAGTTGGTCATATGATCTTGGAATGTTCTGATTTTACATGTGGAGGTTCATCTCAGTCATATCAGCCTGCCAGTAAAGTTTCATGGCTAGATTAGGTCTAGGTTTGAAGATATTGAAGATTTTCGGTATTGGTAGTAGGGTACAAAAACTTTGAACTCAGTTTTGAAGGCTTTAGAGGCCTCAGATGAGGTCAAAAAATTGGGTGACAGGCGGTTGCATGAGTCTAGCCTATAGAGTGCTTCGTGGCCTTTCCGAAATGGGGTTATAATAGTCAATCGGGTCAACTGGTGATGACTTATGGTCTTTGGAAGTCGGGCCACCTGAAATGGTGGAAAATAATTTTCTTTCAAATTTTTTTTTCGGGTTTCAAAAGTTATTTTGAGCTGACTTTGATGTAATAAATTGAAAAATAAAATAATTCTAAGTTTGGTCGGCCCTAAGGGCTAAATTTCTAGAACCTTCTTGGGCGGTGGAAAATGCCTATATAAAGAAGGCCTGTAGTGTTGTCTAGGGTAGTTCTGGGTAGTAGATCTAAGTATTGATTCGAGGCTTTGTCCTACAGAATATTGTAAGGGAATGCCCATGTGGCTTTGCATATTGTAATTCTGAAAGTTTGTAATTCCACATTTGTGGAGATAATAAGAAGCTAATTTTTTGTTCTTGCATATTGTTGTTGTTGTTTCTCTATTTCTATTATGTGTTTGTGGTATTAAGGGGAGCACCCTTCATCAAGTGGTATCAAAGTAGGAGTTCTTGAGAGTGTAAACAGATCGCCGACTGTGAGGCAGTTTTCACCAGGACCATGGTTAGGGTTTCAGTGCGCATCGTGAAAATGCCTCCATGAAGGGAACGTGGTAGAAGAGCTGGTGTTGTAACACCTGAGGTTAGAGAACTCCAGAAACAAGTGCGAGCATTGCAATAAGAGATTTGCAGAGGAATGAATCTTAATGTCAGAGATGAAAGCAAGGATGAAGTTGAAGAAGAAGATCAAGAAGGGGAAGTCAAAGTTGTGAACCAGGAGGAAGAAAGACTTTTTTGGGCCATTTCTAAGATTTGGAAAAGACCTAAGATTGAGGTTCCTGCATTTTCAGGGAATCTTAACTCAGAGGAGTTGATCGACTGGATTAATGAATGTGAATAATATTTTGAGTATGAAGATATTGAGGATCTTGATAGGGTCAAATTCGCGAAGGCAGACTGAAAGGTCATGCAAAGATCTGGTGGCAAGAGATTCAATTGGAGTGAAATAGAAGAGGGAAAGATAAAATCACAAAATGGGATCGGATGGTGGATAAATTGAAGTGATAGTTCATCCCTATTGATTATGAGCTTGACCTACTGAAGAAAATGCAAAGTTTGAAGCAAGCGGGATGATCTGTTTAGGACTATACAAAGGAGTTCTATTGAATCCTCATCAGAATAGGCCATGCAGAAGCTGATAAGGAGAAAGTTGCTCACTACCTTAATGGGTTGAGGCCAAGCATTCAGGAGGAGCTAAATCTAGTTTGAATGAACAATATTGAAGAGGCATACCAATTTGCCCTAAAAGTAGAGGAAAAGCTGAACAAGAAGTTCGAGAGCAGACAAAATGGAAGAGGTCGTGGTGGACAATATGGTGGATGATCATATGGAGGCCAAAATGAAGATCTAAAAAAGAAGGATGAGGCCAGTAGCAGTCAAAATCAAAGAGGGAACAATTTCAATCATTTCCAAGATCAGAACAATAGAGATTAGAGAGGAAGAGGAAGAGGACAAGGTTTAGGAAGAGGAGGCTTCTGTGGAACATGTTTTCACTGTGGAGAAGGTCATAGGGCATTTGAATGTCCTCAATGCCAAGGAAGGATCGATAGGAGGAATGAAGGCCAAGCCAGAGTGGCACATGTAGATGAAGATGCCAGATCCTCAAATACTGAAGATGCTGAAAGAGGAGAAACTTTGATCAACATAAGAGTCCTATTGAGTGGTGAAAATGAACCTGAACAAAGGAGGAGCCTGTTTCACACTTGATGCAAGTGTGAGGGTAAATGCTGTGATGTGATTATTGATAGTGGAAGCACTGACAATTTGGTGTCAGAAGAGATGGTGACAAAGTTGAAGCTCAAGAGACAAAAACACCCACATCCATATCGGATTGCCTGGGTGCAGGATGACCACAAGGTCATGGTCAATGAACAGTGCCTAGTAAAGTTCAAGATCGGCGGGTACCAAGATGAGGTACTATGTGATATCATATTTATGGATGCATGTCATATGTTGTTGGGTAGACCATGGCAATTTGACAAATGTGCTGTACACGATGGTCATGCGAATACCTATTCCCTGACAAAGGATGGAGTGTGACATAAGCTAAAGCCATTGAAGGAGACCGAAGAAAAGGTATGTGGTAATGCGAGAATAAATTTTGTGATGGAAGAAAATTCTTAGATGGTATGAGGCATGAGCATGTGTGTTTTGCTTTAATTCCAAAAGTTGGTAAAGAGGAAGTAGAGGATGTACCTGTAGAGGTTGCAGATTTGTTGAATGAGTTTTAGGATATTGTATCTGATAATGTACCTGATGGATTACCACTGGTAAGGAAGATCAGTCATCAGATAGATTTAATTCCAGGAGCCAGTTTGCCAAACAAGGCAGCACATAGAATGACACCAATAGAAAGTGAAGAGTTGAACAAACAAGTACATGAGTTGTTACAGAAGGGATTGATTCAGGAGAGCCCGAGTCCATGTGATGTACTAGCAGTATTAGCACTAAAGAAGAATGGAGAATGGAGGATGTGTATAGATTCCAGAGCAATAAACAAGATCACAATCAAGTATAGGTTTCCATTGCCATGAATGGATGATATTATGGATTGTTTGAGTGAAGCTGTGTATTTCTCAAAGATAGATCTAAAGAGTGGATATCACTAGATTCAGATCAGAGAAGGAGATGAATGGAAGACTACCTTCAAGACAAAGGAAGGACTATATGAGTGGTTAGTCATGCCTTTTGGGCTAACCAATGCATCGAGCACTTTCATGCGGCTCATGAACGAGGTTTTGAAAGAATTTTTGGGTAAGTTTGTCATTGTGTACCTAGATGATATTTTGATCTTTAGTAAGACATTGAAAGAGCATGTGATGCATATTTGTATGATGTTTGAGAAGTTAAGAGATGAGAAATTGCTGATTAATTTGAAGAAGTGCAGTTTTGTGAAGAAAAAGTTAGTGTATTTGGGATTTGTAGTTTCAGCAAAAGGTCTAAAAATAGACCTAGAGAAGGTACAGGCTATCCTTGAATGGCCTACTCGAAGGAGTGCTACCGAGGTAAGGTGTTTTCATGGTTTGGCTAGCTTTATAGAAAGTTTATCAAAAATTTTAGAAGTATTTGTGGTCCCTTGACTGAAACAATGAGAGGGGATAGAAAAGAGTTTAAGTGGACTAATGGGGCAGAAAAGAGTTTTCAATTGTTGAAACAAAAAGTTACAGAATAACCTATTTTAGCACTTCCAGATTTTAATAAGGTGTTTCAAGTAGACTGTGATGCTAGTGGTACTATAATAGGAGCTGTTATGAGCTAAGAAGGTAAACCTATTGCTTATTTCAGTAAGAAGTTAAATGATGCCAAGAGAAATAATTCTATTTATGATCAGGAATTTTATGCTATAGTTCAGGCATTGAAGAAGTGGAGACACTATCTGCTTCCTAAAGAGTTTGTTTTGTATACTGATCATCAAGCTTTGCGATATCTGAATAGTCAAGGAAAGTTGAATCAAAGACATTTGAAATGGGTTGAGTTTTTGCAGAGTTATACATTTGTTTTGAAACACAGAAGTGGAAAGTCTAATAGGGTTGCAAATGCGCTTAGCAGAAGGAAACTATTGCTGATAGAGATGCAAATTGAGGTGGTTGGGTTTAAAGAACTCAAGAATTTGTATCCAAAGGATCCTGATTTTTGTGAAGCTTGGAAAGCTTGTAAAGAACCTGTTACTCTAGACAGAATGAAGTGGCTAGATTTCATCATTCAGGATGATATGCTATTTAGAGGGAGTCAGTTGTGCATTCCAAGAAGTTCTACGAGAGATAATCTCATCAAGGAGAAGCATAGCAGAGGATTGGCTGGACTTTTTGGTCATGATAAAACCCTTGCTTTGGTTAGTGAGAATTATTATTGGCCACAGTTGCAGCAAGATTTCAAAAAGTTTGTACAGAGTTGTAGAGTATGTCAGATGGTGAAAGGAGTGAAGCAAAATACAGGGTTGTATTAGCCATTACCTGTACCAAAGAAGCCTTGGGAGGATATTAGTATGGACTTTCTTCTTGGTTTACTAAGGACACAGTGAGGACATGATTCAATTTTTGTGGTAGTTGACAGATTTTCAAAGATGACACATTTTATTCCCTGCAAGAAGACTAATGATGTTGTTCATGTAGCAGAATTATTTTTCAAAGAAGTGGTGAGACTACATGGTTTGCCAAAGAGTATAGTTTTAGATAGGGACACTAAGTTTGTTGGATATTTCTGGCATACATTGTGGAAGAAGTTGAAGACAGATTTGAAGTTTAGTTCATCACATCATCCACAGATTGATGGATAGACAGAGGTGGTGAGGAAGCACATTACCAAGATGAACACATAGTATAAGGCTAAGGCAGATGAGAAAAGGAGGCATAAGGAATTTTAGGTTGGAGATGAAGTCATGGTTCATTTGCAGGAGTGATTTTCGGTTGGTACATATAACAAGTTGAAAATGAAGAAGTTCAGTCCATGTAAGATACTAAAGAAGCATGATTCAGGAAATGCATATGAGGTAGAGTTCCCTACTGAGCTGAATATTTCACCAGTATTTAATATTTTAGATTTGACAGAGTATCATGAAGGAGGTGTTGAAGATGAGGTTACAACAACACAATGGAGTATTCCAGCAACCAGTTCAGATATCAAGGAGATTCAAGACATACTGGATAGTCATGTTGGAAGAAGCACAAGGAACATGACATATGAAGAGTATTTGGTCAAATGGAAAGGATGACCTATTGAAGATTCATCATGGCTAACAAAGGAGGTGGTTAACCATCTTGGTTTTCCTCTACACACCTGAGTCGTGACAGGGTCACTTCTCAAATTACCCTAGGTGTCTGATGCAGGAGCATCTTGAGTGTAAGAGAAATCTTGCATCACCCAAAAATATTTTTGTTTTTGTATTCAATAAGGGCTATTTTGTGCAGTGCTGCTATTTATGGGAACTTGCTATTTTTAGTAAGTTGGTCATATGATCTCAGAATGTTCTGATTTTATATGTGGAGGTTCATCTCAGTCATATCAGCCTACCAGTAAAGTTTCATGGCTAGATCAGGTCTAGTTTTGAAGATATTGAAGATTTTTGGTATTGGCAATAGGGTATAGAAACTTTGAACTTAGTTTTTAAGGCTTTAGAGGCCTCAAATGAGGTCAAAAATTTGGGTGACAGGTGCTTGCGTGAGTCAAGCCTATAAAGTGCTTCGTGGCCTTTCTGAAATGGGGTTATAATAGTCAATTGGGTTAACTGGTGATGACTTATGGTCTCTGGAAGTCGGGCCACCTGAAATGGTGGAAAATAATTTTCCTTCAAAATTTTTGTTCGAGTTTCAAAAGTTATTTTGAGCTGAATTTGATGTAATAAATTGAAAAATAAAATAATTCTAAGTTTGTTCGGCCCTAAGGGCTAAATTTCTAGAACCTTCTCGAGTGGTGGAAAATGCCTATATAAAGAAGGCCCGTAGTGTTGTCTAGGGCAGTTCTGGGTAGTAGATTTGGGTATTGATTCAAGGCTTTGTCCTATAGAATATTGTAAGGGAATGCCCATGTGGCTTTGCATATTGTAATTTTGAAAGTTTGTAATTCCACATTTGTGGAGATAATAAGAAGTCAATTTTTTGTTCTTGCATATTGTTGTTGTTGTTTCTCTGTTTCTGTTATGTGTTTGTGGTATTAAGGGGAGCACCCTTCATCAGATTGGGAATGAGTGTTTATGGATATGGATCTATCATCATTGGTCCTAACTTGACTCTCGAGTTCAAAGGTGATATTACAACTTAAGACATTGAATTCATGAATATGCTCAATGTAATTATGGAAATCCACTTCAGCCATTGGTGGATCAGACTTGATAAGTTCATCATTTCGCTCTAGACTTACATTAGGTTGAGGTGCATATTGGTGAATAACATCAACATGCTTTTTTGTAATAAGTTCATCTAGTTCTGGAATGACTCCCCATTCATAGTCATTTGATTCATCTTCTATTTTTTCATCTAGACCTCTAGGAAATCTAAGAACATGAGTAAAGTTAGGATGAATACCCCAAGAAGGGTTTGCCTCAAATTTTGATTTGAATTCATACTCATGGGAATCCATCTCAGAATAACTACCACCTTCCTCTTTTTGATTGCCTTTGAGATTAGCTGGTTCTTGTGTTGCAACTATCTCTTGCTCTATAGTAGGTTCTTATGTTTCTACTACACTAATTCTTTTTATTGGATCATCTTCAGCTTTAAGGAGGTCTTTTATTTCTTTAGGCAAACACTCATAAGGAATGAGCTCATCAGTGGTGTCTAAATCATCACTATCATATTGTTCAGTTATTCCTCCCTTTAGTTGATTTTCTATGGAAGGCTCAATCTGTTCTAAGACGTGTGGGGAGTTCTTGCTAAGACATAAAGGTTTCTTCATGTATCCTAGACCTGTTGTATTCTTGTTTTCTCTACCATGATGATCAAGAGGTGATAGAAGACCTTTACCTTGTAGTCCTAGAGGTCCTTTTCCTTTATATCCCATTTTTGTGATCAATTTGTCCCCTGGGCCATATGAATTACAAGGGATATTCGGTATTTTAGCATCACATTTTTGAACAACTTGAGATTTAGGTTCCTCTTTGTATAGCCATGTGAGCGTAGCTTCATCCTCTTCAAACTCCTATTTAGATACTTGTTCTACAATAAAATTTCCTTTATATGCCTCAAGAGGTTCTTTAGACTCTGTTTTAGAGTTTGCCGATAAGACTTAGGAGAGATAGGGAGAAATGTCAAAGATAAGACTAGCTCTATAGTATATTCTCCCATACCATTTTCTTTGATCTTAACCTCTTTAGCAATGTCTTCCATCTTAGATGTTGAAGCAACGTCTAGCTGCTTAGTGGAAGATTCTCTATTATTGGGAACAAGTTTATCAACACTCTCTTTCAAGGTATTGCAAGTTGTATAGAGATCAGATGGAATCATCAGCTCGACTCCTTCATAAGGAAATTTCAAACACTGATGGAATATAGAGGGAATGGCTTTCATGTCATGTATCCAGGGTCTTCCTAGGAGGATATTGTAAGCCAAAGGTAGATCAAGAACTTGACATATAGTATCTTTGATGACAGGACCTGCTCTGATAGGTAGGACAATAGTTCCCTTATAAGATCTTTCTTGCTCATCATATGCTTTGATAGTTATCTTCTTCTTGGGATCAATGGCCATTTTTGAAAATCCCAATTGTGTAATCAAGCTGAAAGAACAAATTTTTAGGCCAGCGCCTCCATCTATCAACACACGTTTGACATGACGGTTTTGGATCAAGACTTCAATATGCAAGGGTTGGTTATGCAGATGACTCAAGGAGTTATCATCTTCCTCTGAAAAGGATATGTACTATGGAGATGTAAGATGACCAACCATAGTCTGGAATCTATCTAAATCAAGGTCATCAGGAACATTGGATCCGAGTAGAGCTTTGTCTAGAATGGCTCTATGAGCTGAAGATATCTGAAGCAACTCAAACATGGAGATTTTAGCATTTGTGTGCTAGAGTTGTTGGACAATACTATATGAAGTAGGCCTTGTGTCTTTAGGATTTGAAGTAGATGAAAGATTGAAAGGCACCTTAGGGACACTTGATGAATCTGGTATTTGTCCTTGTAGGTGTGCCTGAGCTTGTGATCGAGTAACTGCATTAGCTGATTGATTATCTCTATCTCTTCTTATAATTGTGATGACATTGCAATGCTCAGATAGGCATGGCTCAACCATATTGATAACAACATTGTTTCCAGAGTAGGCATAATTGACTTTAGCACCCATATTAGGTTGAGAAGAAGAATATTCTTTACCATGTTTAGGGAATGGTTCTATGAATGCTGTATGATCATTATTACTCTTATGATTGTCAATCGTGATGTTTCCATTATCAATTTTATCTTGTATAATGTGCTTCAAGTGAATGCACTTATTAGTCTTATGACCTTTATTGTGATGGAATTCATAGAAATCATTCTCTCTCCACCATTTAGGTTTAGGTTCAGGATCAAAGACTTTCATCTCAAGCAAGTACATGATTTTGTTTTCCAAAAGAGTTTTCATGGAAGATTCTGAGGATTCTCCAAGAGGAGTGAATTTGCAATTAGGATCTGTAGCCCAAGGTTTGTAATTAGATGACTTTTTGTTGGACTCTGTGGCTTTAGCTTTAGAAGCTTTAATGGCTTGGGTACCAATAGTAAGATTGAAAGCAGGTGCCTTAGATGGGGCATGGATATTATCAACAACGCCATCTATGACAACACCTTTATTCTTGTTCCAATTTTTGTTCTTGTCCTTAGAACTAGATCCAGATTCATACTTGTCTTTTTGAAGTGTGATGTCTCCTTTTTTCACAAGTACTTTCTTAATTTTGATCACATTATCTACCATCTTGTCAAAAGATGTATGATTTTGCATTTGTAAAGGGTAGTTGATTTCTGGAACAAGATTTTTGATGAAGATTTCCAACTTCTCAGTTTCAGGAATGGGTCTAGCATATAGAGAAAATTTCTTCCTCCACCTCTTGAGAAATGTCAAGAATGGTTCTCCTGGATATTGTTTCAAATTGTAGATGTCGATCATAGTGACCAGATGTTGAATATTGTAGGAGTATTGTTGATAGAACACTTTGATTAACTCCCCAAAAGTTTTGATAGTAGGAGGCATTCTAGAGAACCAATGAATGGCTGCTCCTCCCAGAGAGTGAGGGAAAAGATGCATTAAGTAGGTTGGTTCATGCATAAACTCCATAGATTGAGTATAGAATTCTCTGAAATGATCTTGAGGGTCAGAGTTTCCATCATACTTATCATATTTAGGCATCTCCACTCTTTTAGGGAATGTCGACATGTACAAGTCTTTATCAAATGGAAAAGGGCATAGAGCTTCCATGAAGAACTCCTTAGGTTCCTTTTCTTTTTCAAGTTTGTTAAGTTTTACTTGCATGACATGCATCTATTTCATCATAGCCATGATAGGAGTTTCTTCCTCATGTGTAATGATATCTTCCACATTAAAGTTGGGAGGAAGTTTAGCTCCTTGATGAGCTAACTCTAGAAAATATGCCTCTCTATCTTCCTTCAAGAAATGTTTCATCATTCTTTTGAAATCATCATCATTTTGATATCGAACAATTTCAGAAGGTGCAGGTGCTTGATCCACAACATGTTGAGAATGGTGTCCTTGAGACCCATGTTGTGTCCCTTCGTGAGACATGGTAGGAGTTTTAGGACTCCCTGGATTAGATTAAGGAGGGGTTTGTTGATTACCTCTGTGAGTTGATGGAGGGGGGACGTAATTAGTTTTCAATCAAAAATTGCCAAGACCGTCATCTTCGTAAAGACCAGAATTGTAGAGTTGTTCAAGAGTGGGACCCTTGTGAATAGTCAAAGGTGTAGTGTCAAGGGCTTCTCCAAATTTCTTGTGTGACAAAGCTCTAGTTTCCACCATTAACCTTGGGTGAAGCAAAAGAATAAGATGAAGACAACTGAAGAATGAATTGATTCTAGAAGATCAAATGACTTAACCTTGTCAAGATTGAAGTGATTAAGGATTATATTGGATGTAAATGAAGGATACTATGCCATAGTAGTGTGGGTAGATGCCCAACAGATGGCTGACATGAGCTCACAACACTTAGCCATTTTAGCAACAAGACTGAATTTGAAGATAAAGTTGACAAGGTTTTGACACAAGATGAAAAAGACTCAAATCGATAACCCAGAAGGCAAGATCAAACTCAAAGGCTCACTTGAGGAAAATGAATGGATTCATTCTAGTTTCTGCTCTATTCCTGACATAGTGATTGGTTCAACAGATTCTGGAAATAGGCTGTAAAAACTGAGTTTCTGATAGTTTTCACTATTTTTTGATAATTTTTCTCAAACAACTTTCTGTAGGATCGTACGACAGTGGGTATGCTGTGAAACAATAATTGACAAACTCATACAACAGTTGCAAAACTCACATGATAATTGATAGTAGATTTTTGACTTTTGTTTTTGACTGGTGGCAAAACTCGTACGACACTATACAAGCTATCATATGACAATACAGGGGTTCTAAAATGACACTTGCCAAAACTCGTATGACTTTCTGACCTGATGGGATGACTTTTGACTCCAGAAATGATTTTTACTCAGATTTTGCAAATTTTTGCTTTTCAATTTCAGATTGTTCACAAATTTCTCTATCCAGGTTTGAAGATTATTTTGAGATCGTTTATTTTTGGTAGTCAGATAAATAAACAAGCATGCAAAACAACAAGCAAGTAATTCCAAGCACGTCTAAAAATAATGAATAGGGGACAAAGCAACCCTATGCATGAACAATCAAGTGACTGAATGTGCTAATCCCTAGGAGTGCTAATTGTGTATGTTCCAAAAAGTTTTTCAATAACGCACATATTCCTAAAAAAAATGAAAATTTGGCCTCACTAGGGTTTGTAGCAATGGTCTGACTCTACAACTTTTATGATCTCAAGAGGGTGAACTCCAATCTAGGCGTACTGAAGTTTTGACATAGTCTGAGAAATTAATCAATTAGGAGTTGCTAGGGAGATCTGACAGCCCAACAAGAGACCACACCTGTGAAGATTTCCTCCACAAGGACATTTATATAGTGGCTGCTGCTACCACAATGAAAATGGCTCTTACCGCTTGAGGTTCCATCCATGTGGTTGACCTAATTAAGGGAATGTCCACTATGGTTAACCCTCTCTAAAGGTGACTCACAAAAGATACCACATGGAGACTAGTTCCAGATTCAAGGATTTGAGTTTCTGATACTACCCAAAAAGGGAGTAGAGCATAGTCCTCTAGCCTTTTCACTTTTAACCAAAACAAAGCAGATAGATTAATTCGACACACTAAGACCAAGATTATCTCACAAGAATCTATGATGTCAACCGCTTATGATCTATCAACCTCTCCGGAGAGAGAATGTATCAATCAAAAGTTGAAGACACACGAATCTAGTAGAACGTGAGATTCTCTCAATACCTTCCCTACCTACAAGGGGATCCTTTATCAAGAGGAGCTTCACATGAATAAACAAGCGGAAGAAGCTCAATCTCTGAAGATCATCCATAAATAGTGTTCATAGGGCCTATTTACTATGTGTAACAGATATGCAGAAAGTAAATCTATGTTCTTTTTATAGCCCAAAATGAAGTCTGTGATATGAAAGCAAGAAAATCACACAAGCTTGACATGTGAGAGTTCATTTTAATCCAAATTGAAATGTTATCAGCTTGAGAAGAATACCTGAATTCCTCACAATGCGCTTAGTAGATTTTTACCTATTTTAGCAATTTAGTTGCGCTTTTCCTAATCAGATTCAACAAGTATCAGTAAAAAATAGAAGATTTCAATTGTTAAGGTTAGCTGTCAGTCCAAATCTAAAAATCAAATCTGGAAAACTGTCAAAAAATCTAAAACGACAATTGAATTCTGGAGTCAAAACTTGTACGACACTGGGTTACCTCCCAAACGACAGTCTGGAAACTCGTACGACTATGGGTGTCTGTTTATATGACAATCGGGCTTCCAAACGATAGTGTGTACTCTCTGATATGAGCCTTGAAATCTAAACCTATCGTACGACAGTGGGTATCTCCCGAAATGACTTTCTGACAAAAGTCATACGAAAAATGTATGGACAGAAAATAAAAATCATAGTTTTAACCAAAAAGTCACAAGAAAGTGATAGAAATTGATAGAAAGATGATGGAAACCCATTTCAGGGCCCCACGGTGGGTGCCAAAAATATGTGTGTGAATTTTGTACCTAGTTGTAGACACAACACTTTAGTGAAACATTAGAGGTTAGCCAAAAACCAAAATCGTGCAATGAAATTGAAACTAAACTAATCAGGTGATTTACTGCCTTCTAGTAGGTGCAAGTATGATACTCTCAGATTAGACCGAGACCAGTGACAATGCAACACCTAAATGAAGGATTTGAATGCGAAGAATGAAAACTATATGAATGCAGATTTAATCTATATTTTTGTATTTTTTTATGCAATAATATGAAAAAATGTATGAAATTGATCTAGAATGAATGACAATGGAATGCAGATTTAATCTAAAGATGCTAAGAATGAGTATGAAACTATAAATGAGAAACTATGTAAAAAGCTAAACAATCAACTATGAAAGATCTCACAAATCGCCTATCGCAAATGCTTAATCCTTCAATCACCAATTCGCCAGAGTAATTGTGCAAATTCGAGTGTTCTAATTATGAAGAGCCGAGTCTTGATTTTATAGAAATCCAGGGCTTTGAGGATGCAAGAGAAAAGCCATAAATCACTCTTGATAAACTCAGGTTGATTTTTGAGTTATTAGGAAATCAAAAATAATTAACTGACAAAATCATGCAAGAACAACTTTTTAACTCAAATCAGAAGTTTAGATCAGCTTTGAACTCAAAATAGAATGTTGAGTTTCCAAAAGTTAACAACTTGCATTGATTTCCTGATTTTGAGTTTAACTACTCTTTGAATGTGCACAATTAATTATGAATTAATTAAATAAATAAAGTGATTTATTTTCCACTTAACTATTTTTTTGAATTAAAACAATTGATTTATGGGTTAATCAATTATTAAATCAAACTTTATTCAAAAACTATATTAGTAAAATTTGACAACTGACTTTAATTAATTAAATAAGGATTTAATCAATTAGTCATAAGATTTTAGATTTATTGTCAAAATTAAATAATATAATTTAAGAATAATTTAATTAAACAATTAAGTGGTAGTATTAAATCTAATTAATTAAATATTCAGAATATTCTATTAATCAAACTTTAGGATAAATAGGATATATCGCCAAATAATTATTAAATTAAGAATAATTAGATAAATAGGAATATGACTAGGAATATTCCCCGATGCAGAATTTAGGATAAAATTAATTAAAATTCGATAATGTGCAGATGTGCCTTAGGTTAGGAGTTTGATGTCGATTTCATTCAAATTGAAGATGTAGGAGGTTAATGAACCTATAGCCCATTTTTGGGGTATTACAATCACCAAGTACAACACACACTTCTGTAGATAAGGCTTTTGAGGATACCTGTATTTGTTTTGAAAGACTCAAATCAATCAAACATTAAGATTTTAATCTAACATGAAATTAATCCAAAATAATGAAGCTCTAAGCTAAGCCACCTCAGATTGAGCTAAAACAGGTGCACCCAAGCACTGTTTGATTTGCTCTTGCTTAAGGGGATGTGGGTGTGCTCTCTAAGCACTTGAAGCATATTCTAATGCATGCTAAGATGGATTGAGATTCATGAACACCCCAAAAATGGCACAATATTGGGTAGAACACCCAAAATTGCCCCTAAGGCTTCAAGAACTCAAGATTTATGCAACTAGTATGATTAAATAGATTTTAGAACCCAAAATAGATGTGAGAATGATGCATAAACAAGAATTAAACTAAGTTAATCCATTAGTTCTATGCTAAGATGTGAGCTAAAAATGCTTGAAAATGATTAAAACTAACAATTAGTATGAAAGCTAAATGATTTAGAGCTATTCTAGCATTATAACATTGCTTGAAATAAAAGGTGAATGGGTATTTTTCTCTTAGAAATGAGTACTTATAGGCTTTTGGGAAGAAGGAATGAGTGGCTAGGATCAAAATCCTTAAGAGAGGCCAAGATTCATTCAAAGGGAAGCACATGGATTGTGCTAGTTTAGGGCCACCTCCTTGTGACAAGTGTCACAAGGGCATTGGGTTGAAATATGGGAGGGATGTGCACAATTTGAGAAATGTGCCTAAGGTCAAAGGGTGTAAGAAAGGGGTGAGGGGCTTCTTAAATGCATCATAAATGCATGTAAGAAGGATAAGGAGACTTTAAATGCATTTAATGCATGTAAGAGAAGTTTCTAGAAGTTTGTTGACTTTGGGTTAAGCTTAGGAGTTGGCTAACCTTGTTTAGGGAATGTGACAAGGTTAGGGGGGGATTAGGATTAGGATTAGGATTAGGGGGACAAGGATAAATACTTTCTAGAAGAGTCTAGAACTTCCTTTAGGATAAATATGGATTTTAGGAAATAAATAAAGATTTATTTATTTTCATGGTTTAGGTTTGAGAATATTTATTAAAAATGAATTTAATAAATATGAGGATTAAATATTTAATCTTAATTAAATATTTTGAGTTGGGATTAGGTTTAGGAAATGGGTAAAACAACCTTTAATCGAAATTAAAGAAGGATTAGAAGATTCTGGAAGAGGTTAGTGGTCTTAAGGAAATTGGCCAAGTTTTGGGCAAAAAATAAATAAATAATTTATTTTGGGATTTTCGGTCAATTTATTAATTAAATAATTAATAAATAAGGAGATAATGTTTAAATAAGATTTAAACATTTTTGGGAGGAATTTCTTAATTAAATATTTTTAATTAAGATAAAAGGATTTAATGACATAAAAATAAATAAATAAATAAAATAAATAATTAATTAACAAATGATGATGTTTCTAAAAGATTTTTAGGTGTCTACAACTTCAAAAAACTATTTTGTCCTAGAATCTACACACTTTGTGTATGCTCTATATCATTTCTACAAGTCTTTCACAGATAAAACAATTTAGTCAAGCTACCTATGGTTAATTTTGGCTTCAATGGATAAGGAGGTAGCCTTTATATTTAACCAGGTTGTAATCAAGATTCTATTTGAAAATATTTGAGTTTATCCCCCATTATAGAGGCCTCCACACACATAGAGACATAATTTTGCACAATCCCAAAGGACTACTAGAGGAGGTATAATTCTTAATCTCTTTCCGTCACTCACCCCATTAAGGATGAATGCATTTTATTTTATAGTGGGTTAGATTACAATGGATTAAATGGTTGTATCCCACTTGGGTTGTTCCTTCTCATTGGCCTCGTTAAGGAAAATCTTGAGAGGTAGGCCCACTATGCATTAATTACACTACTTGAAAGAAAATTTGAGCTAAAGATAAATTTGGTATTTTGATCACCTTAAGAAAGGTGAGAGCATATCCCTATTATCCCTATTCTCCAAACATGATAGACATGGTGCTCATTTTTAGACCTTTAACTAATGGAACTCCACTAGGTTTGACATTTTGTCACCTTAAGAAAGGTGAGAGCATAGGCCTACTATCTTTGTTCATAAACAAATGAGGTCTCCCTAATAAAGCTATGTGTTTGAATTGAAATTTTCCAAAGTAATATTGAAAGGTATATGGAAGATCAAAAGATTGTAGTGTGCACTTTATTTGATGTTATGTGCATTTTTGAGATCTTTCATTTTCATTATACATTACCTCGGTGATTGTTCCAGCTCCTAAGCATCCTCAGTAGCTTCTAAAAATACTAGTCCAACAAAAAAAAATCCAAGGTGAAGAAAAAATGACATGGTTAGCAAATCCAAAATTTTCCAAGGATGAGCATACAAATCAATTGAAACCAAAACAAGTACACCTTAATTTTTTTGTGTGTGTATCATCTTAAAATGGAAGCACTTCCATGTTAAGAGCATTTAGCCCTCTAAGTAAGTGGTTTGGGGTCATGTCAAGTGCCTTGAATAGGATATGATGTGATTGTTGATGTTTTTAACCAAAATTAACTCTGTCCTATGGTGAATTCTAATAGAGAAATCTCTATCTCTATGATGAAGACTCGAGATGTTGATCTTGATTTCTTGGTTCTAAGGACCTATAATCCTTGTTGGAGAACTTCCAAAATAAAAGATAAGAGTTGTTGATGACCCTTGAAAAGATGAAATTTGGATTAAAATAATAAGATCACCAAGTACAACACACACTTCAAACAAATATTTTGTCCTAGAATCTACACATTTTGTGTATGTTCTCTATCATTTCTACAAGTCTTTCATAGATAAAACAATTTAGTCAAGCTACCTATGGTTAATTTTGGCTTCAATGGATAATGAGGTAGCCTTTATATATAAGCAGGTTGTAATCAAGATTCTATTTGAAAATATTTGAGTTTATCCCCCATTATAGAGGCCTCCACATGTATAGAGACATAATTTTGCACAATCCTGAAGGACTACTAGAGGAGGTATAATTATCAAGCTCTTTCCTTCACTCACTCCATTAAGGATGAATGTATTTTATTTTATAGTGGGTTGGATTACCGTGGATTAAATGGTTGTATCCCACTTGGGTTGTTCCTTCTCATTGGCCTCGTTAAGGAAAATCTTGAGAGGTAGGCCCACTATGCATTAATTACACTACTTGAAAGAAAATTTGAGATAAAGAGAAATCTGGTATTTTGATCACCTTAAGAAAGGTGAGAACATATCCCTATTATCTCTATTCTCTAAACATGATAGACATGGTGCTCATTTTTAGACCTTTAACTAATGGAACTCCACTAGGTTTGGCATTCTGATCACCTTAAGAAAGGTGAGAGCATAGGCCTACTAGCTTTGTTCATAAACAAATGAGGTCTCCCTAATAAAGCTATGTATTTGAATTGAAATTTTCCAAAGTAATATTGAAAGGTATATGAAAGATCAAAAGATTGTAGTGTGCACTTGATTTGATGTTATGTGCATTTTTAAGATCTTTCATTTTCATTATACATTACCTCGGTGATTGTTCCAGCTCCTAAGCATCCTTAGTAGCTTCTAAAAATACTAGTCCAACAAAAAAATATCTGAGGTGAAGAAAAAATGACATGGTTAGAAAATCCAAAATTTACCAAGGATGAGCATACAAATCAATCGAAACCAAAACAAGTACACATTTTTTTTGTGTGTGTATCATCTTAAAATGGAAGCACTTCCATATTAAGAGTGTTTAGCCCTTCGAGTAAGTGGTTTGGGGTCATGTCAAGCACCTTGAATAGGATATGATGTGATTGTTGATGTTTTTAACCAAAATGAACTTTGTCTTATGGTGAATTCTAATAGAGAAATCTCTATCTCTATGATGAAGACTTGAGATGTTGATCTTGATTTCTTGGTTCTAAGGACCTATAATCCTTGTTGGAGAACTTCCAAAATAAAAGATAAGAGTTGTTGATGACCCTTGAAAAGATGAAATTTGGATTAAATAAGATCACCACGTACAATACACACTTCAAACAACTATTTTTTCCTAGAATCTACACACTTTGTGTATGTTCTCTATCATTTCTACAAGTCTTTCACAGATAAAACAATTTAGTCAAGATACCTATGGTTAATTTTGGCTTCAATGGATAAGGAGGTAGCCTTTATATTTAACTAGGTTGTAATCAAGATTCTGTTTGAAAATATTTGAGTTTGTCCCCCATTATAGAGGCCTCCACATGCATAGAGACATAATTTTGTACAATCCCGAAGGACTACTAGAGGAGGTATAATTCTCAAGATCTTTCCATCACTCACCACATTAAGGATGAATGCATTTTATTTTATAGTGGGTTGGATTACCATGGATTAAATGGTTTTATCCCACTTGGGTTGTTCCCTCTCATTGGCCTCATTAAGGAAAATCTTGAGAGGTAGGCCCACTATGCATTAATTACACTACTTGAAAGAAAATTTGAGATAAAGACAAATCTAGTATTTTGATCACCTTAAGAAAGGTGAGAGCATATCCCTATTGTCTCTATTCTCCAAACATGATAGACATGGTACTCATTTTTAGACCTTTAACTAATGGAACTCCACTAGGTTTGGCATTCTGATCACCTTAAGAAAGGTGAGAGCATAGGCCTACTAGCTTTGTTCAGAAACAAATGAGGTCTCCCTAATAAAGCTATGTGTTTGAATTGAAATTTTCTAAAGTAATATTGAAAGGTATATGAAACATCAAAATATTTTAGTTTTCACTTTATTTGATGTTATGTGCATTTTTGAGATCTTTCATTTTCATTATACATTACCTCGGTGATTGTTCCAGCTCCTAAGAATCCTCAATAGCTTCTCAAAATACTGGTCCAACAAAAAAATATCTGAGGTGAAGAAAAATTGACATTGTTAGAAAATCCAAAATTTACCAAGGATGAGCATACAAATCAATTGAAACCAAAACACGTACACCTTGATTTTTTTTTTGTGTGTATCATCTTAAAATGGAAGCACTTCCATGTTAAGAGCATTTAGCCCTCCGAGTAATTGGTTTGGGGTCATGTCAAGTGCCTTGAATAGGATATGATGTGATTGTTGATGTTTTTAACCAAAATGAACTCTTTCCGATGGTGAATTCTAATAGAGAAATCTCTATCTCTATGATGAAGACTCGAGATGTTGATCTTGATTTCTTGGTTCTAAGGACCTATAATCCTTGTTGGAGAACTTCCAAAATAAAAGATAAGAGTTGTTGATGACCCTTAAAAAGATGAAATTTGGATTAAAATAATAAGATCACCAAGTACAACACACACTTCAAATAACTATTTTGTCCTAGAATATACACACTTTGTGTATGTTCTCTATCATTTCTACAAGTCTTTCACAGATAAAACAATTTAGTCAAGCTACCTATGGTTAATTTTGGCTTCAATGCATAAGGAGGTACCCTTTATATTTAACCAGGTTGTAATCAAGATTCTGTTTGAAAATATTTGAGTTTATCCCCCATTATAGAGGCCTCCACATGCATAGAGACATAATTTTGCACAATCCTGAAGGACTACTAGAGGAGGTATAACTCTCAAGCTCTTTTCATCACTCAACCCATTAAAGATGAATGCATTTTATTTTATAGTGGGTTGGATTACCATGGATTAAATGGTTGTATCCCACTTGGGTTGTTCCCTCTCACTGGCCTCATTAAGGAAAATCTTGAGAGGTAGGCCCACTATGCATTAATTACACTACTTGAAAGAAAATTTGAGATAAAGACAAATCTAGTATTTTGATCACCTTAAGAAAGGTGAGAACATATCCCTATTGTCTCTATCCTCCAAACATGATAGACATGGTGCTCATTTTTAGACCTTTAACTAATGGAACTCCACTAGGTTTGGCATTCTGATCACCTTAAGAAAGGTGAGAGCATTGGCCTACTAGCTTTGTTCAGAAACAAATGAGGTCTCCCTAATAAAGCTATGTGTTCGAATTAAAATTTTCCAAAGTGATATTGAAAGGTATATGAAATATCAAAAGATTATAGTGTGCACTTTATTTGATGTTATGTGCATTTTTGAGATCTTTCATTTTCATTATACATTACCTCAGTGATCATTCCAGGTCCTAAGCATCCTCAGTAGCTTCTAAAAATACTAGTCCAACAAAAAAATATCCGAGGTGAAGAAAAATTGACATGGTTAGCAAATCCAAAATTTATCAAGGATGAGCATGCAAATCAATTGAAACCAAAACAAGTACACCTTGATTTTTTTTTTGTGTGTATTGTCTTAAAATGGAAGCACTTCCATGTTACGAGCATTTAGCCTTCTAAGTAAGTGGTTTGGGGTTATGTCAAGTGCCTTGAATTGGTCTTTACATGAATCTAACTTTTCCCCCCTGTTCTACTTCTCTCTCCACCTATTTCCAGCCAACTACCATCTCAGGGTCGAAGTCAACCTCCTGGGTCAAGGTTGATCTTAACCTTGACTTATGGAAGAGTCGACCTCAACCTTGACCCTGGGTCCAATTTTCAAGTTCCAGAGGTTTCAGGATATTGGGCTTCAGAAAGTTTTATTTTCCCATTTTCGGGTCGTCTGTTTCAGATTTCAGAATGGTAAACTCTTAAATTGCATTTAATCTAGGTTCATTTCTAGGGGTTAAGGTTAATTGGGATTTAATTCTCCAATGTCGGCCTCTCTAGAAGTTTGTGCCTTAGATCACTATAAAATGAAGCCTTTCTCTCTTATTTTCATCATCCACTTTCATGATCAAGCAATCAAGTTTTGAGATCAAGTGCTCAAGATTTTCTCAAGGAGATCATAAGCAAGTGAGGTGTGAAGCATCATCAAGCATCCATCATCAAGCATCCATTATCAAGTATCATTCAATCATTCAAGCATTTAAGTTCTCCATTGAAGATCAAGGATTCAAGCATTCAAGCCTTTGAAGGGATTTGGTTCAAGCATTCAAGATTCATCATTCAAACCCTAGATCTATCCATCATGGTGGTGTGATCTTCCTTCAAGATCCTTTGTTCATCTTCAAGATCCATTCATTTTCCTTTCAAGGTGGATTCCAAGCATACAATCATAGAGGTTTTGGATTTACATTTAAGGTTTTGATTTACATTGTTGAGTCCAAGCTTTCATATCAATATACTTGTTTACATTTCAAATATAATTGCATATCTATTGAATATCATAGCTTCGTTGTTAGATCTACTTCTACTACTTGCTAACATTCTCTTTTTCAATTCCATTATTAAGGTTGATTCCAAACTAGGGTTTGACTAAGGCAAAACCCTCATCGCAACAACAAAACCATTTTTCTTGTAGGTGCAGGTGCGAGATAGTGAATATCAGTGCAGATTTGGATACCCTTTTTGGCAAACTTCTAAGATCTACGAACATAATTTCCGTCGAAGCAGTTGGGTCAAGGTCAACCTTCAGTGGGGGGTAAGATTGTGCCTCGAGATAAGATTGTGCCCCGCTATTTGGGTCAAGTTCGACCTCCCTCAGAATAGAAAAAGGTTTCTGGGTTTTGTAGATCTCGTAGTTTCGATTTAGGTTTGAGAAAATCAACAGTTTCTGAGACTGTTTGACAGGGGTTTCAATAGGTTATTTTTTAGAGGTAAGTACTTTTATTTCTTCATTTCAATATTAGCATTTCTAGATTTACATTCCATCCCCTTAGAATTTAAATGTATGTGTAAAATATTGGTTTTGGGGTCTCTTTTATGTGCAAACCATTGTTCTAGGACCCCATCCATATTTTTTATCTTACAGTGTGCTTTTGACCTAGTCATCAAGATCCAAGTTTTAGATAAATTGCTGGCTCACAAAAATAGAAATGGAAAAGATTAATCCATACAGAAAATTAGTGAGCTTTCCAAAAATGCAAGAATTTTTAAAAAACTCCCTCATTTGTGCCCTAGGGACCCAATTTATCATAACATATCAGTTCTCAAAGATCTATTTTTTTCAAACATTATTTTTCATCAAAATTAAAATCACAAAGAATAAACCCCCTCTAGAATTTTAAGATCTTTTCCAAAATGTAAATGATTTAGAAAAAAATGTTGATATGTGCTCAAATTTTTTTTTTTTTAATGAAAAATCATTAAAAAATTATATTTCACAATAAATTAATCAAAATAATTTGGTTTTTGGACTATAGGCTCTTGATATCAACCTAAACCTGTAGTAAAATTTTCATTGAAAAATTCCAAACTGTTTAGAATATATGAGAAAATCTTTGAAAATCTTGCATGTAATAACAAATTAGGAAAGAAAACCTACATGCAAATATGAGAGGCAAATTTATCATATTTTTAGCATGTTCATGTTGGGTTCACCAAAATGTATGTAGAGAATCTGCACACCCAAATAAGAGGGTTAGTAGCACCGATTTAAAGAAAATGATAAATCTAAACTACTAAACAAACTACCTATGCTCAATATAATAAGAAGCATAATGATTTAGAATAAAACAAACACAAAAGGGATGCAAACTGAATATGTTACTCTAGCCTTTTGTTGTTTCTCTTTGTCGTTGTGGGATGTGGCACTTAGCAGTGATCCAACAACATCCATACTAAATAACTCTAAGATGTGACAAAAGATGAAATGCTCTGATAACAAACTGACAAAATTTCAACAATTAATTGATTGATGCAAATGTGAGGAATGAGGGTTTCTTATATAGAAATTTTGGTTTGAACAAATGATGAGGATTAATCAGGGAAAATTGAGATCGACATATGAGAAAATTCAAGACTGGAGAGGATTTGGGTAAGTTTCCAATTTAACTTAAAAAGCAGAGGAAGATAAGATTGGAAAATATTTCCATTTTTGAAAAGATGAAGTTTCCAAAAATAAAAAATAGAAGAAAAGGAAGGAATTAATTTTTTCCGATCTCAAAGAGATAATGATTTTTAGAAAACTGATTTTTCAATTTTATGAGAATTTTCTAATTTTCAAAATTTATAATTCTATAAATTTGATTTTTGGAGGATCTAATTGAATTAAAAATTCAATTATTTAAGAAATATGAAATTAGTATGAAATTGATTGAAATGCAGTTAGAAACAAAATTAATTAGAAATTGATGTGAAATTAAATTAACTTGGGAAACTAATTTAATTTGGAGGAATAATTAGATAGTTTGAATAATTAAATTCAAACTATAGGAAATAGGAATTCGAATTTAATTAACAAATAAAGACTAATTAATCAAGGTTAATTAATTAAATAAAATTAATTATTTAATTAATTTTAGGGAAAGAATTAAGTAATAAAAAGATTGGATTTATAGAGGAAATAAAGATGATTAATTAATGATTAAATAACTTTTAATTAATCGAAGAATAATTAGTTGAATTAATGTTAACTCACAAGCATGTCCATTTATGGGCGTCTATAGTTACCAATAATGATGTCACTGATGTGAAAACTGCTGATTATGCCCAACCCAAACTCAGCCTAAAAGGGGCACCAATGCAAAACCAAACTTTGGTAATAAACATACATGTGGAAAATACCCAAAGTACCAACTTATCTCAATCTAACATGCAACGACCTCCTGGATCTTCATTCCCAAAGTGAGAATACACACCATTGGGAGAACCCATTGAATCAACACTTAAAAAGTTGATCTAAAGAAACATGACCACCTTACCTAAAATCTAGGAATTTTAACATGGTGGTGTGAAACCCAGGTGGTGTGAAGCCCAATCAATTAAAATGTGTGAGAGTTGGAAGTAAGGGGATATGCAAAGAATACAAGGAAAATTATAGAAGATGCCCTACAGGCCAAGGATGAAGCACTAAAAGTTGTAGAGGATGAAATTTTCAAGTCAAGATAAGAAGTTGCCACATTGCATGAACATCTGCATGATACAAATGAAGAAAATGAAAAATACCTATAGGAGAATGAGAATCTAAGAAATGAGAATGAGAAATTAAAAGGAGAATTGAAGACTTCTAATGATCTGCTGAAGAAATTCACTGAAAATACTACAAAACTTCATCAACAACTCAAAAATCAAAGAAGTAAAGAGACCACATGCATAGGATATACCAATTATACTACTTTTGAAGTTAGTGAATCCTCTATAAAAAAGGAGATCAAGCAAGAAGGAAAGTCTCCACCAAAGGTAACAAAATGAAATTCTGGTAAGAAAGCTTACAAGCCTATATGTTTCAATTGTCATAAGGTGGGTCATACTGAAAATGTATGTAGAAGTAGGTCTACAAAAAGAGCTAGCACTTTTGATGGATATTGCTACAATTGTAATAAGTATGGACATACTGCTAATGATTGTAGATATAGATCTAGTAGCTTTGATCGTCACTATTACAACTGCAACAAATATGGTCACAAAACTGATGAGTGCAGGTCAAGAGTGAACAATCAAAGGTTACATGTGAATTGGGAAATACCTTACCAAAAGGAGAGGCAATTAAATGTCACATTCTCAATTTGTGGTAACTATGGACATATGGTCATGAATTGTAGAATGAGGTCTACAAGAGGTAATAATATACCATGGAGATCAATTGGTATGGAATGTTTTCATTGTCACAAGATTGGACATCTAACAAGGAAAGGAACCAATCGGTAAACCACTCAAGCAACTAAAAAGGAAAGAAGATTGTGAATGTAGAAGTGACCAAGAAAGAGATGAACAAGAATTGGAAGAAGAAGGAAGACAATAAGACATCGAAGGGACCCACATCTCCATTAGGTGTGGATAATTCTTCATCAAACTAATCCTTCATGTGGCTTAGGGGGATCAAGTATTGTTGAATCCATCTTCAGACCCCCTATAGGTGTGTGGTAAGATCTATATATATTCTAAGATGTAATAAGGTCTTTTGGAGTGTATTGTGAAGTTTTGATACATTACATGGTATTTTGATCATCAGTAATGAGTTTTTGGGTCAATTGGTGAAAAGGCAAGTTCTATTGGTAAGTGCATTTTACGTGTGCGGAGGTATATTAAAAGGCTATTTTGGATTTCATTTTCACCTTTCACATTTTGAAAGTTTTTGTGGAGCTAAAGAAGCATTGTTTGAGCCATTTTCAAATATCCAAGCAATAAAGAGAGAGTATTTATGTTGATCTAGATGAGCCAATCAATCAATTGTTGTTGTGTTCTTCAATAAGAACCCTAATTGTGAATTGTTTAAGGTATTTATCTGATATCTGCATTTATGATTGAAAATTTAGGATGGATACTCCTAATTTGGTAGATATTATTGAAATACCTAGACCAGAGTTTAAGAAACATCTATTCAAATCAATGGAAAATGACCTAGCAGGTGCCCTAACTAGTGCGCCCTATGGTGTTCTATATATAGAGGATGCTAGAGCATTTATTCACTACAAGTTGGAAGACCTAGGATCAGGGGAAATATATGAACAATATAAGATGTTATGTGATGATAACTTACTATTGAAGGATGAGAATAAAAGTATAGAAAATTAAGGTTTTCATCACATAGTTAATTAACGTGATGAATTTGAAGATGATCAATTCAAGTATGTTCTAAGTAGAATTTATGACTAGTTCATGTGGCTAGATCGACCACATAAAATCACAAAAGAAGAAATCCATGATGTAATTGGTCTATGCACAATTGGTGATGTACCCATTCTTCACACCATTCCTAAAGAAGAAGTGATCAAATTCACAAAATCTAAGTGGGATGGTTGTGTGATGACTGTGAATGATAATATAGACTAAGAGGTAAAGTATGTATCTATGATTATTGGATACAAGGTGTATCACTCTAGTCATATGAATAGTATACCCTATGGTGCTATTCATACAATCCATATGATGATCAAGGAAAATGCAAACTATGATTTAGTTGAAGAAATGAGAGAGAAGCTAGTGTTGAATCTAGAAAAGATAAAAAAGGACAAGAGGCAAGAGGCAAAAGTTCAAGTATGGTCAGGTGATCATGTGTTTGTTTTTCTATTTCCAAAACATGTTCCCGAGTATCAGTGACATTGCATGGTCGATAGGTATTCCAACTTTTATTCAAATCAATAGCAATATCAAAATCTTGAGAAATGATTTCACTAGAAAAGTATGGGGTTACTTTAAAGAATTTCATAAGAAGATGCATGAAAAAGAAATCAATACCATCTAAATTTTTTAAAAGGTACAAGGTGTACACACTAAAATATGCACTTCTATGAACCATTACATGCAAGGTTGCTCAACAATGAGGCCTCACAAAGCGGCTCATAGCTCTTTATGCATGGAGTTGCAAAGGACTTATGAGTTTTGCTCTCAGCTAGAGCTACAAGAATGTGACCTTGCTAGTCAACCATGCAATGAGAGATTCAAGTGAAGACAAGGGCAAGAGTGCCAATGTCCCTAAGAATCTAAATGAAAAATGCAATGCAAATGCAACTAGTATGAATGTGCAAGACTAATCTATCAAATGAAGTGCAAACTAAACTATGGAAAGAAGTACAATAGATTTCAAGCCCCTAATTAAGCTATGTGAGATCTATTCTATTGCATAAAAGGAAATCTAATCTATGATGCCATGATCATGCAACTAAGAAAACAAATATAAACTAGATGATGAAAGCAACAAGTCTTCAATGTCTTCAAACTTCAAATGCACCTAAAACCTGCAGCATAACATTAGCATAAAATATGGATATGCAAATGGAGGAGAGAGCTCTCCTTTTATAAGAAATGAGGTGAAATGGACCATGGAGATTAAGAGGCAAAAAGTCTTAATCGGCGGTGGAGTTTGAAAGAGGAGCAATCCATGTGCACAAGTATCCTCCAATGAGAGTGAAGTGTTGACTTTTGAGCCTCATGTGAGACAAAAAGTGCCTTTCTCCTTTTTATAAAATAGGAATAATACTTTATTTGTGCAACTTAGGATAAGAGGGAAAGTGGGGCTTTTTATTTAATTAAAAAGAGAGGAAATATTCCTTTTAATCAAATAAAGACTTAGGATAAATAGTTAGCCCAAGGATAAAAATCTAATATATGATCGAAATTAAGACTTGATCAAGAGATTGATATTGTTAAAAATATTGATTATTGATCAAAATGATTCAGGATTGATAAATCAAATAAATGGGGCCCAAAGTCTAGGCGACCATTTTAGGGTGCATACATTTGCCCCTCTTTGACTAATGTGTGATCAATTTGGGAACACATGTAGTCAAAGAATGAAGTTGCAATGTGAGATCGATCTGGGATCATAAAACAACTCAGATGTGAGGTCGATTCGGGATCACATCCGGACAAACATAAACAAAGGCCTTTGAATATGAGGTCGATTCGGGATCACATTCAAAGTAAGAGATAAGAATCTCAAATTTGAGCGACAGCTCACAAAAGATGTCTGAATCAGGAAAATCAAGTAGTTGGGGATGAGAATCCCATAAATACTACCCCCTCGGAATCGAAATTGAAATCAGGTAGAGAGGAGAACAGCGAATTGATAAGGATTTGATCAAATCAGAATAAAATCACAATTGAAGGTAAGGGTCAAATAGGTTAACCATAAGGCAATACAACATGCCCCAGCCTGACTGAAAAGATGTAGTCAAACGTGAGAAATGAGGGAATGGAATGAATATGAATGAAAGACGAGAAGGTTGGAAGACATGGAAATGAAGAAATGATGATGTCCCAACAAAGATCAAAAGATTAGGCCTCAAAAGATCAGCCAACTGCACAGAAGGAAGGAAGATTTTGAAACATGATTTTGACTATCAAGATGACCTCAGATTTCAATTTTGAGTCCGAAAATAGATCCAAGACGTCGAAATTAGCTAGGGGTGTAATTTTCACGCAATTCTGAGGTGTTTTGAAAATGAGATCAAAAAGTCAAAAGACTATAAAAGGGGTCAAAATGTCATTCTCAAAAATTATTTGTCTTTTAGCGATTTGAGAATTTTAGAGCTTTAGAGAGAGAAAATGGCCCAGCAAGCAAGAGATCCCATCCACAGGCATCGATTTGAGCGCGCCCGATTGCACAACCGACCACCACACTATCCTGCCCCGGTATGTTTTCGAAAAACTTGAGCTTGTTGGTCATTTTTAGCATTTAATAGCTTATTTTAGCACATTTTTTTAAATTTTAAATTTCAAAATTTTTTCTTAGGCGAAATATCGCGCGATACTTTAGAAGTATCACGTGCTTTGGGGAGAAGTATCGCGCGATACTTCGCGTGTCCCCAAAGTATCGCGTGACCTTAGGCACCAGTATAGCATGATACTGGGCGAAAGATCGCACGATACTGGGCGAAGTATCGCGCGATATAAGGTTTATCGCCCCACTATAGGGAGAAGTATCACGTGATACTTCTCTAGAAAAAGAATATCGCCCAGCATAAAATTTTGATTTTTAATGCATTTTTGAGCAAAAATGACATGGGTCTAGACAATGTTACATTTTTGGGATGTTTTATACTAAGTTTTTGGACATCCATCATGATATGTGCTAACAACGGGCTTGGTTTTGACTTGCAGGAGGTTTTTCCGGCGCTTATCATCAGAGCGCCGAAGGTGACAGGATTGCGGTGTGTCCGGGATTTAGATGATCTAGGCAATGCCGACCTCAGAGCGATGGGATTTCGGTATTTGCTGAGATACCCCTATATCTGAGCGGACCATGGGTTGTTGACTGCTCTGGCCGAGAGATGGCATAGCAAGCACAACACCTTCCATCTTCCTACAGGCGAGGCATCCATCACACTGGAGGATGTCTATAGGATCCTCCAAGTTCCATGCCACGGAGAGCCTGTAAGTATAATCATATTTTTGAGATAGTCATGTAAAATGTAATGTTTTTAAAAGATGAAAACTAACATGATTTATGTGTTGTCACTGGTATACTATGATCAGGATGCCACTGAGGGGCGCCGCCTGGTTCAGGAGATGTTCCAGGATGTCACGATTCTGGATAGACATATCAGCTGGGAGAGGCTGATAGATGATTTTGGCAGAGACTACCCAGTACCATGTATAGTGGCTTCCATCATTTCACAGATCCCGATGACTGACCACAGTCAAAAAGGTTTTCCGCTCAGATGGGCTCAGCTTTTGGTGGACCTGATCGGCAGGCCACGGCGGATGGCATGAGGTCCTGTCATATTGGCAGAGATGTACCATGAGCTGCATGAGATCGTCTACAGAGACGGTCGGACATGGGCATGCGGTGCCATCCTGGCACAGGTATGGGCGTGGGAGCACATCGCTGTGGTGCGCCCCAGGGTTCAGCCGAGGGAGAGGAGGTACCCCTATATCTATAGGTACCTCAGATTTATATCACATGCCCATTTTGGAGATGTGACCTACTACAGACGGATTTTAGATGAGATAGCCTCATTCACATGGAGGCCCTACAGGGAGGTTGAGGGTTGGAGAGATGCAGCCGATGAGCTGAGCTACATGCTGTGCAGTCGGCCACTGGTAGGTCGGTATGCAGAGATTGTGGAGAGATTCTGCATCACTCAGGTATGGTGGCAGTTTGGGAGGCAGCAGCGAGTCTCGACAGAGACTACCACTTATGCCAGAGCCAGAGACAAGGAGGGACATGGGTGGCTACCCATGTTAGATTATCAGCAAGTTGTCGCAGAGACAGCAGGTATCAGGAGCGAGCCCTAGGAGTATTTCCCAGATATGGCAGATGTAGGGGCTGATGGAGCCTACAGAGCAGAGCGGTGGAGGGTGCCATTCCCTCGATTTATAGTACCTGATGCACAGGTACCAGTGCAGGGAGGAGACGGAGGGGATGACGGGGGAGAGGGAGGAGATGGAGGGGATGGAGGAGAGGGAGGAGGGGAGGGAGGGGATGGAGGAGATGGAAAGAGGGGGAGAGGGAGGAGGATGGAGAGGGGAGAGGGATTGAGATCAGGTGGCTGAAAATGGTCACGGGGACAGCGATCAGCGACACCCGAGGAGGAGGCGAGACCAGCTCACCGGCAGGTAGAGGTACAGCAGGAGCAGCCTGCAGGGGGAGAGGATCTGAGAGCCCAGATACAGGCTCAGGAGGCAGAGATACAGCAGCTCTGGACTACTATAGCCGTGAGAGATCAACAGCTTCTGGATCTGAGGGCAGAGCGAGATCAGCAAATATCTGATCTTAGGGCAGAGATAGCACGCCGTGAGGTGATGGCACAGGCTGAGGCACTAGAGCTCCGACGAGAGTCAGCGAGAGCTGCCTATTATCACGGGTTATATCTGCAGGCTGTCCCAGAGGGTGAGAGAGCACCATCATACTCTCAGCGGGCAGGGGTATCAGACGTGGTACTCGATAGGAGAGCTATGCCTCCTCCACCACCACGAGCTCCTCACGAGGGTGGTAGCGAGTCTTAGGTTTAGATGTTTTGGACATATTTTGAGACTTTTGATCCAGATTTTGGGATCTCATATTGTATGACATTGTATATTGATTTATGAGATTACTGGATGTTCGATGTATTATGTGTATTTGTCTCACTTGTGATGGATGTATCAGTTTATGTATATTGTCTTGTCATTTTGCTCAAAAGTGCTTATGTATGTTCTCTCTCATAGATGTATGTTTAATTCTCATGTGTATGATATAGACTCATGTTTCTTAAAAATGATAGTTTTGATATAGATATGATGATGTGATTAACCCCTTGTGATGAACAGGAATAGGTTCGAGATGAAAAAGACAAGGAGTGAAAGACATGATCAAGAAGGAGAGAAGGGGAGCGCAGTCGACTGACAGGTCCATGTAGGATGAAAAAGGAGAGCTCTCTCCATATGCAAAATGCAACACTAGACTAACATGAACCTAAAAATACAAGCTACTATGAAAGTGGTTGACTTTCAAGGTCACAACGCTTATAGACATCTAATTATCATCATCGAGCGTTTATTGGTAGCGTCGGAAGATCATACAATGCACACTAGCGTAACTATGTGGATATGAATATGATCTTTATCAGATAGAGATGTGAGAATCTCACCTAGGCATCAAAGACATATAGGTCAAGATGACTAATGCAGTAAGATTACCTAAGTTTGATATGGCAAGATTATGCTTGTATCAAGACACGTGAAAAGTCAGGATAGCTAAAAGCACGCACTCGCAAAACAGTCAAGGATAATACCTTGTCAATCCATAGTGTCAGGTAGGACCAGCATAAATGCTCATGACAGTTAGGATCAACAAAATATACCCACAAGCAGATAAAGAAAGAAAACATGTTCTCATTCCCTCAGTCTTCTAGCTATGCATCATCAAAAACTTCTCAGGGAGAGATCACTCATTAAAGAAATCCTCATAGACAGCACACAAAGAAAAATAAAGTCATCATATCGTCAGCGAGTTGAGTGTTTAAGTGCGTGTGTGTTGGTCATAGAGTCAGACTCTGAGTATCGCATCTGCAAATGAGCATTATCGCATTATACTTAGACTATAGGTAAGACATCTAATAAGTGTTAAGAAACACTTGACGCAAGGGTAGTGTTGAAAAACACTGTTCGGGGAGGTGTTGAAAAACACCTGTTGTGAAATGCCCCAAGAGACAAACGCACCTAAAGGACCAATGCTAACAGTTATGCCCCCTAGACAAAGACAAAGACCAATTCCAGACCAAGTCAAATAAGGTCAAGGCATGATGGAAAGTGGCTAAGTGTCGAGGATGCATGCTAACAAATAGGGGTGCAAAGGCCTCAAGTATCGCCTGTTTCCAGGTTTTCACCACTTGGAATCTTTTTTTCTTTTTCATTTTTCCTTTCTTTTTTTTTTTTTTTTTTTTGGATTTTTGCTACCAAGGCGCCTATTGCTAGGTTTTCACCAAGGCACTTTTTTTTATTTTTTGAATATTTTGATTTTTTTTGAATTTTTTTAAGGACTTTTTATGCTTTTTAGGATTTTTTTCAGCATCATATATCAATTTTTTTGGTATTTTTTTCAGGATCAATAAGATATGTACAAAGGATGCCCCTAGACAAAATGGGCATCAAGGATAGAACTTCTTGAGGTGCACAATGTTGATGGGATCAGGGAGCTGTTCTCCATCAGGATCTGACAGTAAATACGCACCAGTACCAAAAGCAGCTGTGATGACATATGGTCCAAGCCAGTTAGGTTCAAACTTGCCCTTTTGCTCTCTGTTTTGTTGGTTCTTAGGGTTCTCTCACAAAACAAGATCACCTATTTGAAATTCTCTAGGGTGAACCTTCTTGTTGAATGCCTTGGACATACGCTTCTGATACACTCTCATATGATCAAAGGAAGCCTTACGCTTCTCATCTAGAAGTTCTAGTTCCTATAACCTTATGGCGCGGTAATCCTCATCTGTAATCAAACCTTTGAGTGGGACTCTAAGGGATGGTATCTCGACTTCTAAAGGAAATATTGCTTCAGCGCCATAGGTGAGAGAGAAAGGAGTGGCTCCCGTAGGTGTGCGAATGCTTGTTCTGTAAGCCCATAGTGCTGGATTGATTTGTAAGTGCCAATCCCTACCATTCTTGTGCACTGTTCTATGAAGAATCTTAAGAATGGTTTTGTTAGAAGCTTCTGCCTGTCTGTTTCCCTGTGGAAAATATATGGAGGACCAATGTTGCTTAATTTTAAACTTTTTGCATAGGTGCTTTAGGTCCTTATTCTTAAATTGACCTCCATTGTCAGTAATGATCTCAGAAGGCACTCCAAATCGGCAAATGATATGATTCAAGATGAACAAAGAAATGGTCCTTCCTGAAGCAACAGAAAGTGGTACAGCTTCCACCCATTTTGTGAAGTAGTCAGTGGCAGTAATAATGAACTTGTGTCCACCTGATGAGTTGGGATGAATTTTCCCAACCAGATCAAAGGCCCAGCGCTGAAATGGCCAATGAGAAACAGAAGGGATCAACTCCCTATCTGGAGCATGAATCAGGTTGCCATGTTTCTGACATTTTTCACATGACTTAGCAAAGGTGACTGCGTCTATCTGCATTGTGGGCCAATAATATCCTACCCTAAGCAACCTTCGGGCCATGACAAGACCATTAGAATGTCCACCACAAATGCCCTCGTGGATGTCAGCTAATGCTTGGTTGGATTCCTCCTTTTCCAAGCACCTAAGGAGCGTCCCATCTAAACCCCTCCTATATAAATCACCAGAGATGAGGGTGTGGCGAGAGGCGTTACGGATGAGGTTTCGGTGTTCGGAGCAGGTGAATGTGTCAGGGATGATGCCATCACGAAGATATGAATAGATAGCACCATATCGGGAAGACTCATGTGTGATAATGGCACAAATGACATGGCCTTCAGACGAGTCAAAGATGGGATGGTGTAGCTCTTCCACCAAGAATTCAAATCTGGATTCATGTGTCTCCAACTGAAGAAGTGAAGCTAATGTGGCCATGGCATCTGCAGCTTTGTTCTCTATCCTAGGGATTTGTTGAAACGTCATAAAGGTGAAATAGCGTCTCAAAGAATCAACCATCTTTTTATAGGGTATCAATTTGTCATCCTTGGTTTGATACTCTTCATTGACTTGGTTGATGATTAACTAGGAATCCCCAAAGACATGTAATTCTGTGATGTTCCATTCTATAGCCATTCTCAAGCCATTAGTTAAAGCTTCATATTCTGCAATATTATTGGTACATGGGAATAATAGTTTGTAAGACTTCAGAATGTTGTACCCATGTGGAGAAACAAATAACACTCCAGCACCTGATCCATTTTGCATGCGGGAGCCATCAAAGAACATTGTCCAAGTGCGAGTAGTGGTATATAAGATGTGTTCGTCTGAGAATTTCACTTGGACTGGCATACTATCCTGGATTGGAAAATTAGCTAATTGGTTGGCAATAGCTTGTCCTTTTATTGCTTTCCTTTCAACGTACTCTATGTCAAATTCAGTGAGGACCATCATCCATTTAGCGATTCTACCCGTCAAGGCAGCCTTACTAAGCAAGTATTTAAGGGGATCAATTTTGGCAACCAAATGTATGGTATGAGCAAGCATGTAGTGGCACAACTTTTGAGAAGCCAACACCACCGTGAGACAAGACTTCTCAATATTATTGTAATTGATCTCATAGGAGACTAGAGTACGACTGATATAGTAGATGGCCCGTTCTTTCCCAGTATTATCTGATTGAGCCAATAATGCCCCCAGGGAAGTGTCTGTAGCTGAAATATATAGGATCAATGGTTTCCCTGGAATAGGAGGCATTAGGATCGGAGGATTGGCCAAGTATTGTTTGATCTGATCTAGGCTCTTTTGACAATCCTCGTTCCAAACACAAGAAGCACCCTTATGCAATGTCTTGTTGAAGGGTTGCGCTCTATCTGCAAGCTGAGAAATAAACCTCCTAATTGATTGAAGACGTCCCTGAAGACTTCTCATTTGGCTGATATTTCGAGGAGGTGGCATATCTAGGATTGCTTGGACCTTTTCGGGGTCAACCTCGATACCTTTTGCTGATATTATGAATCCTAAAAGTTTGCCTGAGGTGACGCCAAATGCACACTTCTTTGGATTCAATCTAAGTTGAAATTGTTCCATACGATCTAGAATGACTTCCAGATCATTGAGGTGTGTGTCCCTTTTTCTTGATTTTGCTAGGGTATCATCCACATAATCTTCCATATTTTTGTGCATCATATCATGAAAGATAGTCGTCATAGCTCTTTGGTAGGTTGCTCCTGCATTCTTTAACCCGAATGGCATGACGTTCCAGCAGTAGGTTCCCCATGCACATGTGAATGCTATTTTCTCTTGGTCTTTAGGAGCTATTTTGATTTGATTATACCCCGAGAAACCATCCATTAGAGAATATATGTCATAGCCCGCCGTCATGTCCACTATCATGTCAATGTTTGGAAGTGGAAAATCGTCCTTTGGGCATGCTTTGTTTAGATCTCTAAAATCTGTGCAGACGCGAATGGACCCATCATGTTTGGAGACCGGTACTATGTTTGAGATCCATTCTGTATAATCGATGGCTCTAATAAATCTAGCTCTCAAAAGTTTTTCTAATTCTCCTTTGATAGGTAGAGCTACATGTGGATGCATTTTTCTTAATCTCTGTTTTACTGGCTTGACTCCTGGAGCTATGGATAAGTGATGCATTATGAGATTCGTGTCAAGCCCTGGCATGTCTGAGTAAGTCCATGCAAAATTAATTTTCTTTTTCTATAAAAACTGTACATATGCCTTGGTCTCTTCCTCTGATAAAGACTGAGCAAGATGGACTATCTGAGGAGTTTCTTCTGTGTTTAAATTGACCGGCTTTGTTGGCTCAATCAATATTGATGATCTATCTTGGAAATAACTTGGCAAGTTATTAAGTGCCCCATCCTTAGGTGCCTCAAAGAGGTTTTCACCTTCGGATGCGTCATTTCTTTTTACTATTTTTGGTTCTGACACCGCCACAAAGTGGTTTTCGCTATCAAACCTATTTTTCTTTTTCTCTTTTATTTTGAGACTGAGGTACTTAATATCAGGCTCTATCATGCTGGTTGTTGATTCACTGGTGGAAGAAGCCATGGGTTCAAGAGCATTCAGATAGCAAGCAATTTCGTAATCATTATGAAATGTGAGGAATGTGTAGGAGACTTGATGGTGCTGAGACCAGTTGATTAGGTCAAAGTGAACAAGGGACAGATCGATGACTGGTTCAATGTTGTTTATGCGAAAGGTGTCATCTCTGGTGACCATATAATCAGAGTTCATCAAGTCTTCTCCTAAGATACCTGAATTAGGGCTCATCCTATCAAACAAAGTGTCGTCCACTAAGGCGATTTGGGGAGGGCAATCCTCTAGTCTGACACTAGGATCGTTAGTCGCATCGGGTTGGGTACTATAGGCATGGATAATATCCACATCCAGATCAATTGTTGCATCTGAAAGTGAATCCCATTCATATTCATGGGAGTCTGTCTCTGAGTCATCATTTAGGCCTCGTGATGTAGAACCCTCTAGGTTAGGAAGGGTTTCCCCCTCTCTAGTGCTAGTGTTGGCACTATCCGTCGCAGCTAGGACAGTAACACTTTTCTTTGTCGATCTAGCAGTCACACAGTCACTATCCGTCGCAGCTGGGATAGTAGGACTATTAAGCATCAAATCTGTGGAATCTCCCCAAAGGAGATTTGTTGAGGGCACCCAATCATCAGACACATCTTGTTGGTTGGAAAGATCAGGCGTATAATCTACATCACTGTCACTATCCGTCGCAGCTGGGATAGGGACACTTTTCTTCTTCTTATTCTCAAAACCTAAGCCAATCGTGGACTTATTCTTTTGTCCAAAAAGAGCATGATCAAGAGGCTCGGCTTTAGTATCTAGCCTATGACTAAGGGGACCATATCCTGGATATCCCATATTTTTAACCAGTGTATACCCTTTCCCATAAGTTTCAGGTGAAGGAGCAAAATTATCATTATGTTTGTATTTCTCTTCGTGATATATCCAGTCCCTTACAACAACTTCCTTTTTCTCTTCTTGAATGGGGACCGAAGACTCAACGAATTTCCCAAATAATGTCATTGCTGATGACAAAGGTTTTGTACTTGGTGATGGTCTCCCATAAGACCTAGGAGAGATTGGCATTTTTGTAAAAGAATCAATCTTATAATCTCCCATCCCAAGATCCATGGTCTTGAACTTCTGCTTGCATTGTTCAAGTGAACTACTAGGACTGTCAACTTCCCTATTCAAAGGTACATGTGATCCCACAGAAATGTTATTAACTGATAAAGCACTATCTCTAGGGATGCAAATTTCTACACTGTTATGGGGAAACTTAACACACTGGTGATATGTTGATGGGACTGCCTGCATTTCATGAATCCATGGCCTACCTAGCAAAATGTTGTAGGCTAGAGGTCCAACATCAACAATTTGGAATAATATATCTTTTTCTACGGGACCAATGCGAATAAGTAAAATGGCCAATCCCTTAGAACTTCTTTCTGCCTCGTCATATGCTTTGATTGTGATCTTTTTCTTTGTGTCAATGACGTTCTCGGAATAGCCTAGAGCTAGCAGCAAACTCAGGGTACAAATATTGAGCCCCGCACCCCCATCTATCAGTACATGCCTAACATGGGTTTTATGAATCATGACTTCGATGTGTAAGGCCAAGTTATGTGGGTGACTGATGGATTTGTCATCTTCTTCGGAGAAGGTGAGGTAATGAGGGCTAGCCAAATGGTTGACCATGTTTTGGAATTGGTCAATATCTAAGTTGTTAGGGACATTGGCTGCTCGCAAAGCATCATCAAGGACGCGCTTGTGCTTAGGAGACAATTCTAAAAGCTCAAAAATGGATATCTGCATGGGTGTACGTTGTAGCTGGTCAATAAGATTATAATTGGAATCAGGACCAACGACAGACTTGGGAAGAGCACCTTTGGACATGGGCTACTTGGACTTGCTAGTGCTAGGACCTTTAATGATAATAGGCGCTTGGGCCTGACCCCTAGTGACAGCATTGAGGGACTGGGGCATTCTTTGTGAGTGAGGACCTCTTATCACCACAGCAGGTCTTTCATTAGTCATAGGAGTTGAGTCCACATTATGTCCATAAGGATCTTTCTTTCTCACCATGTTGATGTTATTGTCAGCCACTTCAAGCATGTTAATCACATTGTCAGCATGTGTGTATGTATAGTTAATAGCCGCCTTGCCATTCGTATTGCTAGAATTCTCTCCTTTTTCATATTTAGGCAAGGGCTCTTTAAAGGCTTTATGGTCTGCATTAGTGGTTAACCCATCCACTTGTAATTGCCCTTTTTCAATAAGGTCTTGGACAAGATGCTTGAGTTTAAAACAATTTTCTATGTCGTGTCCAATCCCATTATGGAGAACGCAAAAAGCCTTAGCATCCCACCAATGAGGTAAAGGATCCGGTATTCGATGTTTTGTAGGATCCTGTGGGTGTGCCAAATTATGAGCAACTAATGTCTTGAAAACATCTGCATAAGATTCTCCCAATTTAGTAAATTGTCTTTTCTCCGTTTTAGATCTCCTTTGATACTTAGGTTTGTCTTGTTGTGTTGAAGACATTTGCAGTTTCATAGCTTGAACTGCATGAGAGAGGTTAAGAACTCCTTCATTTTTGACTTGGGATGAGTCAACAACTCCGTCGTTGACCACTTGCTTGTTTTTGTTCCAATAGGAGTTCTTTTTGTCCTTCTTACCATTAGTATTGTTATTTTGGCTATTGTTGTTATTTGTTGGTTTAGCCAAAATTCCTTGTTCTTTTAGGACATCCTCAATGCGACATGCCACCTCTACCATAGTATCAAAGGAATTAAATGGGATTTTCTTGACTTCATATCTGAGTTCTGGTATTAGATTGCTCACAATGATATCAATTCTCTCCTCTTCAGGGATTGTCCTTGGATATTTCGAACACAATCACCTCCATCATTGTAAAAATGTGACAAAAGATTCCCCTTGATTTTGTTTAAGTTTACACAAATCAAGCATTGTGACTGACCTCGATAAGTTGTAAGCAAAATGCTAAACAAATCTTTGGACAAGTTCTTTAAATGTCTTTACTGGAGGGGAAAGGTTGGTGAACCACTCCATGGCTTGACCTTTTAAACTCCTTGGGAATAATCTTAGCAAGTAGGAGTCTTCATGGTGAAAGGAAAAGCTCATTATGTAGAACTGTCAAACATGGTCATGAGGGTCACCAGTGCCGTCATATTTGTCGTATGTTGGAAATTCAACTTTCTTAGGGAATTCTACCATCACCACACTTTTGTCAATGGGGTTAGGACATATGGAATCCAAATGAAATGTGCTCTTGGGAGCCTTCATCCTATCTATATCCTTTTGCATTTGTAAGATCACCTCATCAGTTGAAGGATTCTGTTTCTTGATTTTTTGGTGAACATCAAAATTATATGGAACTTTAGCACCTTTGTTGATAAGACTTTCCAAGAACTGATCTTTGTTTTGTTCCACATATTGCTCCACATAGGCTTGAAAGGATGGTTCTTGTTGCATAGTCCTGAAGTCCATATGATCAAATTTAGCATAACTTCCTCCATGTTGTGAGCCATGATGTGCTCATTGGGAGGGTTGCCTTGAATGTCGATGAGATGACTGTCTCCTATGATGGTCATATCTTGAAGCCCTTCTTCCTCTAGGACTTGGGGATCGTGAGGGTATCTTTGATCTTCTTCGAGGGCTAGGGGAAGGGGTAGATGGGGGTGAGTTGGTCCCACTATTGGCTCCCCTTCCGTTAAATCGGCTTTGGAGTTATTGTGCATAGAGTCTATCTTCTTCTTCTTGGGCGACTCTTTTCTGTATATCCAACAATGCACGTTCCTCTTCCTCTAGTTGTCTAAATTTTTTTTTTTAGCAGCCTGTTCATCTAAGTAGGCTTGCTTCTCTCTCTCAATGCTTCTCAATCGTGTATTTGCATATCGAGAGGTGTCTTTAAGTGGGGAGGTTTGTCTCGAATGCCTCATTGCATTAGCTGCGTTGATGTGGTGATCACTAGATTCATTGTTCTGGTCTTTGTGTTGTGACCCTGAATTTGAGTGAGCTTGCTTATGCTGTCTTTCGGCTCATTGATGAGCATCAAAATACCTCGCGTTGTTAGGAGGTGACCCGGGTGGACTAGCATGAGAAGAACCACCATACTCTCTTCTGTGTCGTTGGAAGATATCCTCAAGAGTTTGATTCATGGCTTCTCTTTGTTGTTGGGTGAAAGTGTAACTCATGTCCATACTTGATGAAAGTGGTATAAAAGAGGTGCTCACTTCACTAGGATTAGCTCCCGAATTAAAACAAACCTCAGATTCACTCTTAGGAGATTGGTAAAAAAGGGGTCTTTTTTCCTTAGGTTGTTGATGAGTCTTGACAGGTGGTAACTGGCTAAAGGCAACAGGGGGTCGCTTCCCTTGATTAACTTGGTACCTTGTAACTGACATGAAAGAGAGATACTCTCAATGATAAGGTGACCTTTCAAAGTGTCAACACCAAACTAGGATAATCGAAGTCCTCTATTGTCCAAAGAGAAATGAAAAGAAAAAAAGGGCTTTACCAACACTGTCAAAGAGGTGCTTCAATCAAAGGGTGACTACCCTTGCACTTTTGAATTAGGAGGTTGGACTAGGCCAAAAGACAATTGAAATTGAGATGAAAATGAAAGCGATTTAGACAATAAGAGTACTAAAATTTTTTTAGAATGTAGCTAACAATTTTAAAGATGAACCTTGGCACCAAGAATGGCTTTCTAACTTGACAATTATTCCAAAGTGACTTTGTAAATCAAATGATGCTATCTCGGAGGACTAAAAACTAGAAATTTAGAGTCAAGACAAATCTCGGACGTCAGGGTGAGAAGCCTACTTTAAGACCTAGCCTGATTGACAGCAACTGAAACTGACCAAAATTTAAGCACGACAAAAATAAACCAGGCGATATACTCCAGGCTACTGGGGTGATAAACCTATACCTGCGTGATACTTCGCCCAAAGCCAGGTGATACTTCTTAATACTGGCGGGCGATATACTCCAGGCAGGCCGGGCGATAGTTCGTCAGGGGTGAACTATCGCGCGATATTTCTCTTCAAAGGGGGTGATATTTCTAGCATGCGCGAAGTATCGCACGATACTTCACCTTACAGGGCGCGATACTGTTGCAGAATTATTTAACTCTTGACCAGAATTATGTGAAATTTGCATTTTTGGGTCTGTTTGGTCAAAATTTCCAGTTTGAGGGTTGATGTTTTCAGTTTCAGTCACAATATCAGCAAAATTTTGACAAGTTTGCAAACAGTAAGGGATCAAAACATGGTCTCAAACACTTGAAACAAGGGCAAAAGCAACCTTGCCAAGACAAACACTTGTGATATCAGAATTGAAACAACATCCTATGAATGCTACCGATTATTTATATGTAAAAATGTTTGCACTGGTATCACACAATTGAAAACACTTCAAGCAAATCTATCCTAGAAAGTCAAGGCTCAATACTTACCAACTTAGCCCACAACTTGATGCCCCCTCGCCTCACACCAAGTGGTTACCCACAAGAGATGTTGGCTTTGTCATGGAAGTGTCAAATGACACAACCAAAGGGACACATATGGTGAGTATCTTGAGGTGATCCGGGTAAACCACTTGGATCAATCCTTGCACTAAGAAGATAAGCGGCTAAAAGAGGGTGGCTTCTATCTAATGGTTCTTAATAAGGATTTCGGTTCACAACACCCCTCTTGCTCCTCATAAAGGACTAGGACCTCGCGGCCTCAAGAGTACCTTAAGCATTCTTGTTCAATATTTTCCCCATGGTCGCAATCCCATGGGCTACTCACATCAAATGAAGACAAGTGTTATGTCTATCAAGGTTTTTGGTGTCCTTGATAGCCTTGAGATTATAGTGAGTTGGAATCACTTGCCACTAAGGAAAATGATGACAAGATTGTCCCCACTTGAGTCGTTCCTCTTGATTGCTCAAGAGTAGGCCCGCTAAAGGATTCCTAAACTAAATAAAATGGATCAACTGTTGAGGTTCAAGGTTTTTGATTCACCACAAGGGTGAAGAGCATACTCCCCTATCTCAAAAATCTCTCCCAAGCACACCAAGCAAAGAGATTCAATTACTCCCTTGCTTCCAAAACCTTAAGATGGGTCAAGATTTTTTGATTCACCTAAAGGTGAAGAGCATACTTCTCCTACCACCTCAAGATCCCTTTCACAAGGTATTAAGATTCCTAATACAATTAGTGAATGCCACACTTGAAAGGAAAGTAAATAACAAGCAAGAAATAATTTTTGTTTTGTTTTTATGCTTGGGCAGCCCTACAAAAATTGTTAGTAGCCCTCTTTGACATGCGTTTTTAGCAATTTTCAAGCAAATGAGAGCACCTACAAACACAACTTGTTAGACCCACAAAGTTAGCAAAATCAAAATCCAAATGTAAACATGCAACAAGCTGCTAGATTTAAGCTAAAAGATGCGGGTTAGACCTATCTAAACACAGCAAAACAAAACAGCAAGCTAAAATAATCAAATTCAGACAAAAAAATTGAAAACGCAAGTCTCTGCCAAACCAGGCGATATTTCTCAGACTTTGACAGTATCGCGCGATACAGTTTCCTATAGTCGGGCAATACTTCTCAGTCGCGCGATACTTCGCACAATGCTAGGCGATACTTCGCCCGATGCCAGGCGATAGACTTCAATATAGGCGTGCGATACGTTTTCTGCGTGAACTATCGCGCCAAGATAGAAAGTATATCGCGCGATACTTCTGAGAAGTGTCGCGCGATAATCTGAGACAGAAAACCAGAAAATGCAAATTTTTCCAAAAATTAATCTAAAAATGATGAAAAATGCATCAAATGAAAGGACAAAGCTATCTACTCTGCCCCACGGTGGGCGCCATAAATGTACACACTAAAATATGCACTTCTATGAACCATTACATGCAAGGTTGCTCAATAATGAGGCCTCACAAAGCAGCTCATAGCTCTCTATGCATGGAGTTGCAAAGGACTTATGAGTTTTGCTCTCAGCTAGAGCTACAAGAATGTGACCTTGCTAGTCAACCATGCAATGAGAGATTCAAGTGAAGACAAGGGCAAGAGTGCCAATGTCCCCAAGAATCTAAATGAAAAATGCAATGCAAATGCAACTAGTATGAATGTGCAAGACTAATCTATCAAATGAAGTGCAAACTAAACTATGGAAAGAAGTACAATAGATTTCAAGCCCCTAATTAAGCTATGTGAGATCTATTCTATTGCATAAAAGGAAATCTAATCTATGATGCCATGATCATGCAACTAAGAAAACAAATATAAACTAGATGATGAAAGCAACAAGTCTTCAATGTCTTCAAACTTCAAATGCACCTAAAACTTGCAGCATAACATTAGCATAAAATATGGATATGCAAATGGAGGAGAGAGCTCTCCTTTTATAAGAAATGAGGTGAAATGGACCATGGAGATTAAGAGGCAAAAAATCTTAATCGGCGGTGGAGCTTGAAAGAGGAGCAATCCATGTGCACAAGTATCCTCCAATGAGAGTGAAGTGTTGACTTTTGAGCCTCATGTGAGACAAAAAGTGCCTTTCTCCTTTTTATAAAATAGGAATAATACTTTATTTGTGCAACTTAGGATAAGAGGGAAAGTGGGGCTTTTTATTTAATTAAAAGGGGAGGAAATATTCCTTTTAATCAAATAAAGACTTAGGATAAATAGTTAGCCCAAGGATAAAAATCCAATATATGATCGAAATTAAGACTTGATCAAGAGATTGATATTGTTGAAAATATTGATTATTGATTACAATGCAACTAATCTATGAAAGGAAATAGCAATGGATTACAATGCTTCCTATTTATACTATGTGAGCTTATTCTATTGCATAAAAGGAAACTAAGCTAAGAATGCCATTATCATGCAACTAAGAATGGAAATATGCAACTACAATGAAATGCAACAAGTCTTCAATGTCTTCAAACTTCAAATGCACCTAAAACCTGCAGCATAACATTAGCATAAAATATGGATATGCAAATGGAGGAGAGAGCTCTCCTTTTATAAGAAATGAGGTGAAATGGACTATGGAGATTAAGAGGCAAAAAGTCTTAATCGGTGGTGGAGCTTGAAAGAGGAGCAATCCATGTGCACAAGTATCCTCCAATGAGAGTGAAGTGTTGACTTTTGAGCCTCATGTGAGACAAAAAGTGCCTTTCTCCTTTTTATAAAATAGGAATAATGCTTTATTTGTGTAACTTAGGATAAGAGGGAAAGTGGGGCTTTTTATTTAATTAAAAGGGGAGGAAATATTCCTTTTAATCAAATAAAGACTTAGGATAAATAGTTAGCCCAAGGATAAAAATCTAATATATGATCGAAATTAAGACTTGATCAAGAGATTGATATTGTTGAAAATATTGATTATTGATCAAAATGATTCAGGATTGATAAATCAAATAAATGGGGCCCAAAGTCTAGGTGACCATTTTAGGGTGCATACACAAGGATACTATTTTCTTCATGGTAGATACATATACTTGTTTGATTGAATCAGTTGAGCCAAGGACCTCATGGGTGATGCCTATGGGTTATGCGGTGAATAGAGACATTCTGACTATGTATGTAGAGAATTTGTTATCTCAACCAATACATCCCAAGACTCTAAGGTTTGGGACATATCAAGAGAAGTCACTTCAAGTGTACAATGATTTTATGGAACCTGTTATTGAAAGAAAGGTAAGAAAGGAGGTTGAAAAATTCATGATTCCAAATGATTTCACAAAAGAAAAGATTGAGAAAGAAAGCTAAACATGCTGCAGAGAAAGTTAGCACATCTAGTACAAAAAAAATATGATGATGATGTTGAAGTTGTTGGTGTAGCTGGTAGCACCCCAATCAGTCAAAAAATAAGGAGTGCAACTTCTGTGAAAGACTAAAAATCCTCTCCGCATACAAAGAAATATGCGAAGACTGCTAAGCCTAAAAATACACCAGTCAAGGAAACACAAAGCACATAAAAGGTGATAGGTAAAAGGAAGAAATAAAAGGAAAAGAGGTTTGAGAAATTTTCTGATGAAGAGAGTGAAGGGACATAATCTGAGAAAGAGCAGAAGGAACTCAATGAAAAAGGAAAGAAATCCAAGGTGGTAGGTTCCCCCACTACTAGAACTATTAAGTCTACATATGGTAAGGTATCTTTTGTCAATGCAAATATTTAAAATGTTAGAGAATATGGAATACTTGTTGGAGTTAATAAGTATTATCACTTACTTGATGATGAAGATTAGAGAAAAATTTAAGATTCTATAATTGCAAGCATGCATAAGCCAAGTCAACAATAAAAACCTTAAGAGAGAGATTGAAGCCCAATCAATCAGAATGTGTGAAGAGTTGGAAGCAAGGAGATCTACTTAGAATGCAAGGAAAATTGTAGAAGATGCCCTAAAGGCCAAGGATGAAGCACTAAAAGTTGTAGAGTATGAAATTTTCAAGTCAAGACAAGAAGTTGGCACATTGCATGAACATATGCATGATATAATAGAAGAAAATGAAAAATCCCTAAGGGAGAATGAGAATCTAAGAAATGAGAATGAGTAATTAAAAGAAGAATTGAAGACTACTAATGATCTGCTGAGGAAATTCAATGAATGTACTGCAAAATTTGATGAGCAACTCAGGAATGAAAGAAGAAGTAAAGAGACCACATGCATAGGATATACTGATTATACCTTAGTCCTAGGGTTTAGATCACACTAGTACATGTAGAAAAAGATAGATAGGTGTATGATGGGGAAATATTTGAGAAGATAGTGGATTGGACCCCATAAAGGCAAACACAATAGATAGAGAATTGACCCCCACAAAGGAAAATAAGAGAAGATAAGCTAGTGGATAAGACCCCACAAAGGAAAATAAGATAATATGAGATAGTGGATTGACCATCAAGAAGGCAAATATAGGATAGAGGTAAACCTCAATATCACTTGTCATGCATAGAAGAAGACCTATGTCTATAAATAGGAGAATGATTGATGACACTTGATTCATGATATTTTGTATTTTATTTTTCAGGGCCTTGAATTCACTAGTTTAATGACCCAACACTTATGATATGCACAAAAAGAGTGTCTTTCTTCATATTTAATATCATGGAGCCTCTTATGTGTAGGAGGAGGAAGAGTGATCGAGTGAGCTTTGAGAATTCATAACAACATATGGTCTTATTTAGATAAAGAATGTGGACAAGGAAGCAACCCTTTCTCTTGTAGTGGATTCTTTGGCTTCTTTCAAGAAGAGGACATAGATATGTTGGATGATGGGAGAGTGGATGAAGACAAAGGAGAAGCTTTGTGACCTAAAACCATCATAGAAAAGTGAGGATTTAGTTTAAAAGGGACCTTGAATCCTTGTTCCATACATCCAAGACCCTTTCCTTTATACCCATGCCTAGAAAGAATATTGAATCCTATACCATAGCATTATTGTAACTCCTCAAAAGGGGGAGGATCAATATTATTGGCATAGTTGACAACACTCACACTATCTTGCAATATGGAAGAATGATCATCCTTAATATTATGTGTGAATTAAATATTTGGAATGTTAGGGTGGATAGGGTTGGTTTCATCCAAAGGAAATTGATCATCAATAAGACATGCATTCTATTGGGGAGAAGGAAAGTTGGAACCACCATCGAGATTAGGGACTCATGGTAGTGCAACAGTTCTTGATGATGATGAAGGAATTGAATTTTTAAATGTAATACAACTTGAATATTGATTAGCCTTAGCCTCATAATAATAATGGAGGGATACATGATCAATGTTTATTGTAACTACTTGATTTTTATGAATAAATTTTATAGATTTGTGCAAGGTGGATGGGATTGCACCCATAGCATGAATCCACTATCCACCCAGAAGAAGATTATATTAAGTGTTTGGTATAATATGTATCATAGTAGGTAAAGTAATGGGTCCAAGCTACAAAGGTAGCATTATTGTATGTAGATCTTTTCAACCAACATTATCAAACCCATTAATAGATAGAGAAGAAGTTGAAAGAGAACTTGGATCCATTTTGTTTTTAGCTAAAAAATCAATCTACAAACATTGAGTTCCAAACTAGTATCAATAAGTATACATCGAATACCAATGCCATTTACAAAAGGAACTATCATTAATTGGTCATCTTAATCTTGTTCTTTAGTGGATGGAATTTCATGCTGATGGAATGTAATCTCTAGAGTACTAGAGTGTACACAATCTAATAAAGAATTTGCATCACCAAGTCTAGTAAAAGATAGCACCAGGATATTTTGTAGGACCTCCTGAAGTATACCATTTTAAAGAAAATAATTTTCAAGAAGATCCCAAAGAGAGATCTTGGTGGGAGTAACATGAAGTTTCTCAATAAGATCAGACTCTACTAGGGAGTGAGAATGTGATTTAGGATTAGATGAGAGAATATATTGAGAAGGTGGAAAAAATAAGTAGGAATATTAATGTTCTATTTGATCTCATTAGTATGATGAGTATGAGATACTCTTTTATAATTAGTAGCCACACACTCCTGAGAGTTTAGAGATAGAAAATAATATGAGAAAGGATGTGTGGAGTGAACCATAGAAGGGTTACCTCTAGCAGTTTCTTTGGTTTTGGTTGTGGATTTTCTCCATTAACATAGATCATTGGTCTCTTAGGCATTTTAGGGGCAGTAGAGACAATAATTAAATTAATATATTTATTCTCAACATCATCTCATGGGAGATCATATGTGAGATGAGATTCCCTATTTAGTAATGCACCTTGTCTAGAAGAGTTTGCATTTTAATGAAGAGATGGTAGAGTAATATTAAGAAACATATCAATGATCTCATCTTCTTGCAACAAAATATATTCTTTAACAAAAATAACTTTACAAGAGGGATTACATGTCTATAGGGACATAGGAAGAGCTAAGTCATCATCACATGCATAAAAAAGAATATTACTAGCACTTTGTATAAAATTAAAAATTGAACTAATAAAAGAAAATAACAAGTGCTTCTTTAAAATAATATACTATAATAAGTAAATGATACACAAACAAGTCAACTGAAGGCCGATGCATTATCCCAAAAGTAACAATATAGAATGGGGTTAACGATAGCACCCTAAATGTTTTTTACTTTTTAGGAAATTGAAACCTTTGGATTGCCATTTTTTAGAGGGTATAAGGACTACCAAAAGGAATGATAAATAATGCTTTGGAAATTATGGAGTGGGAGTGTTCATGTCAGGTTAACCAAAATGTAATAGAGTAAATCTAACCATATAGGAAGGAAAACTATATTCCCTTGAGAGCCAGGTTCACAACATACATTCAAATATCTCCAACTAGATAAACCAATAGAAATATCTTATTATAGATAAAGTAAAAGAATATTCTAGTTGCATAAATGGGAGGATAAATAATGCTTTGGAAATTATGGAGTGGGAGTGTTCATGTCAGGTTAACCAAAATGTAATAGAGTAAATCTAACCATATAGGAAGGAAAACTATATTCCCTTGAGAGCCAGGTTCACAACATACATTCAAATATCTCCAACTAGATAAACCAATAGAAATATCTTATTATAGATAAAGTAAAAGAATATTCTAGTTGCATAAATGGGAGGACCAAATGATAGAGAGTCTTTAGTCCAAATTTGAGCATCTCAACCATGGATGCTAGCACGATGCACAAATGTCTATGTGACACACTATAGTCTTGTACAGGTTGTGATAGAGAATACTTAGGATATGGAGAAAACTTAAGAGGCTTCAGATAACTAGAAAAATAAAAATTTATAAATATAATAGTAAACACTATATAATGAAGATAAAAATAAATAAGATAATTAAATACAAGAAATCCTCTATGCGGTTGATTGCTTCCAATGAACCTGCACACATGCAAGAGATAAAAAATGTTTGGGGATGTTTGGAGACTTGCCTTAGTAAAGTCCATGCATTTGTGTTTCCACCTCCATAGTAGCTAGCTAGCTAGATAGATTGAAAAGACAAATAGATAAATAATAATGTAATAGAAACAAACCTTGCTTGATGGAGGAAAACCCCTATTACATAAGAAAAGAAATAGAAAAAAACCTCACTTGAGGGAGGAAATCCCCTATTGCACAAGATAAATGATAGATAAGGGACGTTAGAAATCCAAGAATACTCAAATACACAAGATAAATGGAAGGATATTGCTGAATGTGCTTGAGAAAGTGAACAGTTCTATTGAGATTGTTGTGAGAGAGCTAAATAGCATTGTGAAAGAAAAGACAATGCAAGAGAGTAAGAGAGATTTGAGAGAGAGAGAGAGAGAGAGAATGAAGCAAAGATATCAATTTAAAGAAAGAATAAGAGGGAAAAAGAGGCTTCTAGGCCATTCTAGAAGATTTTGAGCCATTCCACTGACAAAAGAAAGTGATAAATGGAAAGAATGCACATGATTGGTATTCAAATGTTAATATGTTGGTGGATGAATGAGAGAGAGAGAGAGAGAGAGAGAGATAATGAAGAAAAGATATCAATTTAAAGAAAGAATAAGAGGGAAAAAGAGGCTTCTAGGCCATTCTAGAAGATTATGAGCCATTCCACTGACAAAAGAAAGTGATAAATGGAAAGAATGCACATGATTGGTATTCAAATGTTAATATGTTGGTGGATGAATAAATAATACGTGTACATCCATGTGATGCACTAGTGTCCAAGAAAATCACATTAAAAAATGATAGGTGGAAAAGGAAAGATGCAGATAATGCAAGGGTGATGTTGAAAGTTAACTACTGACAAGGACTCTGAGCACCCTGAGAGGTAATGGATAATGCAAAAATGGACCTACACAAATACTAGGGGAATGGGCACTAAAGTGGTTACAAAAGTGTGGCCTAAATAAAAAATGGGGGTATGTAATTTCCACTCTATAGGTGGAAACCCAGAAAATAAGTGCCAAGTGTGAAGGTCTTATTTTTCCATCTATGAACTCAAAAGATCATCATGCACTCACTGAAACACATCATTGCGCATGCCAAGTGAACCCAAGAAGCATTGTCCTTATTTTCATACACACTTGTCCTTGACCTATACTGGTTGATCGAATTGGGGGCTATTAAAGTTCTATAAAAATCTTTTTTTTATATAAAAAGTATTGAAAATTCATCAAAGATCCTAAAATAATCCAAAAAATTATAAAACATTGTAAATCATTTGAGGTAATAATATTTGGTTTGTTTGTGATAGGTCTTGTCATTTTTGTTGTAGTAACACATACCTTGACTCCAAATATATGAACCCTACAATGGAGCAAAAAAATCACAAAATATCTTAAAAAATCCAAAAACATCAAATAAAGTCCTATACAAATATAAAAAACATCACAAAATGTCTTGAAGAAAATTAAAAACATCAAAACATATCAAAAAATCATTTCAATAAAATCATCTTTGTCATGACAAGTAGAAAGTGACATCAAACATCAAATATCATATCAAAACAATGAGATTCATGAGTAAAAAATGGACTCATAGGACTTGTCTTTATCAACAATCCAATATTTCATTAGTAAAATCAATCAATCAAATGATTTTCTTATACAATGATAGATACACTTGAAACTAGATAAATTGGCCTTGTACAAGTAGTCCATTTCTGAAACCGGACACATCCACATCAAACATCAATCCAAAAAATGATTAGTAAGGCTATTGAAAAAGTCAGTCATGTCAGTCTGTTATCAATTTATCTTCTACAGATCATAATCTTGTTTTCTTTATTTGTTGTTTGTGGGTTGTTTCAATGAAGTTCTAGGTTAATAATGTTTGGGGTATCTATGATAAATACCATTATTTATGTGGTAGTCACACATACATTGACTCCAAACATATGAGCCCTAGGATGGAGTGAAATATTCCTTGTCTACTATCTGCTTGTTCAAATAGAGATAAAAATAGTGTCTAGATGGTCAATATCTAGATGCTTCAATATCTCTTTTTCAAATAAGGTACAATAATGAGATTGTTGTAAATATTCTACAAAGACTCTAATTCATCAATTTTTTATTATAACTAATTAAGTCTTCACTTATAAATAATTCATTCTTCTTTCTAATGTTCTAACTAATTTACTCAATCCAAATGTGATGTGCTTACATACACTAATTCATCATAAGTTTTGCATACATTATTATTGCATGAGAAAAATACAAAAAAAAGAAGTGCATTCATACATCATCATTGCATATAGGAATCATGTAATAAGTACATACATCATTGTCATAATATAAAATTAATACAACCATAGTATATATCATAAAAAAAAATTACATCATCATTATGCATACATTAGAATAATCATGTCATCATCGTCAAGCATCATATAATCAATGCATAGAAAAACATACAAAAAATGCACATCATAAGTAAATGCATATATAAGCACATACATAACACAAAGAAAATCATAATCTTGCCAAAAATGCATCACATATATATAAACTCAAAGTGTGTGTCTGAGTGCAACATTATAATGCTTAACAAAGAGCTCACAAGCTCAGAAAATATATATAAGGATTCTAATCAAAATCATGTCATGATGCCTCCACCCTCTAATTGTGTGGGCCTAAGTGGTGTGACCATGGAAGGTCTAACCTTGTTGTTCCCTATAGGTGAATATACACTTGTCGGCAATGGTCTGACTAGATGAACCACTACCCCACTACTATGTGACCTTTGAGACCCTTGAGATCTCCAAGAAGCTATATAACTAGGAACTCTCTACTCTGCCAACACAACATGCTCATAATGACCCCGCCAGTACTCTATCTCTCTCTAAGCCTCTTAGCCAACCCAATATATCATGTCTATATTGTGCTACAAAGTCAGATCCTGGACCCCCTCAATAAATATCCTCACCTCCTCCTGTCCATTCCTAGTCTTTTCCTCTAATACCTTCACCTCTTCCCATAGACTCTCTCTCTCTAACTTCATATCCCACTGAATTTGGGATATGCTTCCCTCTACCATGATCACCCTCAAGGCATACATGTGACTATGTGTCTCTACATATGTATTCATCCTATATGCCTCAACTACTTTGACATCTTCCTGCATGACCATCTTGAGTACTCGATCAAGTCTACTCTAAAGGTCTCTCACCTAATCTCTTAGACTACCAAAATTGAAAGACTACCTATCATCCTTCCCTTCCCCCACATACATAGGCTCCTCCACCTCATTAGTTAGCACATCCATCATTTCCACATCCTTATCATCCCTATCATAATCATTTCTCCCACTACTAATCACCTCACTATCTAACTTTGAGGAGGATCATCCATTACTTCTAGCCTCCTCACCCTCTCCCTCCACTAGGGAAACTATCTATCTTTGTGCCCAAACTCTCTGCACCAACTAGGATCCATCCTCCTCTTATCCCTCCCCTCATCCACTACTATCCTTGGTAAACCTAGTGAACCTCCTCCATTGCCTTCATCCCCATATCCTTTGACCCCACCTCCTCCATCTCTATCTCCTCCATCCCCATCTCCTCTGAACCTAGGTAACCACATCTCATGACCTCCATACAAACTAAGCATATGATTCTCTCACATCTTATACCTACCCAAACTATCTCAAAACTTTCTTAGGGTTATGCAATTCTATCATGCGAGTAGAATCAATAGTTTTCCTAATGAAACCCTTTATCTACATAATGTAAGGTGAACCTCCTCACCTTCCCACACTATAAAAGATTTGTATGGCCTCCATATGAAATAAGGAAGAATGTCTAAATGCTACCTTCAGTACACTATGTGAGCCATGTGGCTCTAGATAATATCCCCCTCATACATATATACAGAGGGGTGCCCCTTTGGAAGATCTTAAACAACAATGGGCTGGAAGATGGCTATATGCTCCCAAGCCTATATCTTCAATAAGGTACCTTCATAGTTGATTGGCTTTCCCTCATGGTAAGACATGTAGAATATATGTAAATAAAGATGAGATAGCATACAAGGACCCCAAACATACACTATTCTACCTTGTATCATGCCTCTCAACACCTGGCCTCATCCAACTAAAAACCCATGTTGTTTGTAGTATAGATATAGTACACCCCCAATCAAACTCCCTAGAAGCACACTTGCCCTTTTGAATCTCTCTTCAAATATAGCCCAAAAAATTTCATAGGGATATGTCATCCCTAACTGATCCTCTAGCAACCCTATGAGCTCTAGTAGTGCTGTAAGACCATGCTGATGGGAAAACTCAACCAGTGCACCATGGATAGGAATTTAAAGAATGGGGTAGGGTAGAGTCAAAAATTTCATACCCCCATTTACAATTTAGGCCACACTTTTTTTAACTTTAGTGTCTATTCCCTTAGCATTTATGTAGGTCCATTTGAGCCCTTGCATTATCCTTTTACCTCTTAGGATGCTCAAAGTCCTCATCAACAACTATCTTTTAGTGTCACCTTAGCATTATTTGCATGTTTCCTCTTCCACCTATTATTTCTATTGAGCGTGATTCATTTTGACACTAGTGCACCATGTAGACATCTCTACGCTGCACATTCATCCACTGACATCCATGTTGGATTAATTTATGGAAAGGTAAGTACTGAGAGGGAAGGGGTGAATCAGTACTCTAAAAACTTTTATCTAACTTGTTAACCATTCACTGAATTCATAACTTTGCATATAACAACATAAAAACATGTAAAACAATATCATGAAACATAACTCATAACACCATGATTTTTGGTCTCACATAAATCCTTGTTAGAGGAAAAAAATGCGATGGGGATGGCACCCACAACACTTCAGTAGTGCAGTAAAAATCTTGCTCAGTTAGAGCTACAATGTTAGCTATTTCTGATAGCTTACCCTGTTAAGAGTATTAACCCTATTAAGAGTCTAAAGACTGATTAAGTCTACCTTGTTGAAGGAATTTATAACTCTAATCTAAGAGATGTACCCTGTTAAAGGATTTATAATATAAGACCTATTAAGATCTACTCGATTAAGAGATTTTACACTTTTGATCACACACTTAATTAGTAACATAAATTTCCTATAGTGTTTGCATGAACATATGCTTAATAGACTCTATATGCTCAATAAAAATTGACCTCATACTATACTTCACTCACAATTCCAATTTTGTACTTGGTAGCTTCAATTCTAAATCATATTCACACTCTATTCTTACTACTTTGTTACACAGTGTTTTATCTTCCCATCACCTTCAAAATTATCTCTAAATGATCACCACCTACTCTTTCTTCTCATATACACTCTCTCTTTGTGATCTCCATACTCTAATCAATTTATAATCAATTCTAGAAATGATGAAAACAATCTAGTATCATCTCCTTAAGTTGTGCTGGCATTGGTTACATCTCCTATGCATATATATTACATTTAACTCTCATTGGAGGATCTCATCTTGTAATCATGTAAAATCATCATATTTAAATTTCCAATGCTTTACCTCAAACAATCTCCTCGAGATTTGTAAAATGTTTTATGCTTGGTGTCCAAATTCAATGTATCTGTAGATTCTTCTTATGTCAGCCTGTGATGCTCAGTAATATGTTTTTCTTCTGCTTGGTAACATGTGTATTATTTTGGTTTAGTAACTGTTGTAACTCAATACTTCTCGGTGCTTAGTGCTTGATCTTCCTTTCTCGGTGTCTGCTCCTTATTCCTTTTACTAAAATTGCCTTTTCCTTTACCAACTAGCTTATTTGCTTTATCGACATGACTATCCTTATTTACCAAATGAATTTTACAATCAATATGAATTAAATAAAAACTAATGACAACAAAATAACTCATTTAGGAGTATCAATCTCCCCCTTTGGCATTAGTTTGGTATATTTGTTAAAAACCTTCAAAGTCATCAAAAGTTTGTGTCCTTAGAAAAATTTGACTATGTATACACTTCTCAATAAAACTCCTTAAATATCCATTATCCAATTAATCAAAGTTCATTACTCCCCCTTTGGTAATTCTCCCTATATACATATCTATCCATCTCATTTAAACACTATATATATCCACTATATATCTCCCTTTACTTCTTATTTATATCTCCCATTTTAATAAAAATGGCAAAAAGAATTGCTTACTATTTATCTAGTGGAGGGATCTTGTCAAAAATAGATTTATACCTCTCCTGTGCATCTTTCAGCGATGCCTTTCACGACTCCTTGATTTTCTATAACAACACAATGTGTTCAACAATATCAGCTACAACACTTATCATGCTATCCATAGCACTTACATCAGGGGTGTTTACTAAATATTTATCTTTATGAGTATGTTTCTGTAGTGACTCAATATGTGGTACCAAAAATGTTTGCAACTTCATGAGTTCCTTCCTGATTTTATTCTCCTCTTTCCTCAACTCATGTTTCACTCCCATTAGATGCTTTAGAGTTTGATAGTAAACCTTGAATTTATCAGGCTTAGTTGTTACCTTGGCTAGCTACTCAGTCAGCTCCTTCTCAAATGATTCATCTTTTGCCTTGATATCCTTTATGAAATTTGAAATCAAACAAATTCTTTGAAATAGTGAAAGAATATCTTGCAAATATTTCTCCAATTCAGTAACCAATATAGAAAGTGTTACCTTATCAACTACCATTGATTGAAGTAATTCTTTAATAATCTTAGCTTCTATTTTCTTATGGTGTACCTGCATTAGGTATTTGATGGCCTCTATCCCTGGTTGATTTATCTATTTCACTAGTTCTTCCAATTGACTATGTATGGTGCCCTTCTCATTTATTTTTCCATCAGGTACAATCTCTTGTAGAATTTCCTTAACACTTTCTAGCACATCAGTTTTTTGCTTCCTTGCTAGTAACTTTTCTTGTGTTGCTTTCCTCTTGAATAGATCTCCAAATTCAGATAAATCCTTGGGGCTCAAGGTAGAGATGTCAACTTTTGTTATTAAAATAGGTTTTCTCAAATCAACCTTCTCCTTCTCATGCTTCCTCTTCTTTGATTTTGACTTATTGGTTTGCATACTCTCTCCAATAGATAGCTTAGGGGAACATGATGCCTTCTTTGCATCAGATCTTGCAGTGGTTGTATCTTCATTTCTCTCTTCTCTTTATTCCTTTTTCTTTACTTCCTTCTTCTCTTCTTGTTTATTTTCCTCTTTGTTCTCTTCTTGTTTTTCTTCTTTCTTTTCTTCTTCTTTATCCTTCTCCTTCTCCCGGGGCTTCTCCTTTTCTAGTTCTTGTTGTTGTTGTGGACTTGTAGACTTGGTAGGGATCACAGGCTCTATATTATGATCTTTTGTGGTCTTGGTCTCTATAGTCTCCTTGGTATCCTTTTTTCAGTCTTTGTCACTAGCTCAGTAGAATCCTCTACATTAGTAGGATTCTCATCTTTTGCCTCTGAGATAACCTCATTTACCTTAGGAAAATTTAGTATCTTCTCAATGACTGGATCTACATCCATCAATTTTTCTTTTTTGAATCATCAACATTCATTTCCTCAGTGACCTTTATCTCGGTTGCCATCACATCTTCATCATTTGCAATCTCCTCAGCTGGGTCTTTATCGATTATATCTTCTATTATAACTCCATCTTTTTGCATTGTCAAGTCAATATGATTTGACTTACCTTGAGGTTCTTTGATTTCAATTGGTAGGCCGAGAAAGAAAATATTTCTCCATAATTCATCTATCTCCTTTTTCACTTCTTCAAGTTTACCGACTATTATTCTCAATTCTCTTCCCTTGACTAGAAATCTCTTTGAATTTTCCTACAATTATTCCTTTATTCCTCTTATTTTCAAGTCAGGTACAGTGATAGCTAGGGATCTCTCCCTCATATTTTTCTGCAATGCTAGATCATACTTCCATCTTGCATCAATCTTTTGGTATAACTCATGTTGTACTCGGTTGGCAATATCAACTGGTGTAGTTCTAAAATTGTGTAGAATAAACACAATTGCTTCTTCAATATTTTCTTTTTCCTCTTTAGTTCTGGTTTCATATTTGATCTATTTTATTCTAGAATAACCTCCATACTTATTGAGAGTTTCAAGTAACTCATCTAGGTTTCTCAGTTTAGGTGTCTGACTTTGCACAACCTTGAATTGGGTTACATCTTCAGATTCAGTTTCGCTATCATCTTGTAATTTCAAATTCCTTCTCGGTCTACCAAAAGTCTTCTTTTCTCTCATGTAAGTTTTAGCCTTTGATTGTTCTACCTCTAATTTCTTCTTCTCTCTCAGTGTGGAGGAAGACCTTGTCAATGGTCTTACACCAATTGGGCTAGGGGTTTCCTTTTTTATTTTTAATTTCTTTCCCTTGATTTTTGAAGGACCAGCTTCATCTTCTTTAACAGTAACTCCCAAATTCTCTGACAAACTACTTATCATCTTGTTGGTTTTCCTTAATGCCTTAGGTATCAATATACCTAGTTTGATTTTTTTCTTCACTTCTTCATAGGTGCCATATCGATTGACCCTCTTATCAATCAGTTTTTCTAACATACCTTCAATTTGTAGAGATGCAACATCAGTATTCATCTCATATCCCATTGGTGGTAACCATATGGTTCTTGGCTCTACAACCCTCACTATGCATGTGTTGGTATCAACTTCAAAACATATGGTATCCTTGTATTATTCCACTAGATGAGGTAGAATTCTAAACCTTTTATGCATTCTAGTTTAAAACTTTGAAAAGTAATCATTTATAATCATATCAAATTTATCTCCTAAACTTTGAATATACTCATTTATCTTGTAAATAACTAGTTTTTTCACTTTCCATACTACATCACCGACTGATGGAAATAATTTTTAAAAAGTAGAAAAATATACATACCAAAAATGATCTAAATTTTAGTGTGTTGGTATTTTCTTTCCTTATTGTATTCATATTGTCATCAATATGCTTCAATAAGATCTCACACAGATCTATCTTCACAATCTTGTAGGCTATATCCATAGCTCGACAAGGTACATTGTTTACTCGAGATGACTGAAAGTTTTGGTAGGATATTACATTGTATGCGAATCTCAGCTCAAGATCATCCACAATAGATAATTTCAAACCTCTTTCATCCCATTTTTCTTGTGTCAGATCACATAATTTGTTCTTTTCCATTTGTTTGTGTGATCTTGGTCTATCATCGATTGGATAACCTGTTACAATGTGTAACACATCCTTTGTGATCTTCACAACTACATCGAGCCACATGAATTGATCATGAACTTGACTCAACACTATTCTCATCCATTCTGACTTAAATACTATTGGTACATGCATGGAATGCACCAAACCCTTGGTTTCTAGGTGGGTATGCCCATCTTTCAATTTTCCATTAACTAATAGATTCCAGTAGGATGAATTGATATGAGCTTGTAAAATCTCCTCTATCTTGCAATGTATGAAGGTACAAATGTCTTCAATCAGAATTAATCTCAAAGGGATTGACGATAGAGCTCCCATCTTATCAATTTCATCGGCTATGGCTGGGGGCATCTTATACTTTGGATTGACTAGATCAATCTTCTCCACAACAACAAGATTTTTTAATTTTGGTGCCATTGCTTCACAGATTAATCTCTTGATGGTAGGGTTTCATTTGAATAATGACTTAGTTTCTCTTTCACAGCTTTGTAAAACACCAATAATTACTTGAATGCACTTGACAATAATAAGATTTGCTTGATTGATCACTTGGATGCTCTTATTAGTCTCATTTATGCATAGTGCTTCAAATACTCTCGAAAATGTAAGGTGAAAATGAAATGAAAAAGGGGTCAACTTATAGTTTTTCCTCGATTAAGGTTTCCAATAGTTATAATTTTAGCATTAAATGCTCTTTACCGACTCTCTTTTCACTGATTAGCAATTACACTTTCCTTTCACCGAATGGAACAAAATAACATATACTCTTATCGATCAAAATATGAAATGTCAACTTGACAACATATATCCAAATGCATCTAAATATGCTAATATGGATCTTTGCATGAATGTTAGGAACTGATTTAAGATAGAATTTTAGTTATCAACCCCTACACATACCTTTGACCAATTAGGTGAGGATAGGTGCACCCAATCTAGATGATGAGGTACCATCAATTGTTCTAAGTTCAGTTCCATCATCTGGATATTTTATTCTCCATGTTCTATTCATCTAATCTCTTATCTCTTCAACATTAACTTGAACAGTTTCACTTGATTATTCCTCAGTTGGGGCTTTTCCTCAGTACTTGCAGTCTTTGGATAGGTGACCTATTAGGAATGGGAACACTGAGAGGGGGGGGGGGTGAATCAATGTTCTATATAATTACTTTTTGATACTTGAAACTTAACTCAATAAATTAATTGTTGAACTGAATATTAAAGCATGTAAAGTAATCAACACATAACACATAACACCATATATGATTGTGGGGAAACCTTGGCTAAAGGAAAAACCCCAGTGGGAATTAATACCCACTAATAATTTTACTTGTGTATTATGAACCTGTTAATGCTCCTTAGCCTTGTTAGGAGCTATCATTACAATGCTTAAGTATAATAACCTTGTCAAGGGTCGACCTTTGTTAGGAGTCTTTTACAATTAACCCTGTTAGGGGTGAGGACACACTGTCCTAGAGCTCACTGCTCAAGTGGTGAAGGCTACAACCTTCTGAGTATTAGATACACACTATATCTGCAAGGTAAACTATTGCTATGACACTGCTTGTCTGATCAGTTCCTTTTGTGCGTTGATGCTTTAACCTCTTGTAAAGTTCTATATCATACTAACTACTATTTTCATGATTCTTCTCTACTTCTATCAACTCTATATCTCATATCATTCTCAAATACAAGGGCGCATATCTTGTTTATATGCGCAAACAAAACTATTCACTAAGTCAAACTATAACTAATTACATACAATGCTTCCAAATAAATTGGCTCAAGCGTGTTTACATAAAAATATATTTACATGTTTACAACATAAATACAATAGGTGCATAGACTTTACAAAACAATATTATAACCACTAACCAAAATACTAACAGTCGGCTCCATACTCTGTTCTGTTCTGTCGCTCACTATCTTTGTTACTTCAACTCATTGTATCTTCATCATACTAACTCATTTGATCATACTCTCTTAACCATAGCTTAATAACATAAAAAAAATCTTATCTTCCAGGGCGCATACCCAAACTCAGTCATACACATGTGCCCTGACATTCTATTCATTTGGTGCTTTACTGATTGTCCAATCTTCCATACTTAGCCATTTTTTTGATCTTCTAAGTTATGCGTTGACTCCAAAACTCCATATGACTTTGTTTCCATAATGAAAACACTAAATCATAGTCATATTCAATAGTATAGTCAGCTTTCCAACAATCTCCCCCTTTGTCATTAATGGCAACAAAGGAATATGGTGAAGTTACTAAACTGTATCTTACACAAAAACTTTCTAACATATACTCTATCTTATATCTCCCTTTTTACATCATATACACTATTCCATATTCTCCCTTCTACTATGTATTCTACTCCCCCTTTGAAATTAATGACAAAGGTGCTAAAAAATGAATCTACAAGTACTTACAAAGTGAGTACATCTGGATATGCAATCTTTAAGTTTTGGATCTCTTGCTGCCAAAATGCCTTCACTGCATTTACTGTTTGGAGATGGACGCACAAAGCATAAGTCAACTTCTCCATCTTCTCTAAATTTGAACTTAGATCTTGATCATATGTCACCATAGTGGCATTAATCTCTTTGATATTCTAATTTAGCACATCCAATGAGGGTGCAAGTCCATGTCTCAACTGAGCTTGCCTAGCCCTTATCTGAGCCATTTCTTTTTCTGCCTTCTCAATCTTATCCACTTGTCCTTGGTAGATATTGTTACACATGTTTACATCTATGGATTGATCTTCTACTGATTTTCTTACTGCTTCTATCATAGTTTCTGCTTCCTGAATCTTCTTTGAGAGGTTTGCAATTAGTTTGTCCTTATCCATACAATCAACTATTATCTTTCTTCCTTTAGTTGAAATCTCCTTCAATATAGCTTGACCAACCTTTAGTGAACTAAGGTCAACTACAAAGTTTTCAATGCCCCACCAAGGAACCCTTGGCTCAAGGACATCATACTCATTAAGTCATACACAATATATAATACTTTTTTTTCAATAAAGTAGCAGAACATAATCTAATTTGATTTATTTAATGTTACTAAAGGTCAAGAGAATAAAGAGATTAAACTACTTGTCTTGCTCAATTAACAAATTATTATTCTTGCATACCTGAATATTGCTAACTTTCTTTTACATGATGACCACCATGTCCAACACCTGTAACTACACATATGTCTAAACAACTAGATGTAAACATTAGATATATTATATTACAAATAAATGTTTTATTGATAACTTAGCTATGAGAATCATTATTAAGGAGTGAAATCATTGCATTATAAACTTAAAGACAAACCCTAAGGGACTGGACCTAAGCCTCGGGGGCTCATCATCGATGGCCTTGCCTACGTTCATGCTCAGAGACTTCGTAGTTCGACTCTCCCCATTCTAGACTATCTATTTGTAAAATCAAGAAAGCGGGTACGCAACCCTTTCTAGGGTCTTGTCCCCTAGACAGTTTTCCCTTCGGTTGCCACCCACTTAGGTGGAACAAGGAGAAATTCCTAGACTTAAAGTTGAAAACTTCATACAAATTTCATAACTCAAAAACATAGTTTAACTCACACTGATATAGTATTCATGAAACCTCCTTAATCATAGTATTTACTAAAGTTCCTTCCAAGCAAACATAGGAGTGAAATACATATATCCCACAAAGATATTGTCATGTATTTTATAATCACTAATAGCATCATCATAGAAAAATATACCTATGTAATCTCATGAAATCATGACATAGGCTTAAAACCTCTTCTATCTCTAACGGTAAACTTAGTTACGATGAAATCAAATCAAATGATTAAGAAGTTATCCATAATTAAAATAAGAATTATTAATACTACAAAGGACATGTTTACAAGTGTGCAACCATAACAATAAGAAACTACAATAAGACACAACATGCATATAATTATTAGAACAAACTTATATCAACTACCAAAAATGTGTAATACGAATAAGGGTACAAGTGAACACAATCCAATAAGTGTATGCACATGTATAAAATCTACAAAAGTATTCAAGAATATACAAAATGACCAAGAGAAAGATAGGAGCATATAAGGGGGTTGATCTCAAACTATGCTAACCTCATATATTATTACAAATAATATAAGTAGCCCCTAAATGAAACCCAAGACATCAATATTTACAACAATAAAATTAATATACAAGATAATATAGTCTCACATCTAGAGAGAATAATCTATATATATATATATATATATATATATATATATATATATATATATATATATATATATAGATGAGTACATATATACAACTTATTTAAATTCCGTAATACTTATGTGCATCTTTATGTAAATCTATGTCATCTAGTAACAAACACCTTTCATTCTAGTTCCTAATCATAAAGGGTTGTCCATTGGAGACCATTACACAAACTCTTACACACACACACACACACACATGTATCTCTAGACATACATCTAACCTTCTAGCGTCCACTATATCCTTAATAATTATACAAATTTGTCAACAACTTAGGAGATTTACTTATATATCTAATTGTATTTATTTTATTTTATTTTTAACAATTAACATTCGAAGAGTAATCACACATTTCTTGTTTCTATTTATATATTACAATAATAACTACTTCTATTTATTGTAAATAATAATAATGTATCTAAAAAAGAATATGAAAGAATGTCAATAGCCTATCTTTTACACCTAAAAGAATTGATTTTTACAACTAATAATATTTGAATATCTATTTATTTTATCCGATAATATTATACCTAAATTGGCAAACTAGTATCCTATAGTTCTTATCTATAATTGAAATAAATAGAACATTACATAAATAGTTAATATTACTAATTGGATCCAATCTTACCTTCATGCCAAGCTTTACCCGATCATCCCACGGCACTGAATGCAAATAGCTCTGCTGGAAATCTGTAACATTCATTCTGTATAGAGCCGTACTCAGTCCTTTATAACTTTCCAACCAGACTATATTTTGCCGATCACTCCGGTAAATTTATTCCAAACTAGGTTTTGTCAAACATATTTCAAAATCGTGAAGATCCAATGGTTAAATTTAAAGTTACGGTCTCTGTACCGAGACTGAAATTGACTGTCATAAAACAACATATTAGAGGCAAAAGTTTTATTCAATCCTCACATCACAGTCACAACCCAAATTCTAAATTTACTCATGTGAAAAAAATACATATGCTTATCAATATCTGAAATTCCATTCACTTGTAGTGCATTTCAACCTATCAGTTTCCTTTCTTTATAAAGGAAACCAAAACATATGACAGTACTCCATTAATGATGAGTTCTCCAATCAATTTCTACTAAACATTAATAAGAGATTCTTGATTTCGAACAGCAAGAGATATAAAGCAAAAGACATCACGAAATCTGAAATTATATTAATATTACACTTCATTAACACATAATATCGATGGCTCTCCTCTAAACTTGTCTCCTGTCCTCTATGTCACCCCCCCCTCCTGTGTTTATTTCTTCCATTTGATATAGTTGTTTTCAGAAAACTGAAACGGTTCCATAACCAACAGATTTCTTCCTATGAATAAATTTGATTAATCTTTTTGTCAAAAAGGTTATTGAGAGATCTTCAAATTAATTAACAAACTATACTTTTAGTCTTATCTATTTAATTCCTCATACGTAGGATTATCTTAAGTTATAGTTAAGATTCTTTACTAAGGAATAAGATTCCTTAACCTAGTTATTTATTTATTTTTATTTTTATAATGATAGCTTAGTTTTCCTTTTCTTTATTTTATTTATTTATTTTATTGTAAAATTCATTTGTATAATAATGTTCTTATGATCTTTTTGATAAAAGAATATAATAAAATAAATAAAGCTTTTATTTTATAATCAAAATATTTAAAATATGTAAAAACTATTTAAAATTATATATATGTATTTATTTATTTTTAAATACATAGAAAAATAATAAAGATCTTTTTTATCAATAACATATTTAATTTAAAAATATTTATTATATTTCTTTTAGATTTGTAAAGTGAAATATTACATAAATGAAATTACATTGTTTGTAATTCACAACATTTTAAACTATATATTTATGAAAGTCATACAACCACATATATTATTTATATATTTACGTCTATGCATATTTACGTCTAGAAACATCAACTAACAATTTACTATAAGTGATGAAAGGTTTACTTACCTTTTTAGTTCCTTACCGAATATGAATTAGAGGAGCACTACACTATCAACTCATTCAATCTTTTCTTAAGATATTTTTCTTCTGTAACCTTGGATGTTGATTCTTCTAGGCTTGAGAAGTTTTCTTTGAAACTTGTTATGATGGAGTTGACATCATCTACTAAATGTATACTAGACACTTTCTTGTCTTTAGGCAGTAAGCTATTTAGGATGTTGATTCATTCAAAAAATAATGGATTCCTCATTACTTGTTTCTCCTTTTCCTTCTCCATTGCTAGCACACTGATCTTAATCAGGTCTTCTTCTCCCCATGAATCTAGACTTTTTGTGTTAGGGGTCAGACTTGACAACAATGAAATTGAGGGCTTAGGGGTAAGGAGTGAACTTTGACTAACATCCATTACCTCAGTCTTTACATTTAATATAACTTTAATAGATGGCTCATCTGTAGGTTCATCTTCCTTCTCAATTTTAGCTTCATCTTCTTTCTCACTTTCATGTCCAGTCAGGTCTTCAACTTGAAATTCTTCTTGCTGCTTAGGTGAATTATCACCACATAGAATTTCAGCCTCTTCTGTAATTAAAAAGGCTCCCTCAAAATTTTCTAATTATTTATTTGTGGCCGCCATTGATATCTCTACATTATCAATCATAATTGTGTCATCTTTTGTTCTAGGCATGGGCAGAGACTCCATTATTTTAGAAGGCATTGTCACTGTGGGCGGTGAATCCTGCGGACCTATTATAGGTGCATCACGGATCTTTGACTGCTTGAATTTCTTAGAGGGGACTTGTGTTACAGGTGCAGTAGGAGGATACATGTGTCTGTCTAAGAACACCTTCTCAAATGCTTTTTCAGTTTCCTTTTCTACCAATTCATAGTCCTTGTTCATGATCTGTAGAGTTCTCAGCTTGGTTCTAAGGTGCAGATTCACCAAATCCAACAACAATATTTTCTCTTCAATTGAACATACAAGGAGGCTTTCATCCAGTATCTTCTCCCTTATTCTGAAGTCTTCCTCTATAGCCTGTCTCTTAAAAAATTCTAAGATGTTCCACACACTATCCAAAATGACTGTCTTAAGTTCCAAGACTATCTTCTTGAACTTAATCATATGTTTTATGATCATACCATGGATCTTAGATTTATCAATCTCACTATATTTATCATAGAACTTCCCTATTTGATCAATTCTTCCTTCATCTACTATCCTAGTTTTCAACACTTCAAGATTCAGTTTGAATCCTACCTCAGGAGGTTCTTAAGTGTTCTTCCTTTGACTTCTAGTTGTCCTAGAGGATGGATGGCTTGTATCGATCTTCTTCTTCCTCTTAGGCATCCTTCTATATGTAGGAGGTGGTGTGGACTCCAAATCAATTGTATCTGTGGGTGTAGGAGTATTCTCTTCTATCTTTTTCTACTTCTCCTTAGGATCATCAGATTTCTCTATTTTCACTTTTGAAGAGGGTGCACTCTCAAGTTGCATTACAATCTTGGCTTCCCTTGCCTTATCTAGGTCAGCTTGAGTGACACCATGAATCTCTAGTATCTCAGAGGTGATTTTAGATGCTTTCCTCTTGGTCATAGCACTGTTCAAGACTGCATCTACTTGTCTTGTCTTCTCCTCATAAGTGCCCCATCTTGGCTCATTAGGATCCTTGGGTGCTAACAGTAGGACTTATGCATATGCTTCTAGAATATGTTCTTCCACTTCATAACCAAGTGGATGGATCCACTTAGTCCTAGGATCTATAGCTTCCATACATGTTATACCGGTCTCAACCATGAAACAAATGGTATCCTTGTACTTCTCTACTATGCTCTCAGGTATCCTAAAACTTCTTTGCATTTTGATTCTAAATTTTTTTATTTATAATTCCATGAAGTCCCCCAAGGTACTCTCAGCTGATGCCTTGAATGAGATTTGAGGCATTATAGGCAAGCTCTTATCAAGGTAAAGATCTGATACTTTACCAACTATATGAAAGTACATATAGATGATTAGTGATCCAAACCTAAATATATTACTCTTGTCATGTTTGATAGCCCTAATATTATCCATCAACTATGCGCGCAAGATCTCACACAAGTTGAGCTCTCCATCTTCCTTCATAATCCTGATGGCTGCTAAAATAGTGGTTGTGGACACACTATTTACCCTATTTTCATGTTGAAACTTATAACCTAGTATCGTAGACATGAGTTTGATATATTTCTCCTCAATTGGATCAATTATCATCTCGCGCTTATCACTATGTGACTTACAAGCCTGTTCTACTAGTTTCCTAACATCCTTGCCAATAGGAAGGATGGCACCGGTCTTAGGTAGTCCTTTCATTCCATGAATGAGATCAGAAGTGATGTGAACTGGAACTTATCCTATCCAAAATAGGTCATCATGAATTATTCTCAATAGGATCTTAATCCATTTAGATTCATAGAATTTATATGCTGTTGCATACTCAATACTAGGGTTATTTTCCAACTGTGCGAACTCATCCAGGAATGTCTTGTCAGGTTTCATCATTGTCTCTAAGTGAAACTTTATCCTATCCAATCCTATTGGTTCCTTTTTGTAGTAAATGTATGTGCATATGTCTTATACATGCATTACTCCTATCAGAGTCCTAGAGAATACTCCTTCTAGGTCATCTAAGACTGACTTGAAGGGATGCTTCTTAAAGATATATCTCTTCCTTTTAGCAACATCAAAAATAACTGGAGTAGCCATAACTTACTTGATTAATCACTTCAAATATGTTTCCAAGGGTTTCTAAACCATCACGTCTGAACTAGGGCTTCACAACAAACTTAACTTCCTTTTGCTAAAGAAATCAACTGCAATCTCCCAACACAAACTGCTTTGATCTCCTGTGCTCTCCAAAGTCTTGAATTCAAATGTAAATGTGTGACTAATGGATCTTCGATGACTTTAAATTAACTTTCCACCATTAATGCTTTCCATGTAAACACAAAATGCAATAGAGAATTCTATTCTTCATCTCTACTATCAATTAGGTAGTGCACTTTGGCATATTGCATCAACTAGTCTCCAAACAATTATAACCAAGGGTGCATACTTTGAGGGTGAGTATACCAGCTGCGTAGGGGTCTAGAGCTAATCTAGCTCCCCCTATGACCATAAGGGTCATTCATCTAGAATTAGAGGGTGCTTCCATTGCAGATGCATCCAATATATATCAACCTTATCCTTCTTTACTTCTACCCAAATCAAGCTCGCATCTTCTGTAGCTTTCACAAACTTGACTTCTCCTGATTCATCCAGAATTGATCCTTGAGACTTATTAGGGCTTAATTATTTGTGCTTTTGATCTGCAAAACTCTGAGATGTGTCCAGCTTTGTTAGAAGCATGACAACTAACTGGATGCCTTATATTCCTTGGTGCATTGATGTGAGTTACCATACTACACTGTCTAGCTATATGACCATTATAATTACATATATGACATGTAATGTTCTGAGGAATTCTAACATTCTACTGTGGATGACTTCTCTTATTTTTATGAGTTTGATTTATTTGATTTGATCTACAATTCATAGCTCTATGACCAAACTTATTTCATGAATAATAGTAACCATTGAAAGGTCTTACCTCTTTACAATCTCTTGCTATATGACCATGCTTGTTACAGGCATAACAAGTTTTATTTACTAGCTTGCGCTCATCTTTAGATGGTTCTTATTTAGCTTCAATATGATCTTCAATCTTTTTGGCTTCTGTAGATTCTTTTGGTGCTTTCATTCTTTCTTGCATGTCATTGATTTGATTTTGTGCTTCATTGAATCCAATACCAAAGGCATCTCCTTTAATCTTCTGTGCATACAATTGTGACTCTATTAAATCCTTGCTTGTGTGAAATTTGTCAATATGATTCTTTGGTTTAGTCAATTCAAATTCCACCTACTTCTTGGTGTTCTCTAACTCCAAGATTTTCATGTTTTCTTGCCTCAATTCTTCATCCAATTGCTTGTTTTATTTGACCTATTCTTCATAGGCTTCTTGATTGTTTAATAGCTTTTCATCCAACTCTTCAATCTGATCCTTCAGAGATGTGTTTTCATCATTCAGATTTTTGACCATTTTCCCTAAATCACTGTTAGAACAATCCTTCAAATATTTTCTCAATTTCTTGATGAATAGTTGAGAACCACTAACCTTTAGTTTCAGTTCTTCAATTTCTTTCTCAGATCTATCAAGATCTTCAAGAGCTTCTTCAAAATTATTCTTCAAATGTTTTACTTCTTCCAAACCCATGATCTCCTCAAGTGGTTAAACTTTTCTTTAGAGGACCAAATCTATGATACCAATTGTTAGGACTGGGAATACTGAGAGGGGGGGGGGGGGGTGAATCAATGTTCTATATAATTACTTTTTGATACTTGAAACTTAACTCAATAACTTAATTGTTGAGTTGAATATTAAAGCATGTAAAGTAATCAACACATAACACCATATATGATTATGGGGAAACCTTGGCCAAAGGAAAAACCTCAGTGGGAATTAATACCCACTAATAATTTTACTTGTGTATTATGAACCTGTTAATGTTCCTTAGCCTTGTTAGAAGCTGTCATTACAATGCTCAAGTACAATGAACTTGTCAAGGGTAGGACCCTGTTAGGAGTCTTTTATAATTAACCCTGTTAGGGGTGAGGACACACTTTCCTAGAGCTCACTGCTCAAGTGGTGAAGGCTACAACCTTCTGAGTATCAGATACACACTATATCTGCAAGGTGTACTGTTGCTATGACACTGCTTGTTTGATTAGTTCCTTTTGTGCGTTGATCCTTTTACCTCTTGTAAAGCTCTCTATCATACTAACTACTCTTTGCATGATTTTGATCTGCTTCTATCAACTATATATCTCATATCATTCTCAAATACAAGGGCACATGTCTTATTTATATGCACAAACAAAACTATTCACTAAGTCGGCCTATAACTAATTACATACAACACTTCCAAATGAATTGGCTCAAGTGTGTTTACATACAATTAGATTTATATGTTTAGAACACAAATACAATAGGTGCATAGCCTTTACAAAACAATATTACAACCGCTAACCAAAATACTAACAGTTGGCTCCATATTCTATTATGTTTTGCCGCTCATTGTTTGTGTTACTTCAGCTCGCTATATCTTCATCATACTAACTCATCTGATCATGCACTCTTAACCATAGCTTAATAACATAACAAAAATCTTATCTTCTAGGGCACATACCCAAACTCATTCATACGCACATGTGCTAATGCTTTGTTCATCTGGTGCTTTACTAACTGTCTAGTCTTCCATACAACCATTTTTCTGATCTTCTAAGTTATGGACTGACTCCAAAACTCCATATGAATTTGTTGCCATAATGAAAACAATAAATCATAGTTATATTCAATAGTATAGTCAACTTAACAACATGACCAACCTTGTGACAATGAAAACAATCCATTCTAGAGTTTCTCCATGACCTTCTATTGTTCCTTCCATGCATCAAAATACAATTTGTAGCTATGTGTACAAATGTCAAACATGTAATTCTTGTATTGTAGTCCCATGGTATAGTTGATCCTTGTCAGTTGTTTGTAGAATCCTATTGGTTAGGGACCCATTTCACATTCTTCCTTTGTGATCTATATTCTTTAGACTTGTGACCATACTTATTGCAATTATTGTAGTAACCATCGAATCTTGGCTTCCTTGAATTATTAGCAATCCTTGATCTACACTCAAATGCTTTATGTACATACTTATTGCAATTGTAAAAATAACCATTAAACTTAGGAATGCTTAGTGGATTACCTCTTTTTCTCCTATAGACATTAGATGTATGATCTGGTTTCCCACAATGATAGAAAGTGGGCATCTTTATCTTCGGTGGGGTAGCATTAGCTCAGTTGGCTATTTGATTTGAGGACTCTCCCTTCTTGGTAGTATTGTTTGCATTAAATCCAAGTCCAGAAGTATCTCTTGGTTGTCTTTGACCTCTTAGTTATTCATCCAATATTCTTAGTGTTTCGTCATTCCTTTTCAAGATTTCATTTGCATCCTTTTCAGATTTTAGTTCTTTCTTCAGATTTTCATTCTTCAATCTCTTCAACTTTCCTTGTAATTTCTTAATTTGCACTGACTATTTGATTTTTCATGTTGTAGTGATTTTGTGTCAACCTCTGTATCTCCACATCTTTCTCATTCAGCCTTGCATTCATTTTTATTCTCTCATCTTCAACCATTCTTTTGTCATCTTCATCTTTTCTCTTTTTTTCCAGGACTTCAGACATCCTTACCGATTGAGCTTCTTGTTCTCTTTTCAATGATTTTATTTGATCAGTTAGGTTTTTGTTCTTTTCAGTTAGTTCTGAGATAGCCACTTCAGATTCATTAGATATACTTCCCTCTGATTGTTCTTCAAGTTCATCAACCCGATCTTATGTATCCTTTAGTTGATGTGAAAGTTCCATTCTCTTGGTAAGTGAATGCTTTAGTTTCCTCCTTAGTTCATCAATCTGGTCATTTTCCATCTTTAGCTCCATGTTCATAATATCAATCACTTTTTCATACCTATAGCTTTCCATCTCTTTAGATCTTTCCTCTCAAGTGGTTAAACTTCTGAACAAGAGACCTTTTCTCTAATGCCGATTGTTGGATTAATTTATGGAAAGGTAAGTATTGAGAGGGAAGGCATGAATTAGTACTCCAAAAACTTTTATGTAACTTATTAACCATTCATCGAATTCATAACTTTTCATATAACAACATAAAAACATGTAAAAAATATCATGAAACATAACTCATAACACCATGATTTTTGGTCTTGCAAAAATCCTTGTTAGAGGGAAAAACTACAGTGGGGATAGCACCCACAACACTTCAGTAGTGCAATAAAAATCTTGCTCAGTTAGAGATAAAATGTTAGCTATTTCTGATAGCTTACCCTATTAAGATTATTAACCATGTTAATGTTGATCCCTAAAGTTTTGTTTTTGATTAGTTTCTTACACTTAGTCATTTTCTAGGCAATGTTGGTCGGTCATCATTGTGACCGAGTCATCATGTATAGGCCGAGTCATGTATAATGCACATTTACCGAGCAGTAGTCACTACCGAGTAAAATAGTGGTCACTAAGTACTTTTGTATTAATCGAGTCAGCTTTTTTTGAGTTATGTAAAGAAGACAATGCCTAGCACCAGAGTATAAAGAATAGTGGTTGCCGAGTTCCAGAGATATCCAATGCCGAGCAAGCCAAAATTGACATATGTGTTTGTAAAGGCACAAACACTTAGGTAAACCATTTTGGCCGACATTTATATTTTATTTACTATTTTTTGAGGGAATCATGAAGGTGATTACACTCTTATATTGTAATAATTAATACCTATATAATATATGGAACCAATCAGAATTAGGGAAAGGTTAAGTGACAAAATGAGATAATCTAGATCATAGATCTTAAATCTTGGAGAAAGTTAATTGTTTATTTAAGATGTGGTCTAAACCCTAAAATGATGTATGAGAGGAAGGAAGAAGTGTGACAGAGAGAATATCTTCAGAATAGTGAACTATTTTGATAGAGTTTAGTGACCGAGTATAACAGAGCTAAGTAGTGAAGATCAAAATAGAGATATATACTTGATAGATGAGATCAAATCTATACTAGAAGGAGAAGATATGTAATCAACATCACAATGCAAACTAAAGGATCAGGTATTGAGACATTCTAACAAGTGTATCAGAGTAAATCTTTTAATAGACTAGTTTTGATAAACCTTAGTAAATCTCTTAACCAAGTGCTTACTTAGTTATAAGTCTTAAATCCTTTTGCAAGGTAGATTGTATTAATCTTAAAGCTCTTAACATGGTAGAACCCTCATAGGGTAGATCATATTTTGTGATCAAATTTGTAGCCCTAATAGGCAAAATTTATACTGCAGTAGTGAAGATTTGTGGGTGTCATCCCAACCCTAGTTTTACCTTTTAAGGGTTTCTGGGTAACTAAAATTGCTGTGTTATGCTTATTTTGATGGGTGATTCTTAGCTTATTAGATTCATTACATTGCTCAGTTTTATGTTAATGCTATGCAAAGTTTCATTTATGTTAAAATGGATAAATAAGTGATATCTGATTCATCCTTCCCTCTTAATATCATATTTTCCTAATAGATTTCCAACAATTGGTATCAGAGCTCTAGTCTCTTATTAAGTCTAACCACTTGTGATATAAAGATCTTGAGATGGAGGTTTATAAGTTGGGAAAAATCATAGAGAATTAGAAGATTAACATTCATCTTGCATTACAATAACTTGAAGCAGCCAGCAAAGAACTGAAGAAATCCTTAAGTAGAAGAAGAGAAATTGCTATTCAACAAAATGAAACACAATATCAAGAAGAAGACACTACTGGACTATTTGATAGTGGGAACTCTACAGAAAGTGACAAAGCCATAAAATAAATACTGGAGAAAAACAACATCATGAATGAGGACATAAAAAATCTGAAGAGAGAACAAGAAATTCAATTCGTGAGATTCTGTGAAGTAGTTGAATAGAAAAAGAAAGCTGAAGAAAACAAGACAATGGCCAAAGAAGATAAAAGACAAATATCAATGAGACTTGATAAAAAGAAAAATGACATGCAAAGGTTGTCAAACAATCAACTAGACATGGAAAATCAACTACTATTGGTTAATCAAGAATTGGATAGGAAAGATGTGGAACTCACCAATCTGAGATCAGAAAAAAATCAACCAAGGAATGAATTGAGAGCTGAAAAGGAAGTTAATGAAAGGATGAACAAGCCTAACAAAGCTGAAAGATACTTTGAAGAGCTCTTAAGGTCAGCTAGAAGATCTAGTGATACATCTAGACTTGGACTTAATGAGTAATCATCATCCACTAAGGAAGGAGAATCATCAAAGAGTGGAGAGAAAAGAAGTGCTAAATCAAAGAACAAAAAGCCTACATATCGTCACTATGGAAAGCCAAGGCATAAAACCAACATCTGCAGAAGCAAACATGGTAAGTCTGATCCTAAACCTTGTTGGAAATTTGGTTGAGGTATGTACATAGATGTTTTCATTATGGCAACATATGTTCTCTATAAAGATCGCATAAGCTAGGAAGTAAGTATAGAAGATCGCAGACAAAAATTGTCTAAGTATGAAATAGTGTTTTTGACAGAGCACCTGATACAGTTTGTTTTGGCGATGTTCATTGGAGCATGATCAGAGTTTGTGTAGTTGAACTTAGGCTCTATGGTGTCTAAGGATACCCCATCTCAGTGCGCAAAAGAGTAAGGATAGTATAGACAAAGTTATGACTATTTTACGGATGACAGAGTACAACCAATAGAGCAGTTTTGAAGATAGAATTAGTAAATGAATTAAGGGATTATTTTTCTTGTCAAAATAATGACTTAATTTTATAAAGAGATGACATCCTAGATGTTTACTCTTGGATAAAGATATGCAAGCCAGTAAGAGAAAGATATTATGTTTCTATCTTGTATAAATAAAGATGTACCAAACATACTTGAATGTAACATGTAATATATGTAACTTGTGATAGCAGGGAAAGTTGTTGATGCGAAGCTGTAAGCAGTACCTTATTGTAATCAGTTAACATTTTCATTACTTGTTTGGGTAGTGAACTCATCTGGTAATCAGGTTTTGTATCTACAACTCCTAACAGGGTTGAGGCTTCTAACAAGGCCTATAGTCCCTTAACCAGGACTGAGATACTATATGATTGTAACAGGCTCCTAACAGGGTCAACATCCTTAACCAGATATCTTTTGATTAGTGGATCTTTGTGGGTACCATCCCCACTGGGGTTTTCCCTTGGCCAGGGTTTCCTCGAGAACATATGATGTGTTATGAGTTCTTTACATTTACTGCTGTGTATGCTATATAGTTTCTTATGCTTTGTATGCACTAAAGTAATCTATTATATCCATAAGTGGGCAAAAGTAAAAGTTTGTGAAATACTGATTCACCCCCCCCTCTCAATGTTTCCTATTTCTAACAATTGGTATCAAAGCATAGTTACTCAGAGAAGAAACATTCAAGGAAAGCCTAGTAGCTTGAGTAAGATCTCTATGGATATGGATCAATTACAGAAGAATCTTGAAGAAACTCTTGAGAAAATTGATATGCTTACTGATGAAAGAAACACCTTGAAAAGAAAGTATGATGATGCAAAGAGTCTCATTGACAAATTGAAAGGTAAGATAGAAGATCTAAAATCTGAGAAGGAATCTGAAATTCTAGTTGAAGATTGTGATGATTTAGAAAAAGAAAATGTGATCCTTAAACATGAATTGAAGATAGCAAATCTGAAGCTTAGCTTGAAAGATGGAAATGAAAATTTAAGATCTAAGAATGAAAACTTGAAGAATGAAAATGAAGATCTGAAATCTAAACTTGGCAAGGTAACGTCCGAATTTGATAAAGTCAAATTGTAGTATGATGAACTTGAGAAATACAACAAAATTGTGAAAGGTGAATTGACTCAATCCAAACAACAACTTGAGAGGTTATATTCAAATAGTGAAAAGATTGATAAGAAAGTATCTTATGGAAAACCATTCTATGACAAAATTGGTCTTGGATTTAACATATTGAAGATAGTTAGTGAAAGCAAGAAACCATATCTGAATGAATTTGAAAGCAGTGAAGAAAAGAAGTTAGATGAGAACAAATCAGAAGAATCACCAAAGCAAGAAGAATCACCAAAGCAAGAAGAACCACTGAAGCAAGATGAATCATCCAAAGGTATGCAAAGAGAATTCAAAGGTAGATGTTTTCCTTGTAATACTATTGGTCATATGAAGAGAGATTGTACAGGTAAATAATTCAAACCTCTTAATGGTTATTGCTATAATTTTCATGGTTTTGGACATAGAGCTATTGAATGTAGAAGATCTAAAGTTATTGAAAATAATTACAATAGTAGAATGTTTAAAAATACTAACAATGCAGATCAGAGATCAACTGAAGACATGAAAAGAGGAAATGGAATAGTATGTTTCAGATGCAACAAAATTGGACATATTGCTAGAAATTGTAGGACACAAATCAATCAAGAAACACCTAGATATGGAACCAGTGGAATCACTTGTTAGATATGTAATAAGATTGGACACACAAAAAAATATTGGAAAAGTGAGACACTATCAGTCCCACCTTTGGCATCTAGTGCAGAACCTATTCAAGTTAAGGTAAAGGTTGAAGAACCTGTGAAGGAACAAGAAATTAGTCAGACACCAAGCAAAAGAATGAAGGCAAGTGCTTCAGGACTGGGTAAAAGGCATAAAACAATTGTTCCACCAGTACCTAGAAGAGTTGTAGAGTTAAAAGATGATGAAGTGACAATAAAGAAGAAATTATGGAAACCAAGGATAGAAAGAGTTAATGAAGATATAATGCAGCATGGAGACTTTACCAAAATGAATAAATACTATGATTTATATGGATCTTCTAACAGATTAAATCTTGAGAATGCAATGGTTACACATATGATTTTGGCAAACAAGAAATTTGATACTATTCATGGAAAGATACCTGAAGATTTGTACAGTAGACTTGTGAGAAGGAAGATGAGAGCATAAGAAGAAGATACTAAAATTAGAGAGAATGTGATTAGGTAGTTCTGTGAGATAAGAGATGATGACCACCTTAAACAGATCCTCAAGCCACTTGAAACCCTATTAAGAACCAAAAGAAGAATTATACAAATAATGGGAGGTCAGTATGAACAAGTGAAGACTGAAACTAAATAAGCAGTTGTGCAAGTGCTAGCAAACTTGGTAGCAGGAAAAGATAGCAAAGATCAATTAGTTGCAGAACCAGTAGAGAAATAGAGTTTAGAACAAGCAGAGGTAGCATCAGAGGTAGTTGAAGTTGAAGATATTCCTTCTTCTTCTATAAACATTGGCATAGAATCTATGGACATTGAAGGAACAAAGGTTACTTTAGATTCATATGATGCGGTACTCAATAGTTTGGACAACATTGTTGAAAATTTGGATTTGGGAGAGCAAGGAAAGAATATTGAAACAGAGACTACTCGAACTAAAGTGCAAATGGACACAGAGGCCCATACACCTATTGAACCACAAGAAGACATCAGTCTTACTCCTAAGACTAGAATAGAGAAATGAACATGTACATTGTTTGAATATTTTAGCAAGGAAGTTGATGACGATGATCAATAAGAGTTGATCACTTCTTTGAACAAAATTATTGGTAAGAATAAGAAAGTTAAGAATTTGGAAGGTAGTTTGAAAGATTTGACTAAGAAACTACAAAGTGTGATATCTACAAAAGTCTTTGATTCAGATCCACTTGAAAGAGCAAAGATGGTAATAAAATCTTTTGATGTTGAGTTCACTAATTTGATTGATATTGCTAAGGTTAAGGCTCAGGTAGCTTATGAAGCTGAGATGTTGCAGAACATAAGTCAAAATATCAAAAATGACATTGACAACCTTGACAGACATATTAAGAACTTAAGGAAACATCTTGAGTCTAGAAAATGTTTGTACATTCAGTGTACAAAATCTAAAAATATTTTAATTGAGGAAGAGAAGAAGATAAAAGAGAAGCAAGATGAAATTGCTGTAGAGACAAACTCTTTGGCCAGCCTAAACATAAAGATTAGTTCAGTTGAGAAAAAGATCAGAAAATTATGTGATGAGATAAGGACTTTGAATGATGAGAAGAACAAGAAAATTATCAGAATAAACATCTTGAGAGAGCATGTCTCAATCAATTTGACTATAATAGAAGAGCAGCTAGAAGAATGTCTTACTGCTAAGACATCATTTTAGAAATTCAATTTTGAATCCCTTCAAGCCTGTCAGATTGCAACATACGGATTGAGTACTTTACTCAATGTAGCAGAATCGATAGAGAAGGCATGGGAGAAAGTTTTTGAGGCTTGGAAGATAGATTTTGCAGACTGTGTTGCAAGCCTACCGGCTTTGCAATAGGATAGTAAGGTAAAATTTTTGACATGATTTTGTATATCCCTTTCCACCCTTTATTTTGTCATTGTTGTCAAAGGGGGAGAGATGCTTAGAAAATTGTCTATATGATAAGTAAGGATACTCATATGGGGAGTTCTATGAAGTATTATGAAGTGTTATAGATTATGTGTATATTGAGGAGATATAAGGATAGTATACTTATATTATACTATGGCCACAATTTTGATACAAATTTGGAGATTTTGACTTATACACTTAGCCAATTTTCTCATATGTTGCCACCAATGACAAAGGGGGAGATTGTTGGCAATTTGGCTGAGGTATGTACATAGATGTTGTCATTATGGAAACATATGTTCTCTATAAAGATCGCATAAGCTGGGAAGTAAGTATGGAAGATCGCAAACAAAAATTGTCTAAGTATGAAACAATGTTTTTGATAGAGCACCCGATATAGTTTGTTTTGGCGACGTTCATTGGAGCATGATCAGAGTTTTCATAGTTTAACTTAGGCTCTATGGTGTCTAAGGATACCCCATCTCAATGCACAAAAGAGTATAGATAGTACGGACAAAGTTATGACTATTTTACCGATGACAGAGTACAGTCGACAGAGCAGTTTTGAAGACATAATTAGTAAATGAATTAAGGGATTATTTTGCTTGTCAAAATAATGACTTAATATTATAAAGAGATGACATCCTAGATGTTTAATCTTGGATAAAGATATGAAAGCTGACAAGAGAAAGATATTATGTTTGTATCTTGTATAAATAAAGATGTACCGAACATACTTGAATGTAACATGTAATATATGTAACTTGTGATAGCATCAAAATTTGTTGATGCGAAGCTGTAAGTAGTACCTTATTTTATCTACAACTAACATTTGCATTACTTGTTTGGGTAGTGAGCTCATTTGGTAATCAAGTTTTGTATCTACAACTCCTAATAGGGTTGAGGCTTCTAACAAGGCCTATAGTCCCTTAACCAAGACTGATACACTATATGATTGTAATAGGCTCCTAATAGGGTCAACATCCTTAACTAGATATCTTTTGATTAGTGGATCTTTGTGGGTACCATCCCCACCGGGGTTTTCCCTTGGCTAGGGTTTCCTCGAGAACATATGATGTGTTATGAGTTCTTTACATTTACTGTTGTGTATGCTATTTAGTTTCTTATGCTTTGTATGCACTAAACTAATCTATTATATCCATAAGTGGGCAAAAGTAAAAGTTTGTGAAATACTGATTCACCCCCCCTCTCAATATTTCCTATTTCTAACAAACCTAAATTTAATGGACATTGTTTTAACTATAAGAAACATGGACACCAGGCACAAGAATGTAGGACAAAGGTCAGTAACCCACCTACCTCACCAAAATTTCAAGGACATTGTTTCAATTGTTAGAAATATGGACATAGAGCATTTGAATGTAGATCAAAACCCAAATGGTCATCAAATCAATAGATTAAGTCACCTAAGAAGGGTAACACATACAATTGGGATTACAACACTTGGTACGGTTTTCATTACTGTGGAAAATATGGGCACATTGGAGAAAATTGTCTGAAGATTCATTTTAGGGGTAAATCCAAGAGTTGGATGAATGGAAGTATGGTATGCTATAAATGCAATAAGATAGGTCATCTAAAGAAAGATTGCAGAACACCCATACCGAGAAATGATAAAAGCAAGAATGAAGAAAGCATTGAGCAAATGAGAAATCAAATGAACAAAACTTGGAAGAAGAAAGAAGAGGAAAGCAGTAGTGAAGCCAGTGCACCTAAGGTCACCCAATCTAATTGATCAGGTGATCACACCAATTCAAACTAAGAAAAGAAGGTATGCATGGAATTGAATCCTATAATGTTTTAATCTTACATCAGTTCCTAACATATGATTGAGAAAAAGTCCATATCTGCATAGATTAAGATGCATTAGGACAATTTTGAGAAAAGTGCAACAATTCATATTTGATGCCGAGCATCAATATTTCAGTCTATAGTGACCGAGTCACTAATGTTTTCTGAGTACCTGTGATAGTCGAGATGTGATGTACACCAAGCTGTAATCGAATGGTTGTATCGACCGAGCTTATGTTGACCGAGTTTAACATGAGATTGATGAGACAACTGTATCTCACCTAGAAAGTGTACAAATCATTAAAGAAGCCCTACTTCAACCATTTGAAGTCTATAAAGTGAGAAGTTACCATTTATTTAATTTTTACCAAAAAAATGAGAATTTCTAAGAGAAATTCAGAGAGCGAGTAACCAGCGTGATTAGTGCTAAGTGCGATTTCATAAATCTTCACAGTGTGCCATCGAAAAAACATCTGAAGAACATTTGTGTAAGGTACTTTACCAAGTAAAATATTTTCAATACTTTAATCCTTATGTTGTGAGACATGGCATCATCATCATTAGTTGCAATAAAGAAGTAAGGAAAGGAGGTCTTTAATGTTCAATTAGTGAGGAATGAGGCATGTAAGCCATAGAAGTTTCAGGCTGTTCTAGAAAGTGCGATCATGGGAGATCTTACTGGAGCCCTATCATCAATTCTAAAGAATATTATAATGATAAATGAAATGGTCATGCTACATGTGCAAGATTGGAGAAATTGGTGATTATGAACTTAGAGAAGCATATGAGAAACTATGCAGCAATGGGGTGTTGAAGCTAGAATACTGGAAGGTTGCCGAGCAAGGGTTAGTTCATGCCCTTGACTTTCCACAAAATTTCAAAGTAGAATGGATTAAGATTGTACTAAGCAGAGTACATGACATGAAAATATGGTTGGAGGATGGACCAGTCCAAATCACCAATTATATGATTCACTAGGTAAATGGATACCCTAAACTCCCTAGAAAGAAAACTATGAGATGTCAAAAAAAGAGGAAATTCAAGAAAACACACAAGTAGTATGGAATAATCATGACATGACTAATTATACTATCATCAATTTAGAAATTGAGTTTGTAGTAAGGGTGATAGCACACAAATTCTATCTGTCAAGTTGGTTGGATAGTGTCCCATGCATGGCAGTGGATCAACCTTGGAAAATAATTAAGAAGGATCACACCTATGACCTTGTCAAGCTCCAATGGACACAACTTGCTGAGAACCTTACATCAATTCAGAAAGTAAAGAATTCAATGTGTAAGTTTGGTTCCTTACTTGTTTGTCTATTCTTCTATATTCAGAAAAGTTTGCTGACTGTTGGGGGAGTAGTATGGGATAAGAGTAGGCCAGTGATAGTTTAGATAAATGATTTTTTTAGTCAAATGGGTGATAACTTTGAAAGCATTATGGAGAATTATTTTGTAGAATTTAAGAAGAAAATGAGGAAGAGAAGTAGGATTCATGTATCCTTAGTAGAGAAATACAATCAGGATATATGCTTCCTAGTTGACACTGACCTCAAATATGCTCAAGCTATAATACTGAGGGTATCATGGCTAATGTCATTACCTTATGAGGTAAACATTGATGAAACAACAACAACAATCATAACTTTTCTAGTTGGGGAAATTGATAAGAAGGCTACCTATTTTGGAACATATGAGGAAGCGAAGGCTAAGATAACCATGGGACTGAATTTTGCTACCATGGAGAGAAAGAGAAAAAAGACAGTGAAAAATATAGAAAAGATGATAGGAGAAAGAGAGGTAGATGCACCTTTAGAATTGACTCAAGGATTAGGAGAAGATAAATCAAGTGATTCTATCGAAAGTGAAGAGGAAGATAAAGTAGTAGAGAAGAAAGGCAAGAAGGCACTAGTTGCCGAGCCTATGAGAAAAACAATGCAAAAACCTAAGCCTATCTCCCCACCAGTACTTAGGCCAAGAACTAAGGTAGTCTCTACAGCTGTAGCTACTGAGCCTCAAAAGAAAACCCCTGCATCAGGGAAGAGAAAAACTATTCAGCCTAAGGAAATGCCGAGCCAGTTGAGGAAGAAGCCGAGAAGAAAACTTATTTTGGAGAAAGATGATGAGGAAATTGAAAGTGATGAGGAAACAAAGAAAAAGGCTCCACTATAGAGAAAAAATTGACTATGGATGAAATATGCCACAACATCAAGAGCTCTGCTAGCCTAGCAAGTTTCAAGCAAGTAAAATTTGAAAAGATGAGTATAGAGGACAAGGGAAAAGTCAAAGAAGCAATGCTTGAGATGATTTGTACATTCAAGATGGCACCACTTTAAATGGAAAATTTGATTCCTAATGAGCTATACCAGAAGATAGCACAACAATGGGAATATGCCCTTATGACTGAGAAATAAATCAGGGAAAGCATACTAGCCCAAGTTACACCAGATATACCCCCTGCTAACATTCAACAAATCATGGAGCAGTACAGGAATAGATTTATTCCCAATCTCAAGACATACTCTATCCTTCAACACAAGGTTGAAGATGTTGTTCAACAAAGTCTCAGGGTATGGAAGATCATTTTTAGTTTCTTAATTGATAAAAGCACACAACAAGAAGCTAGCACATCTAAGGGAGTTGAGCTAGATAATAAAGATGATGTTAGTGAACCTCATATTCAGGAGGAAGCAACTCCTAAGATCAAGAAATGTGAGAAGCTAGCTGAAGTAACCATTTTTGACATCACTGAGGATACCCCAGTGAAAACTCATGTATTGAATGAGGAAGAAATTAAAGCCAAGGTGTCAAAAGATACATCTTTGCCGAGTGGTAATCCTGTGTTATTACAAGTGATAGATTATCCACACATTGAGGATACATCAACTGATAAAGTTACCTCTACTAGTCCACACAAAGCTACAATTGATATTCTAGCCGGTCACAGTACTACCGAGGAACAAGACATGTTGGTAACTACACCTCAATCTACATCTGCCAAGGACTTAAATAAAGGGAAAGCAAAATAGTCTGCATTGGTAATAGTAAATCCTCATGTGAAGGAAAAACAACCAGAAGAGAAGAAGACATAAAAATAAATAGGCACTCAAGAGCCTAAGGAACAAGAGGCAATAAAAGCTCTTATACAGATGTCGAGTGAGACAACACCTAAGAAAAAGTCATAGAAAAAGAAGGCAAAATCTCCTACCCCACATGTGACACTCGAAGAAGTTATTGTGATTCCTAAATGGGACATAGATAACTTGTCCTATGAATAGATGCAAATTCTGCAAGAGCTACTAAACAAGAAGAGAAAATAGGAAGAAATGAGAAGGGAACATTAGCAAAAGCAAGTACTTCATGAAATAAAACATAAATTCATTGATGCTTTTGACATGACTAATGTTAATGACTTTGACCCTATACTATAACAACTTGTCCATATTGTCAAGAAAGTGAGTGATGATGACAATGAGGTGAATGATAAGTTGTTGCAGTGGTCAGAAAGAAAATTTGAGACCAAGGTACTTAATAAGGTCTCTGCCGATCTAACAATGAAGCAAGTAGAACTTTCTACCTTAATATCTAATTCAGAAGAAGTTGTACTAAATGCACAATATTTGTACAAGAAGCTATGTGATGTAGAAGTATTTACCAAGGACAACTAGGATCTGATAGATAAGCTACAGTTAGATATAAAATCTATAGGTCACTCATTGAGTTTGGATGCAAGTTCCAGCTCCATACATTACACCAGGCTTCTACATGCTCAAGGGTGGATAGCTGAGTTGATGGCTAAAGATGGTAAGATAAGGGCTCACTTACTCTCCATTCAAACAATGTTGAAACCTCTTCTAGAGGCCATACAAAGAGAGTTAGCTAAGGAAAAATAATTAGTACAAAAAGATCCCCATCTTTCTACTACCAAGAGCCTAGTTGACCTAGCTACTGAGCTAGAAGTAAAATCAGAGGTTTTGAAGATTGCAACATCTGGTTGGGACAATGCATTGCACATGGTCATGATGCTTCACAAACCTTTTCTGGAAAAACATTACAAGCTCCCTACACCAGAAGAACTTAAAGTGACAAAAACAAGGGGGAAATAGTAGAGTGACATGACATGTTAAGTCACAAAGAGGGAATAGATATTCAGAGAGTAAAATTAGATTGAAGAAAGCAGAAATGAATGGTATGCCATACTACATTTTGTAAATGTGTATATGTATTCGAGTGTATGTCAAGTAAGGAAGTCTTATATGTACAAATGTAAATCTTTTGTTTTGTAGGACCGAGTTAAGTTTTAGGGGGAGTATTCTGTATATACTTATGATTAGCATTAAGTACTCTTGCAAATGTAATGTAAATGTCACTAAAAAGTGTTTCTACCACTAATGTCAAAGGGGGAGATTGTTGATCCCTAAAGTTTTGCTGTCTATTAGTGTCTTACACTTAGTCATTTTCTAGGCAATGTTGGTCAGTCATCACTATGACCGAGTCATCATGTATAGGCCGAGTCATGTATAATGTACATTTACCAAGCAGTAGTCACTGCCGAGTAAAATAGTGGTCACCAAGTACTTTTATATTAGCCAAGTCAGCTTTTTCTAAGTTATGTAAAGAAGACAATGCTGAGCACCAGAGTATAAAGAAAAGTGAATGCCGAGTGCCAGAGATATCCAATGCCGAGCAAGCTAGAATTGACATGTGTTTGTAATGGCACAAACAAGTTTAGGTAAATTGTTTTGGCCAACATTTATATTTTATTTAATATTTGTTGAGGGAATCATAGAGGTAATTATGCTCTTATATTGTAATCATTAATCCCTATTTAATATATGGAACCAACTAGAATTAGGGAAAGGTTAAGCGGCAAAATGAGATAATCTAGATTGTAGATCTTAAATCTTAGAGAAAGTTAATTGTCTATTTAAGATATGGTCTAAACCCTAAAATGATGTATGAGTGGAAGGAAGAAGTGTGACATAGAGAATACACTAGTACATTTGACCCACTTTTTAGACCAACATTTACAACCAAGCATTAAAATGATTTTTCTTGGTTTGTTTGTAGAAGGAAGAATTTGATTTTTTAAAAATCTATTCCCATGTTGGTCGAAATTACAACCATGATAGGTGGTTGTAATTCTAACCAACGTGAGAATATAACTTGAAAAAAAATACATGCACGGTTTCATTTTATAAATCATTCTGCAATTACTTCACGCGTAAAGGAGAGGTGAAGGAGAGAAGGAGGGCATCTATCGACATCAGAATTCAATCATCAGCGCACATTTCATCTCTTCACTGTTTTCATCTCTTAACCCTAACCTTAAAAATGCTTATTAAAACCATTGGGAAAATAATGATTATTAATGTAAGTGTAGTTGTTTGACTATATCTTTGAACATTCAGTGGATAATGGCATTGGAAGACTTAGAGGAAGTCTAGATTATTAGTTTTGTGGGCATCACCATTAGTGCCCAAAATATTCGATTGGTTACAAGAGGTGAAGGAGAGAAGGAGGGTGTCTTTCGACACCAGAATTCAATCATAAGCACACATTTCATCTCTTCACTGGTTTCATCTCTTTACCCTAACCTTACAAATTCTTATTCAAACCATTGGGAAAATAATGTTTATTAATGTAAGTGCGGTTGTTTGAATGTATCTTTGAACATTCAGTGGATAATGGCATTGGAAGACTTAGAGGAAGTCTAGATTATTAGTTTTGTGGGCATCACCATTAGTGCCCAAAATATTTGATTTGAGCTCTTTTAGTTTATTTCTCTTGGAAAAAATTGTGATTTTTAACATTTTTTGAGTGGTGTTTGATTTCTCTTGAACCCGTGCGGATTAGTATGGAAAAAATAACTTCATAGGAAGTTTTTTAGATGTCTTAGCTTCTTGTTGCAACAAATCTAAGGTTATTTGGTTGAGAAATTGAAGATAAATCAGGTGACAGTCAATAACAAGTCATTTTTGCACATAAACTAGGGTTATCAACTTTGTTGAATCATATCTCTCGATTCAACCATGGGAAAATTCTATTTATAGGTTTAAATGAGTGATATGAGGGTCTATTTTATTTTGTAGTTAGTTTCTGACTGAATGGTGGTGATTCCAAGGAGATAGGACTAAAAACCTAGCCAGGCATCTCTATGTGACTGGCAGAGTGGGATAACCAGAAGTTGTAGATCCCATAACTTTTGACGAGCTTCGAGTTAGAGGCTAATATTGGAGGTTTGGACTTGTTTCAAGTTCCTATAAATGTTCCTATAGTTAGATTGGCCAGAAACCATGTCTAGGTTGCACCTCCTTCACTAAACCAACCATTTAGGCCTCCTACCCTTTGGAGAAGATTGGTGAATATTGGGAGTTTGGAGGAGATTTAGAATTGATCCATTTGGGAGAGTTACTACCCAACTATTAGAACTAAGACTACCTTACTATCCCTATTGGTCCTTTAGGAAACTTAGTGAGAAAGATTAAAACAGTGGCTAGAATTAACTGGTGAATACCCTATCTAAGAGGACAATTCTGAATTTTGGGTGTGATAAGACCAAGTTTGTGTTTTGGTTTCCCTATGAAATGTCAAAAGAGTTGAATTCCATTTAGGTGAACTTTTAAGCTATGATTCCAAATGATGAACCTTTAGGTTATTATTCACCAAACTCCAAATGATGAGTTTGGTATTGTTTATTCCATTTAAGTGAACTTTTAGGCTATGATTCTTGCATTATAATGATCTGTATCATCTATCTTTTATTAAGTTACTAATGGCCATTAAGATGGATAAGTGAATGGGCCATTATCTCACTTTATAGAAATGATTTAGGATTTGGGTTGAAGTTGAAAGAGATGACCAAGTTATTGTTCATAGTTAACCTTTGATAGATGTATGGTGCTTGGATTATGATCATTTGACATGAATGATATACTGTTATCTCTACTAAAATTTATTATATCTAACATGATTACTATGTTGCTATGGACAATTTGTAACTGACACAAAATATTTAAGGACAAGATGATCCGTAAACACATCAAGAAACATCAATAGTTACTGGAAGGCACTGCTCACATACAAGTTAGAATAGAGTAAGAGATATTAATGACTATCATGTAACATAATTCAAATCCTCAAGAATATTACACATTACTTAATACATAAAAAATAATAATTTTTTCATGTGATATAACATAGTTGACCTACATTTCTTACAATAGTAGACTAAGCCTCATTCTCATCCCAAAATAAGATGTAGTCCTACCATTTATCATATGAACACAAACACTTGAAGCCACAACCATTGATATTCATAAGGGTGAATTAAGCTCCATGTATATGTTAGTCAAGGTAACTTTTTGTGAATCTAAGAGAACAAAAATGACACAGTAAAATTTGGACTATATATTTTGTCAAATGCAGAGTAATGTAAAATCATACTACTCAATTTTAAACCCTTAAAATAAAAAGTTTGATTATTATTTAGCAAGGGATAGCCACTCACCAATAATCTGAGGTGAAACGCCCAACTGAGAACCACACAAAATAGGACACCATTTACATAATAGTAACCAATGTTAACATAAGCAACAATTTACTACCACCTTGATCCAATGGCTACTCCTGTAAGAAAAAATGTGTTATAGAGAATTGTCAATGATATTGAATAATCTACAAGATTCTTTCCAAAATTAAGGATTTGTATTTTCATAAGATCAAAACTACTAGAAAATAATGAGTGACTACTTTTAAATAAAGTGACGATACAAATGCAATCATAAACATGAGACTTGACAACATGATAGAGTCAAAGTACTTTAATTCCCGCTGTAACCTCAGTCCTTGAGTACTATATCTTCTAGCTCTAGGTAAATTTATAATGGGTTAATGTCATTAGAAAACACCATTTTATCCCTATCACATGCCCAATTTGCAAGTAGATCAGATAACCTATTTTCCTCTCTATACGTATTTGAGATAATGTGAAGTTATCAAATTTATGAAGGAGCATCCAGGATTGTTGCTAAACATAATGGATTCGCCAATTTTGGAAAACTCTTTTCTTGCATGCTTCAATAATAATCAGAGAATATCCCTCGACATAAAGATGTGTGACACCCATGTTGTGTACAAGGAAAAGTCTATGGAAGATATCTAGGACCTTAGCCATATTTTTGGTACCATGGTTTAGTAGGGTGGGTGACCTTAGCCATATTGTATTAAGGAATACAACCTTAAACTATTGACTGTACCCTCTAAAAGCCAATCACAGTCACGCCAGTCAATTTTTCTTCCTTGAGATCAAACCAAATGCTAAGGTAAATACATAAACATGAAAATAAGAAATGGAGGAGTTTTTAATATTACTTAACCAAGTCTTAATCATGTTTCATCAACCATTGGAGTTATGGATTCGCTGATTGTTCCTTCAGGACAGTGAGATACAAAAATGCAGATAAATAGATTTTATTGATGATAACCTTGTTACATCTTCATGGTTTTTCACACCACCTTTCTTCACACCCTTCCTCACATGGATCCCCCCTCAAAATAGACTCCATTCTCCCCAAATAACCCAACAACCACCAAATAACTATTTTTTTAACTGTTCCTAAACAGTCTAAACTAATTGTCAACAAAATAAACCAAAGATTGTTGTCAAGTAGACAACAAAAGTTATCCACTCGACAACATAACATCTAATTCCCATACTTAAAGACTTATAAAAGGTTTAAAGACAACCTTTTTATTCCAATCTAACCTATAACATCCATATAACCCATCTAACATGGAAAGTATCTACCTAGGGCATCAAATCTTGAAGCAATATATATCCTTATATATGTATATAAATAATCTACTGTCTACTGATTATTAAAATTGACCTGGTGCAACTAAATTTAACTAATCTATCATGGAACAATTTCAATGGGACTTTTTCAAGAGGTATAGGAAACCTCTCTCCCAGGCTATCTAGACTTCGCTTGGTAAGCAATAATATCACTGGCAAAATACCTAAGGATATTGGAAACCTTACAAGTTTGTTCTATCTTAATCTTTGATATAACAGTTTTATTGGGGAAGTTCCAAGTACATTAGGCCGTCTTAAGAATCTACAATTGTTGGACTTGAGATCCAACAAGGTCCAAGGAAACATTCCACCAGATTTTAGCATGTTGGTAATGGTTTAGATAATGGTAAGGATGTAGGAAACATAGGGTTGTGTTTAAGTCATAGAATGCTATGTATCTTGCCATGATCCAAAAAATACAATCTCCATCCTCTTTTGATCAGTACAGGTTGATTTCTTTATGCAATTCAATATACAAAATTATGGCAAAAGAAATGGCAACCAGACTCATATTTTGTTTCAATGACATAATAAATAAAGAGAAGATTGGATTTCTCTTGGTCGCGGAGGTTCTTGGTATAAATTTGAAGAATAGCAAGATCCCTGCTTAATTAATCCCTCTCTTTTTCAACCAAACGTAAACAAAATAAAATGCATCCTGCTTAATTAATCTCTCTCTTTTTCAGGAAGGTAGCAAGATCTTGGCATTCTATCTTTAGTAGAAAATGTGCTTTATATTTTCTGGAAAATTAATCTCCATATTGTGTTGATTTTGTACTTTCATAATTGACCATATCTAAATACTCCCAATATGTCTCTCTTGAACTCTAAATACTCCCTCCAATGTTGAAATGCTTGTGAAGAATTTCATCTTTTGGCTTTGTTCTTGTAAAATGCTTAGAGATCCTCAAATTAAAATTTTTCTTAGAGATCTTCTTATCTTTAAATTTTTCCAAGGGATTTGTTTATAGTAGACATACACTATCAAGAAAATATGACTCAATCGGATTTGCTAGAATTTACTTGATTATTAATGTTGGATGTTATTTTAATACACTTGAATATATAGAATCTGCAGGTTGCAAACAAATCATCCTTCTTCCACCAATGAGTCATTCCATTCAAGAAAGACCATGTCTGATGATATCAATGCACAACAAAATAGGGCGATAATTGCTAGACTGTGGTCTAACTTAAAAAGAAAAGGTGATGCAAAATGTTATTGTCCTTGCAAAATTTGTAAGGGCTTAAAGACTCAAAGATATTTAATCAAAATAGCCGAGGAACATTGTAGGCAGCATGGTCACATTGAAGGGGGAAATGAATTTCATCCATTGGTATGTATTTTAATAATTTATAAAATACACAAGACATGATTTGATGATGACATCATGGTCATGGTTAATATAAGGTCATCATTTTGATATAGGTCAACCACCCTGGGTTTCATGTTATGGACCATGACAATCCAGAGAATGTGGATTTCCAAATGAGGGAACATGGAGGTGTGAATATAGAAGTAGAAGGTAATGATCCCATGGAAGAAGATCACGCTGATGAAGAAGATCATGGTGATCAAGATGATGATGATGATGATGATGATGATGATGTTGACGCATACCTTGATGTACCTATACTTGAGAAGGCACATGAGCCCCTATATGAAGGCTCCCAAACAACTCTTCTTGCCACTGTATTGTTGTTGGTGAACTTGAAGGTTATGAATGGTTTATCTAACATAGCAATGACATGTATGTTTAGGTATGTCATCTTTTTTCATTTTTTAGTTCGTAATTCCCTTATAATTAACATTGGGTGAATCATGTAGAAATTAATATTCTTTAAATTAACAAATTATATTTTTGGTCATAGGTTGATAGGTGAGTGTTTGTTACCACCATCAAACATTCTACCTCACTCGTACCGAGAATTATCTGCCATTATGAAAGATATTGGAATGGAGTATCAAAAAATACATGCATGTCTGAATGATCATATTATATATCATAAATAACATGAATTTGTAATAGAATGCCTTGTTTGTCATATTAGTAGGTATCGATCAGATTGAATAACAAAAAAGGTGCCTCGCAAGGTTCTTCAGATTATTCTCATTATTCCACATTTGCAACGATTATTCAAGTGCAGTAGCTTGGCACAATTTATAGATTACCATGCAGACAATAGAAGTCAAGATGACATTATGCGAATGCCTGCGGATGGTTTGGTATTTAAGGAAATAGAGGAAAAATGGCCACACTTTAAAGAAGAACCTTGTAATCTCAAGCTTTCATTGGCAGCAGATAGTGTCAATCTGTTTGGAGAGATGAGATCTACTTACTCGGTGTGGCCTATTTTTGTTATCAATAATAACATTCCTCCTTGGATGTCCATAAAGAGGGAGCACATAATGTTGGCACTGATTGTTCCAGGTATTTTTTCATTTAATATTCACCTAAATTAATTTATTATAAATAATCCATCAAAATGGTCATAATAATTATGTAATATTTTTGTTCATTCAACTAGGTAAGTACCAAGTTAAAGATATCAATGTATATATTGAGCCCCTTATCAAAAAGTTGATGGTGTTATGGAATGAGGTCACTATGTATGACACCTCTAGACCAATAGGACAAAGACAATTTTAATTCCATGCAATGCTTGTATGGACAATACATGATGCCCCTGGGCTAACACATTTTTGTGGTATGTTTTCTTCTTAACTCCTCTTTTTTGGTATGTTATAGTGCTAACACAAAGTTAACATATTTAATCCAATTATATACGATCTTGTAGGTCTTCAGACAAAGGGAAAATTTGCATGTCTAGTTTGAGGTCCAAAGATTAAATCTCATCATTCAAAATTTTTAGGAAAGCAGGTGTTCGATGAGAATAGACACTTTCTCCACATAAATCATAAGTACCGAATTACCGAAAAACATCTTTTCAATGAGAAAAAAAGAGACTACATCAAAGCCACAAAGAATGACACCTCGCCTATGGAAGTTGGAATACAATAAAATAAATCATCGAGGTAATGTCATTCCATCTGATGGTTTTTGTTTTAAATTTATATTTTGATATTGTGTTTTGTTTACTGATGATGTAATTGATGCTCATGAAGGTTGTCAAGGCATTAATGACCAACTTCCAAAAGGACTAAAAATTTAAGCTACGCAATTTAGTAGGTTTCCATACTACGAGCAACTCCCAATCATGCATTTGTTTGATCCTATGCATATTAGAAATAATGTAACAAAGACATTATGTAAAATCTTAGATGGAAGACGTGACAAAGATAAAATTGTCAAAATTTGTAGTGACATTGAAGAATCCAACCATGCAATGAAAAATGTCATTCGATCAAATAACAATGGAGATCAGATTGATACAAGTGCCCTTAGTTGGTTATTGTCGGAGTAGTAGAGCAATGCTATAAAATAAATCATAAAAAAAAAAGATTTCCCAAATGATTTTTTGTGAACATAAATGATCTCATATCAAAGAAAAGTGAATTTGGACCAGAGATGAAAACACACAATTGACATACATTTATTAAGGTAATTCATGTTATTTTGTATTCACTATATATTTGTATACTGCATGTAGTTTTCATTGCATTCTTTTATAGAGTATTGATAAGATCATTTTACAAATATTGGAGTATGTTCTACCTCTATCTCTCCCACACCACTTCGACAACAGTGTCAAACAAGTTATATGATCTTGAAAAATACATGAGGTGGTTGTCATCAAAAGAAATCAATAAAGAAGATATAAAATATTGGAAGAGAAAAATTCTTCATCTTATGTGTGAAATGCAAAAGTGTCTACCTTCAACTTTTTTCAATGCACAAGAACACTACCTCATACATCAAGTTGAGGAGATTGAATTGTGTGGACCTGTACCAACTAGGTCAATGTGGATGGTTGAGAGACACTTGAAATTTTTGAAAGACTTGGTTCGACAAAGAGCACATTCTGATGGTTCTATGGTGGAGGGATATGGTATACTAGACCATGGTGTACATTAGTGAATATCTTCCTAAGTTTTCAGCAAAGATCCATGTAGATCATATTTGGGATCCCAACTCCATTAACAAATTTGAAGGGGAGTACTTGATGGGAAAAGGTAGATTGAGGAAAGTGAGAGGTAAATATAAGATGTTATTGTATATAATTAATTCTTATAAATCTTCAATATAAGTTATTTATAATTGGTGTATTTTTTTTATACAGTTGGTCGAGAGTGGGATGTAATACATTTGTATATTGCGAACAATCTTGATTGGATGATGGTATGGATTGAATGATGTCAACAAAATGATTTCTCATTAATATGGAAAGGTGTTGCTTCATTGGTTAGAGAAGCTCATCATAATGGAGATTCCAATGTTACACCAATGGTAATTGATCTAGCATATGGTTTAAGAGGTAGAGAAGTACGTAAAAATTTATTAATGATCATGACTCATATGTTTCATATCAACTCATGATGAAAATAATTTTCACACTTGAAAAATTATAGGTCAAGCACCACAAAGCTATGTACTATCATGGCCATAAATTTTGCATAAAAAAGTTGGATGGCACGAAGAAAACTTGTGATTCTGGGATAACTGCAGTTTTCGAGGTCACTAATATATCATCTAGAAATGACATACATCCTCAAAAATCTTAAAATAGAAACTATGACATCTTGGATGATATAATTGAGTGCGACTTTAACTCCTTCAAAGTAGTTCTATTCATCGTCAAATGGTACAGGCTATGATTGAATCAAAATGATCTAGATAGAACTGATATTCAACATGATAATGGATTTACAATGATTAATAGAAGGTCATTTGAGCTAGTTGGAGATGAGCCCTATGTTCTTCCAAGCCAATGTGAGCAAGTGTTTTACTTAGAGGTTCCACATAAACAGGGCTGGTCATTTGTTGTTGGACATGATCCAAGAGGAAGGCCGATAAAGTATAATGTTATGGAAGAAGAAGATATTCAAGATGATGATGAACAAGAAGATGATGAAGATCAAGATGATGATGATGATGATGATGATGATGGTGATGATGATGATGATGGTGATGGTGATGATGGTGATGATGATGGCGATGATGATAGTGGTGATGATGATGATGGCGATGGTGACGATGATGAGATGGATGAAGAAGATGATCAATGACATGATTGAAATGTACATGGTATATATGTGATTTAGTTATTTATATATATTTATATTGATTAGTATATATGTTTAATATTGATTTATTGATTTAAATTCTAATGATTACATATTTATTGTGTTCAATTCTAATGATTACAACATATGTGATTTATAATTACCAATGTTTTGTTTACGATGCTCAATTAATTGCTGCTGATACATGTATATATTGTGTTTGATTTTCACCCTTTTTGAAAATAGGAAATTAACTACAGACATTGTCACCCCTTCTGTTGATGATCTTGCATTCCATATATAAGGTAAATTTGTTCATGTTTACGATGTTGTGTATTGTTCATGTTATCTTCTAAGTTATTTGCAGCATACGTATCATGTAATATTTAGCTAACTTAAGATAAATGATTAACATATGCAAGAAATTTAACCCCTTTGGTGAGGATCGTGCATAGTGACATGGATCAACAGGTATAAGTCAATAAATAGACATAATTTTCTTATATACTTCTTGTTTATCACTGAGCACGTATGTTATAAATAGACATATTATATAATCATATAATGTATATATAGACAAAGAAGAACCATATAGACATATAATTATATAATCACTTTCAACTTAGTACATTTTATATCTCCCACGTATAGACAAAGAAGAACCATACGTATGGGTCACGACTTGATTATTCTATATATATTATTTAATTATTATCAAAATTCTATTTGAAGCGGGAACATGACAATATCTCATTTGATGGATTGCAGGACCCACCAAATAGGTACTTGTGAGATCTATCTACATCGAATGAGGGAAATGAGGGAATGGTAGATGAAAGTTCTACATGTAGTATGACTAAAATGGGGAGATCAACTAGAGGTCAAAAGATTAGAAAAAAATTTGATAAACGCATGCAATTTTTCCTTGCTAAAGGGAGATCATGTTCTTATGATGATGAGACCAAAGGCAACATCAAGGTGCCCTTTCGGTACACACATATTGAGAAAGAATGGGTACCCAATGAGCTACCTCCAATTAACACTGAAATTTGTGTTAATAAGAGGATATATCGAATAGCTCCATCCTCATTACATGGTTTGCGCCTATTTTCCATGGATGGGATAAAGGTATGTTACAACAAAGTTGTTGAATTGTTCAAGTATGTCAGTTCGTGTTACAATTACAATGATTGGATGTGGATTGTTCAATATTAAAAAAGTATGCATAGGTATGCACTATCAACAAATTCTATACAATGGAAAGAAAATGATCAAAGTAAAAGATTTGCTATGTACATTGATGGGAGACCAAAAGTAATAGGTAATATTGTGGGTTTTATAAATAGTACATGACCTTCCTCAACTAATAAGCAACCCAATTGCATATTTGAGGCTCGTGAGGGGAATCAAGTTTTTGTATGTGCGATAAAATCAATAAGTGCAGGGGAAGAACTGCTAATAGACTACCATTTAAATCGCATAGATACAAACAAAGTTACTATCATGAGGGTGGTAAGTACTATATACCATCTTATTAATAAGTTTTTTTTACTAAGTCTATTACTTTTAGTGCATTGAATTTTTTATATTTAATCTTTGTCATAGGACGATATGGATCCCCCATAAGATAGAGGCCACAAGGATGCTCCTCCCACCCATTCTTTAGAAATGATAAACCTTATTGAAATTTTACAAATTAGATAGTTGAAAATTGTTATATTATTATGTTATTTTATTTAGGGATTTGGAGTTTTTATGATAGTTTTACTGATATCCATGTCACAATTTGATGTCCAGGATAGGGGAAAAGCACCTGCAACAACATAGGCAATAGCTACCCCTTCTGATGATGATATCATAGAAATGCCTATATAACAATTATGTTGAGGAAAAAACTAAAAAAAATCAATTTAGAAATTATTAGCATTTTGGATGAAGAAAATCCAACCGAGGAGATGCTGAAGAGGCAATATGAATTGATGGTGCAAGCACATCATTATGAAGTAAGCAGTAATGAATATTTAGTTATAAAAAAAGTTCAATAAAGGTTTATATTTTATACTCTTTTATGTTGTGAAGTAAAATATGTATGTGTTCTTGTTACAGGATTTTTTGCAAACTTAAGTACCTGGTCAAGGACAATGTGGTGAGGTCGGTACTAGTAGAGCTTTGGCTGCCTCAGGTAAAATAATCTTTTAGTTGACAAGTTACAAGGAATGTTTTCTTTGGAATATTCAAAAACTTCTTAAGTTAACTCTTACTTCTATTATTTCAGAATGTCTTTGGTAACAATGTATTGTTTAGGTCATCAAGTGCAGGTGACTCCTCCTAGGAGGTCGACGGATGTCCATCCGAGATTGCCAAGTGCAATTTCAACAACAAGGGGCATGCAAACATTGACGCCTTCATGGTCTATGCCTGGTAAATCCTTGTTTTGCTATATTAAATTTTGTGTTAATTATGATTTGATAATTTGTACTTTAATCTTGGGTGCATCTCATAGTGGATTAATTTTGTGGAGTAGGAGATACACCGGTGCCATCTGCTATGCCAGATATAGATCAAAGTACATGTATTGGTGATAATTCACCATCATTTCTTGGATCTACCTGTGTTTCTAGCACGGGAGTTATGCAGACGTCATTGTTGATTGACGATAATGAATTGATGCCTTTAAAATGTCCTAAGCTTCTAGGTAATTTAAAATTATTATTTTTTATATTGTAATATGCATTTACCTATTCATAATAAGTTTTGGATTGATTATCCCATGACATTTTTTGTAGGAAAGGATTCATTTTATAAGACGCTTTATGACCTCACACTGAAGATATTCGGGCCCACCATACGTACAAGGTGGAACATCATAAGTGAACTAACCCTATCCCACTATTTTTTTTCATATCATTAATTGGTACAATATTTTCCCTTTCATTCAGGTCTTTTCTTTTACTATATTCAAGGTACACAACTTTACTAATTTTTCTATCTAACAATTTTGTTTTTTTTCTTAAAAGGTGGAACTTGCAAGATAAAAAATTAAAAGATCAGCTCATTAAAGATTTAGAGCATGAGTTTGGTAGTGATATTTTTGAGAAGAAAATTTTAGAAAAAACTGCCAAACATCTTAAGACTATGAGGGACTCATATAGAAGGAGTCTCGTCCAGAACCCAAAGTACGAGTGTCCTCCCTTTATTCCAGTGAGGGATTGGAATGAGTTCATTTTGGATGCAAAGGAGAAAGGGGATGCTCAAAGAGGAATTACACCAAAAAATGAGTGAAGAAGGTATGCAATAGTATTAACTACTAGTAAAATGTAATAATGCACTAATTAGTGATATTTATATCTATATCATCTAACATATTTCAAAATTTTCATAGGTTGCAGGACACATCAAAGGCAACAAAGGCTAGGCTGCAAAAGATTGGGCAGCATAGACTTGGCTTTGGTGGATATTCTAAGATTAAAGCACAAATTGTAAGTAGCAGTAAATGAATTGCATAGAAAAATTATTTATAAAATGCAAATAATTTTGTTTAATCAAAAAATGCAGGGCTCTCAATTTAATTTAGAGGCAACAACAAAACACAAAAAAATTGCCTTCAAGGAAGGCTATCAAGCCATGGCTGAACACCTATGCCAAGCTTCCACTAGCCCAACCCAAGAGTCTCCTGCATCATGTGAATAGGTAAATATGCAAAAAAATATATTAGAAATTGAATACTTGAGCAACAATCTATTTGATAATAATGTGCATGACATTGCAATGCAGCCTCTTAATCATGTGTGTGTGAAAATTGTACCTAGCTATAGACACAACACTTCAGTAAAACATTAGAGGTTAGCAAAATCAAAATTTGCAAGTAAATGAAGCTAAGCTAACTAGGTGATTTATTGCCTTCTAGTAGGTGCGAGTATAGTATTCTTAGATTAGACCGAGATCAGTGACAATGCAAAACCTAAATGAAGGATTTGAATGCAAAAGAATGAAAAACTATATGAATGCAGATTTTACCTATATTTTTGTATTTTATATGCAATGAGGATAAAATTGTATGAATCTAACCTAGAATGAATGATATGTAGATTTAAGCTAAGAATGATACTAAGATGAATGCAAAAATATGCAAAAGCTATGAAAAATTATGAAATGATCTCACAAAATTGCATGTCGCACAAGCTTTGTTCTTCAGTTGTAAATTTGCCAGAGTAATTGTGCAAATTCAAGAGATATGATCTTTGTGAATAGCTGAGCCTTATTTTTATAGAAATCCAGGGCTTGAGGATGCATTGAGAAAAGCCATAAATCACTCTTGATAAACTCAGGTTGATTTTTGAGTTATCAAGAAATCAAAGATAATTAACTCACAAAAATCATGCAAAAACAGTGTTTATCTCAAAATAGAGTTTAGTTCTCCTTTTCAACTCATCATCAGATGTTGAGTTTAGAAAGTTGACAAATTGAATTTGAAAATTGATTTAAAGTTAACTGCTTTTCTGATTGTGCATGATTTAATATGAATTAATTTAATAAATAAAGTGATTTATTTTCCACTTAACTATTTTTGAATTAAAATAATTGATTTATGGGTTAATCAATTATTAAATCAAACTTTATTCTAAAACTATATTATTAAATATTGACAACTGGCATTAATTAATTAAATAAGAATTTAATCGATCAGTCATGAGATTTTTGATTTATTGTCAAAATTAAATAATACAATTTAGGAATAAATTTAATTAAATAGTTAAGTGGTAATATTAAACTTAATTAATTAAATATTTAGAATATTCAATTAATCAAACTTTAGGATAAATATGATTTATCACCAAATAATATTCAATTAAAGATAATTAGGATAAATAGGAATATTTAAGGAATATTCTCCAATGCAGAACTAAGATAAAATCAATTAGGTTTTTGATAAACTGATGTGCATGTGCCTTAGGTTAGGACTTTGATGTCGATTTCGATTGATTTGACGATGTAGGAGGTTAATGAACCTATAGCCCATTTTTGGGGTATTACATTTTGCCCCTCTTTGAATCATTATGTGAAGCGCAGTGGTTCAAAGATTAGTCTATTTTTTTATGTTGAAACTTATTTGAAAGATGAACTGATTCTGAGACAAATCGATTGAAAGATTGGAAAAGCTGATTCAGGTCTTGGTTGACCAAGAATCATGATGATGTCAACTATAGCAACAATGAACCGATGATTATGAAAAAGTATCAAAATGCTTGATTCTGAACCTTATGATTACGAAGAAGTGAGTGACCTGATTCCAGAGGAATTGTATTAGTATCACATTTGAATCCTTCAGTTACGAAGAACCAAGGAAATGACGCTAATGAGCTGATGGTTACTTGAAGCTGATACAGTTTACAAGATAGATTAGGATACCAGATTGATATGGATCTCAATGAATTTGATATGCCCCAAGTGATGTGCCCCAAGAGACGAGCTCTTTAGATGAATCAACAACTAGACGTGGTCATTGTCTTTATCACTGAGGAAACGATTTGATTGATAAATTGATTGATGTGCAATACCATGCCCCCTTCGAGATGAAAATTGAAATCTGACAAGAAAATTTAGTGTTGAATGATTTAGAAGCATGCTAATTGATTTGAGAAGTGGTTGTACACATCTGAGAATGCGTTCTACATCATTTGGAGGTCCTGGAGACCAAGTTTGACTAGGTTTAACCATGAGTTGACCATGGTTGACCAAGTTGAAATTTCAATAGCTTGATGTAAGATAATTAGTTAAGTTGAATTCTAGATTTCTGTGATGATTGAGGGTCGCTTATGCAAGCAGTTGACAATATAAATGATCTCAGATTTTGATTTTGATCTCAAAAATGGGTTCTACTTGCTGTTTCATTTGAGGGACCTTCATACAATGCTCAGTCCTTCTGCCATGTTTAACATTTGTTTTGAAGAATCATTTAAATGTTCAAGTTGATTTAGGCAATCGTGAGACAAATGCAATCATGCAAAGTGCAAAAATGACATGTAGAATGAAATGAAACCTAAGACCTAGGACCTAGTCACTGATCATGTGTCAGTCATTTTCATCATTGAATTTTTAGGTAACCATAGAAATCAATACAATGCCCACTAGTTATGAAACCATAGACATATGAATATCAATTTGTATTCTCAAGAATCAATACAACGCCCACTGGTTAGACAACCATGGACATATGAATATTGATTTCATTTGCGGAATGTCAGATTAGATATAAGCACCAAGGCACAAATACCAAGATGACCTGAATATCATGTCCATTTTGATATAGCAATTTGTATAAGCATCAAAACATAAACGTCATGATGACCAGAATATGCCTTGCATTACAAACACATCAAACAATCAAGAGATCATTCTAGATCCAGTGTGAATTACCCATAGTGACCCTTTATCATTCACATCCTTGGGTAAGATCGTGTTTCATGGTAGGAGTAAGAACTCACTCAAAAAGATAATAGTTAGATCAAACTTCCTTGAATTTTCTAGGTATCAATGGTCAAGGTACACATGGCCATCCAATACGAGATGGAGGCTCTTACAGATGGACACCATTTAAATCTAGAATTTCCAAAGTTGTTAGATTTTCACTCCAAGAAGAAAACAAAGAAAAGATTATGCCCATAGTCATCACTCTCTAAATCCTATAAAGGACATCATCAAATAGCTCAAAGGGACACAATATGCAAAAATCTCAATGCGAATCAGTAAGCATATAAGGAGATAAAAGCATGTAAAGCATAGATTGTTTTCAGTTTTGTTGTTGATGTTTGATTGCATTGTTGTAGATGCAAAATCCTTTCTAGAGAGGAGACTGACTGACTGACTCGGATGAAGCTTCAAAGGACTCTGACTAGATATGACATGTCTGAGGTACTAAGGACTGTAGGATATGACATTGATTGTCCCCAAGTTTGAACATTGATAGGATACATACATTTGTGCTGATTGGTGTACAAACTGACTTTATTGAAAATAGGAATGCAGAAACAAACCAAGAGATATGTACAAACTAAAGAAAGACTGAAAGTTGGGAAAGACCAAGATTGTGCTGATAGATGGAGCATTTGGAAACAAGTGGTGCTCGTTTGCTAGGTTTTCACCATCTTGGCAAAGATTCTATTTTTGCTACCAAGGCGCCTGTTTCCAGGTTTTCACCAAGGCACTTTTTCTTTTTCTCATTTTTCATTTTTTCAATTTTTTTGTACTTTTTTATATTTTTTGATTTTTTTGTGAATCATCAAGGTGCCTATTGTAGGTTTTCACCAAGATTTTCATTTTTTTAGGACTTTTTTTTATTTTTTAAATTTTTTCAGGACATTTTTGAATACTGAATGCCTTAGGTGTAGAATTTCTTTAGATAGAGAATGTTGAATGGTTCTCAGAGCTATTCTCCTTTAGTCATTAAGAGTTGATAGGCTTCAGAGCCAAAAATAGTAGTGATAACAAAGGAAACCAACCAGTTGGGTTCAAACTTCCCCTTGCGTTCTCTATGTGATTGATTTTTAGGATTTTCTCTCAAGACTAGATCGCCAACCTGAAATTCTCTGTGTCTGACTTTCTTGTTGTAGCCTCTAGACATTATTTTTTGATATAATCTGAGATGATTATACGCTTCTTGTATGAGCTCATCTAGTAGTTCAAGTTCTTGCAACCTAGACACTCTATAGTCATCATCAGTTACTAGATCATGCATTCTGATTCTTAGTGATGGGATTTCAACCTCAATAGGTAGTACCGCTTTAGACCCATAAACTAAAGTGAATGGTGTAGTCCTAGTGGGTGTTCAGATACTTGTTCTATAAGCTCAGAGAGCTGGATTGATCATGAGATGCCAGTCTCTTCCTATTTTATTAACTGTATGATGCAAGATTTTCAATAGATTCTTGTTAGAAGCCTCGGCTTGTCCATTCCCTTGAGGATAGTAAATGGATGACCAATATTGTGTAATCTTGAATTTAGAGCATAAGGAATCTAGGTCCTTGTTCTTGAATTGGCCACCATTGTCTGTGACTATTGAATTTGGAATACCACACCGACATATGATGTAGTTCAAAATGAACATAGAAATTTGCTTGCCGGTTGCTTGAGTCAAAGGGACTGCTTCTACCCATTTTGTGAAATAGTCTGTAGCTATAATAATATGGGTATGTCCATTAGAAGAATGAAGATGTATGGATCCTATAAGATCAAATGCCCATTGGTGAAAAGGCCATTGTGTAGTAAAGGGAATTAGATCTCTCTCTAGTGCATGAATTAAGTTGCCATGTACTTGGCACTTTTGACAGTTCTTAGCAAACTTGATAGCCTCTTTTTCCATTTCAGGCCAATAGTACCCAACCCTAACAAGTTTTCAAGCTAGTGTTAAACTATTGGAATGTGATCCACAAATACCTTTATGGACTTCCTCTAATGCACATTGAGACTCTTCCCATTCTAAACATCTAAGTAGTGTACCATCTAGACCTCGTTTGTATAGATTGTTACCAATGATGACATACCAAGATACATTGTGGATAAGGTATCATTTCTCATGGTGGTTGAAAGTATCGGGAATGATTTGATGTTGGAGATAGGAGAAAATATTTTTATATATGGATGAATCATGACCAACAACAATGCAGATCATGTGGGTTTTAGGGGAATCATATGCAGGATAAGATAGTGCTTCCACTAGGAACTCATAGCGTAGCTCATGTTTGGGCTGCTGTAATAAAGTAGATAGCGTGGCCATAACATCAACAACTTTGTTCTCTATTCTAGGAATTTTCTCAAAGGTGATAGATATGAAATATTTATTTAGATCATCTACCATTCTCTTGTATGGGATTAGCTTTCCATCTTTTGTTTGATACACATCATTGACTTGGTATGTTACAAGTTGTGAGTCTCCATGAATGTGTAATTCTATTACTCTCCATTTAATTGCTATCTTCATACCATTAAGAAGGGCTTCATATTCTACAATATTGTTTGTGCAAGGAAAATTTATTTTGAATGCTTTAGGGATTGAGTATCCTTGAGGAGTGATGAACAATATGCCTGCTCCAGATCCATTCCGTGTATAGGAGCCGTCAAAGAATAACTTCCATGCTCTAGAAGAAAGATTCATAATAGAGGAATCTGGGAATTCCATTTGCATTGGTTCATCATCAAATAGTGGTGCATCAGCTAGTTGATCTACAATAACTTGTCCTTTGATAGATTTTCTTTCAACATATTCAATGTAAAATTTACTTAATAACATCACCCATTTAGCTAATCTACCTATGAGGGAAGCTTTTCTTAGTAGGTACTTTAGTAGATCAATATTAGCTATCAAATGTGTAGTATGAGCCAACATGTAGTGTCTCAGTTTTTGTGATGCAAAGATCATAGCTAGACAAGCTTTCTCAATCATTGAATAGTTCTTCTCATATGCTACCAATGTTCTCCTGATATAGTATATAGCTCTTTCCTTCTTGTTCTCATCATTTTGTGCTAGTAATGCCCCCAATGATGTATCTGTGGTGGAGACGTATAAGATCAAAGGATTCCCTTGAATAGGAGGCATCAAAATAGGAGGATTTGATAGATATTTCTTGATATGATTAAAGTTCCTTTCAAATTCCTTGTTCCATGCAAAAGTCACACCTTAATGCAATGTCTTTGTGAAAGGTTGTGATATGTCTGCTAGCTGAGATATGAAGCGTCTGATAGATTGCACTCTCCCTTGTAATGTTCTTATTTGACTGATATTCTTGGGAGGTTTTATCTCCATGATAGCCTTGACTTTAGCTAGATCTACTTCAATTCCTTTCTTTGAAATAATGTAGCCTAAGAGATTTCCAGAAGTGACACCAAAAGCACACTTCTTAGGGTTCAGTCTGAGACTAAACTTCTCCATTCGATCTAGTATTTTTCTCAAATCATTTAGATGTTCATATCTTATCATAGATTTTACTAAAGTATCAACAACATAATCCTCCATAGTTCGATGCATCATGTCATGAAAGATAGATGTCATAGCTCGTTGATATGTAGCACCAACATTCTTAAGCCCAAATGGCATGACATTCCAACAAAAGGTACCCCACACACATGTGAAGGCAATTTTATCTTGATCCTCTGGAGTAATTTTTATTTGATTATATCCAGAAAAACCATCCATTAAAGAATACATCTCGAAGCCCACAGTCATGTCCACTATCATATCAATGTTAGGTAGTGGAAAATCATCCTTAGGGCATGCTTTGTTTACATCTTTGAAATCTATGCATACTCTTATAGATCTGTATAGTTTTGATACAGGGACAATATTAGAGATCCATTTAGCATACTCAATAAAATGAATGAATTTGGCTTTTAGTAGTTTCTCTAATTCAGCTTTGACCAAGACTGCAACATGTGGATGCATCTTTCTCAATTTTTGCTTAACAGGTTTGATGCCTAGAGCTATAGATAAATGGTGCATTATAAGATTAGGATCCAACCCTGGCATATCTGAATATTTCCATGAAAAGTTGATCTTCTTTTCTGTGAGGAATGTAGTAAATTGCTGCTTCTCTTCTTTTGATAAGGATTGTGCTACATGGATCAGCTGTGGTTCTTCTATTGTTCCCAAGTTGATAGATTGAGTGGGTTCAATTAGAACTAGAGATCTGTCCTGTAAATGACTTGGAAGGACATCAAATATCTCATCCTTAGGCACATCAAAGAGGTTTTCACCTTCAAATACATCATTTATTTTTACTTTTACAGGTTCTGAGACTGCCACAAAATGGTTTTCACCCTCAAAACTCCTTTTATTTTTATTTTTACTTTTATTCTTTTGACTAAGATACTTGATGTTCATCTTCATCATGCTAATGCTTGGTTCATTAATGGAAGTCATCATAGGCTCAACTGCATTGAGGTAGCAAGTAAGGGCATAGTCATTTGGAAAGGTATAGATACCTTGGCCTAGATTTGTGGAGGTTTGGTCAAGAAGTTTGGGATTTTGGATAGTCAAAGTGGTGAAAGATAAGGAAATAGTGTTTACGAATATGGATCTATCATCATTGGTCCTAACTTGACTCTGAAGTTTGAAGGTGATATTACAACTCAAAATGTTCAATTCATAAATAGGGTTAATGTCATTGTGGGAATCCACTTTAGCCATCGGTGGATCAAACTTGTTAAATTCATTATTTTTCTCTAGACTTACATTGGGTTTAGGTGAATATTGGTGAATAACATCAACATGTTTCTTTGTAATAAGTTCATCTTCCTTTGGAATGACTCCCCATTCATAGTCATTTGATTCCTCATCTATGCCTCTAGGAAAATTAAGAACATGAGTAAAGGCAGGGTGGATACCCCAAGAAGGGTTACCCTTAGATTCTTATTTGAATTCATACTCATGAGAATATGTTTCCGAATAGCTACCACCTTCTTCTTTGTCTATTTGATTGCCTTCGAGATCAGTTGGTTCTTGTGGTGCAACTATCTCTTGTTCTATAGTAGGTTCTTGTGTTTCTACTACATTGATTCTTTTTACTAGATCATCTTCAGCTTTAAGGAGGTCTTTTATTTATTTAGGAAAATGTTCATAAGGAATGAGCTCATCAGTGGTGTCCGAATCATCACTATCAGATTGTTCTATTTCTTCCTTTAGTTGAATTGTTGTGGATGGCTCAATCTGCTCTAAGACATGTGGGGAGTTCTTACTAAGGTAGAAAGACTTCTTCTTATATCCTAGACCTTTTTATTCTTTTTGGTTTGACCATGGTGGTCAAGAGGTGATAGAAGACCTTTTCCTTGTAGTCCTAAAGGTCCTTTTCTAGTATATCCCATTTTTGTGATCAATTTGTCTCCTGGTCCATATGACTTCTGAGGAATTTTTCTTGAAGTGGAGTCACGTTTCTGAATTGAATGGGATTGAGACTCATCCTTGTATAACCATGCAAGCACAACTTCATCTTCCTCAAAATCTTGTTTAGAGACTTTCTCTGTGACAAAGCTTCCATTGAATATGACCTGGGGTTCTTTAGCTGTAGGTTTCACTTTATCAGAAGGTTGTCCATAAGATTTAGGGGATAAAGGGAGAGATGTGAGAGATAAAAAAGGTTCCATTGTGTATTCTCCCATGCCATTGTCTTTTATTTTGACTTCTTTAGCAATGTCTTCCATCTTGGATGTTGAAGCAATGTCTATCTTCTTAGTGGAAGATTCTCTGTTATTAGGAACAAGTTTATCATCACTTTCTTTCAATGCATTGCAAGTTGTATAGAGGTCTATTGGAATCGTCACCTCTACTCCTTCATAAGGAAATTTCACACATTGATGGTATGTGGAAGGAATAGCTCCCATTTCATGTATCCAGGGTCTTCCTAGAAGGATGTTGTAAGCCAAATGTAGATCAAGAACTTGACATATGGTGTCTTTGATAGCAGGTCCTGTGTTGATAGGTAAGACAATAGTTCCTTTGGAAGATATTTCTTGCTCATCATATGATTTGATATTTATCTTCTTTTTAGGATCAATGGAAGTTTTAGATAATCCCAACTATGTGATCAAGCTATAAGAACAAATGTTGAGACCAGTGCCTCCATCTATCAACACATGTTTGACATGATGGTTTTGGATCAAGACTTCAATGTGTAAAGGCTGGTTATGTGGATGAATCAAGGAGTTATCATCTTCCTCCAAAAAAGAGATATATTGGGGAGAAGTCAAATGATAGACCATAGTCTGGAATCTGTCTAAATCAAGGTTGTTAGGAACATTGGATCCGAGCAGAGCTTTGTCTAGAATGGCTCTATGAGCTGGAGATATCCAAAGCAACTCAAACATTGAGATTTTTGCATTTGTATGTTGGAGTTGTTGGACAATACTATATGATGTAGGCCTTGTGTCTTTAGGATTTGATGATTTAGAGGTAGCCTTCTATTTAGAAGTAGAAGAAAGATTAAAAGGCATCTTAGGGACATTTGATGAATTTGGGGTTTGTCCTTGCAGATGTGCCTGAGCTTGTGATCGAGTAACTGCATTTGCCGATTGATTTTCTCTATCTTTTCTTACAATTGTGATGACATTGCAATGCTCAGATAGGCATGGTTCAACCATATTGATGACAACATTGTTTCCAAAGTAAGCATAATTGACTTTAGCACCCATATTAGGTTGAGAAGATGAATTTCCTTGACCATGTTTCAGAAAAGGCTCCGTGAATGTTGTATGATCATTATTGCTTTTATGATTGTCAATTACAATTTCTCCATTATCAATTTTGTCTTGTATGATGTGTTTCAAGCATATGAAGTTATTAGTTTTATGACCCTTATTGCGATGGAAGTCACAAAAATCATTCTCTCTCCACCATTTTGGTTTAGGTTCAGGATTAAAGACTTTTATCTCAGGCAAGGAAATGATGTTGTTAGCCAATAGAGTTTTCATGGCAGATTCCACAGACTCTCCAAGAGGAGTAAACTTACTTTTAGGATCTGTAGCCCAAGGTTTGTAGTCAAATGACTTCTTGTTAGATTCTGTTGCTTAAGCTTCAGAAGCTTTGATGGCTTGGGTGCCAATAGTGAGATTGAAAGTAGGTGCCTTAGATGGGGCACATATATTATCAACAACACTGTCTGTGACAACACCTTTGTTCTTGTTCCAATTTTTGCCTTTGTCTTTAGAATTGGATCCAGATTCATACTTGTCTTTTTGAAGTGATATGTCTCCTTTTTGCACAAGTACTTTCTCAATTTTGATTGCATTTTCTACCATCTTATCAAAGGATGTATGATTTTGCATTTGCAAATGGTAGTTGAGTTCTGGAACAAGATTGTTGATGAAGATTTCCAGCTTCTCAATTTCTGGAATGGGTCTAGCATATAGAGAAAAAATTTTCCTCCATCTTTTGAGAAAATTCAGGAATGGTTCTCCTGAGTTCTGTTTCAGATTGCAGATGTTGATCATGGTGACTGGATGTTGGATGTTGTAGGAGTATTGTTGATAGAACATTTTGATTAACTCAAAATTTTTGATAGTAGGAGGCATTTTTGAGAACCAATGAATAGTTGACCCTCCCAAAGATCGAGGGAAAAGATGCATTAGGTAGGTTGGTTCATGCATAAAATCCAAAGATTGAGTACAGAATTATCTAAGATGATCTTGAGGGTCAGAGCTTCCATCATACTTATCATACTTAGGTATCTCTACTCTTTTAGGGAATGGAAGCATGTACAAGTTTTTATCAAATGGAAAAGGGCATAGAGCCTCCATGGAGAACTCCTTAGGTTCCTTTTCTTTCTAAAGTTTGTTAAGTCTGACTTGCATGGCATGAATCTATTTCATCATAGATATGATTGGAGTTTCTTCCTCATGCATAATGATATCTTCAACATTAAAGTTGGGAGGAAGTTTAGCCCCTTGACAAGCTAATTCTAGGAAGTATGTTTCTCTGTCTTCCTTCAAGAAATACCTCATCATTTTCTTGAAGTCATCATGATTTTGATATCAAGAAATTTCAGAAGGTGTGGGGTTCTTGATTAGCACTATGTTGAGAATGATGTCCTTGAGACCCATGGTTTGTCCCTCCTTGAGACATGTTAGGAGTTTTAGAACTCCTTGGGATAGATCGATGTGGAGTTTGTTGATTACCTCCATGGGTTGATGGAGGGGGGGGGGTATGAATCAGTTTTCAATCGAAGATTGTCAAGACTGTCATCTTCATAAAGACCTAAATTGTAGAGTTGCTCAAAGGTTGGACCCATGTGAGTAGACAAAGGTAAGGTATTGAATTCTTCTCTAGATTTCTTGTGTGAGGAAGCTCTAGTTTCCACCATTAACCTTGGGTGAAGCAAGAGAGCAAGATGAAGACAAGTGAAGAATGACTTGATTCAAGAAGATAGAATGATGCAACCTTGTCAAAATTGGGTTGATTGAAGATTAGATTGGATGTAAATGAAGGATATTGTGCCCTAGTAGTATGGGTAGATGCCAAAAAGATGGCAGACATGAGCTCACAACACTTAGCAGTTTTTGTATGAAGACTGAATTTGAAGATAATTTTGACAAGGTTTTGACACAAGATGAAAAAGACTCAAATCGATAAATCAGAAGGCTAAATCAGACTCAAGAGACCACTTTAGGTAAATGATCAAATTCTTTGTAGTTTCTACTCTATTCCTGACATAATGATTTGTTTGACAGATTTTAGGATTTGGTTGCAAATGATTAAATTTGTGACAAAAGGTAATTTCTCAACTCTAGACATCTAGCTTTAGGTAGTGTGCAATAGGAAAATAGGCATACAGATCCCAGACAAAAATCAAATCTGATAGAAAGTTGACCAACTGAAAGGAATAAGCTTGTTATTTTGAAAATTTGGGGAGAGTCTCGCATGAGAAAATGCTATCCCACGTGAGGAAGTACCAGATTGCATGCAAGGAGATGCTATCTCGCATGAGGAAATGCCTAGAAAACTAAAATATCATGTGATAGAAGAACAAAGTTTTGATAGTACAACAAAGTTTTTAAGGTAGGAACAAATTTTGAGACACAACGCTGGCTGTTCTCTGACAGAATATTCAATTTTTACACCAGAAAAGGATTTTTGTTTAGATTTTGCAATTTTTCCATTTTTAGAATCAGTTTATTTGCAATATTTTCTCTATCTAGGTTTGTAGATTCGTGTGATAGTTTGTTTCCAAAGGACCAAGTAGATAGAAAACACTCAAAACAATAAGAAAAGGAAAGCAAGCAATCATCTAAAAAATAATGCACAAGGGCAAAAACAACCTTGCACATGAACAAGCAATAGTGACTTATTGTGCTAATCCTTAAGAATGCTACTTGTGAATGTTCTTCAAATTTTTTCAATAATGCACATAGTCCTAGAAAATGAAAAATTTGGCCTCGCTAGGGTTTTTAGTAATGGTATGACTCTGCAAATTTTGTGATCTCAAGAGGGTGAACTTCAATCCAGGTACACTAGGGTTTTGACACAGTCCGAGAATTTAATCAATCAGGAGCTGCTAGGGAGATCTAATAACCCAACAAGAGACCGCAACTATGAAGATTTCCTCCACACGGACATTTATATAGTGGTTGCTGCTACCACAGTGAAAATGGCTATTATCACTTGAGGTTCCATCCATGTAGTTGACCCAATTAAGGGAATGTCCACTACAATTAACCCTCTCTAAAGGTGACTCACAAAAGATACCATAGGGGGACTAGATCAGATTCAAGGGTCTGAGTTTCTAGTACTATCCAAAAAAGAAGTAGAGCATAATCCCCTAACCTCTTCACTTCACCAAAACAAAGAAGGCAGATTAATCCAACATGCTAAGACTAAAATTATCTCACCAAGATTCATAATGTCAAAAACTTATGGTCTATCAATCTCTCCAGAGAGAGAATGTATCGATCAAAAGTTGAGGACTCAAAATCTAGTGGAACACAAGATAATCTCAGTATCCTTCCTACCTACAACGGGATCCATCGTCAAGAAGAGCTTCGCATGCATGAACAAGAGAATGAAGCCCACTCTCTCAAGATCATCCACAAATAGTGTTCATAGGGCCTATTTACTATATGCAACAGATATGCAAAAAGTAAATCTATGTTCATTTTATAGCCCAAAGTGAAGTCTAATTTATAAAAGCTAGAAAGTCACACAAGCTAGACACAAGAGATGTTCGTTTTATATCCAAATCAAAGTGTTATCGGATCATAGTAGAATACCTCAGTTCTAATGCTCTGTAATCTAGAATTTAGCACACATCTAAAAACTCTACAATTCGGTATTATGCTATCTTTGAAAGTACAAATCTACAGATTTTGTCTCTGGATGTAAAATCTTGCATGAGTTAGGATGCGGTCTTGCACGAGGAAGGATGTGGTCCCGCGCGAGGAAGTGTTGAAACCAACGAAACTTCACGCAATACAATAAAAAATCTCACATGAGAATTTGTACAGGGATATACAAAAGTACAGACAAAAAATTAAAAATTGTAGTTTTGATAGAAAAAGATAGAAAATTGATAGAATAGAAGGGAAACCCGTTTCAGGGCCCCACGGTGGGTGCCAAAAATGTGTGTGTGAAAATTGTACCTAGCTGTAGACACAACACTTCAATAAAACATTAGAGGTTAGCAAAATTGAAATCTGCAAGTAAATGAAGCTAAGCTAACCAGGCAATTTACTGCCTTCTAGTAGGTGCGAGTATGGCATTCTCATATTAGACTGAGATCAGTGACAATGCAACACCTAAATGAAGGATTTGAATGCAAAAGAATGAAAAACTATATGAATGTAGATTTAATCTATATTTTTGCATTCATCTTCATATCTATATCTTCAGAGTGATCACCATGTAGATCATGTGGCACATTCAGGTAAAGAAAATCTATGTTTTGTTCTTTTAAATTATTTTTTTGATTTGTAGTTCTTTTACTTAATTAAATACTTGTAATTCACTAATATAAAATGGTGTGAATTTAACTCATGACGTAGTTGTTATTACAGCGGACCCCCCTTTGGCGCAACGGTCTCCTGTTCCTAAATAGATGAGGAGGAGACATGCGTTGGCATTAGAGGAGGGGAATGACGAGGACATTGATCTTCCTCTTAGAAATTACATTAAAAAAAACAACAAGAAAACCAAAATGAAATGATTATAATTAACATTTTTTGCTAATGAAAGAACGTTGTCTTAATGGATGTAATTTTGTACTAGTAATGTTGATGAATGATGTGTTAATGAATTATTCATGAATGTTGTGTGTTAATGAATTTTATGTGTTAATGAATTATTCATGAATGTTATCATGTGATTATAATGATTGAATGTTATATTTCAAAAATGGATGAATGAATGAATGAATGTTATTAGATGTTAATGGGGAATTTAGAGTGATGTTAGGGGGGGGGGGGGAGGGGCCAATGAGCTTCCACCTTCACGTGGTTGTCCTTGTTAAGTAGAGAATATTAAACTATTCTCAAAACCAAGTGAAGCTCAAACTTTAAAGATAAGCCTAGAGTTAATAATGATATCCAATTAGCAAGTCGAAATGAAGTTCATCATTACATGTATCTTGCATTCTCAATGTTTGGAGCATTATTAAAAGCAGTGTTATAAACATTTATTACTGTTATGACCTCTATGCATATCAACACTCTATCACTAGTTTTTTGTACACTTTACTAATCACTGTTATGTATTGCTAATGCATTATAACAACACTGTCTTTAAGCCCACTTGACCATTATTTTTGCAATAAGGTTCTTGTGATTGTCACTTGATGTCCTTTTGGCCTCTAATTTACCCCATATGATACTTTTACTATGTTCCTATTAGGTATCTTTTTTGATCTTTATGAAAATCATTTACAAACTCACCATGCTATTCATGATGACAAAATAATAAAATGATACCTCTATATTATGGTTCTTGTCATCCCTCTCTAAAATGTGACCCCTCTGTCAAAACAAAGACTCCATCTCTGTTCTTGAAAACATGCCTTCATCATTTTTTGGGACAGTGCTTTAACATAGTTCCTATATAATTGTGACTGATTTTTTTTATGGCCTTTGACCGATCTCGTTGACTTTTCTACATCAAGAATTGTGAACAACTCATCTTCCTCATGGATCCTATCATTTCATTTTTTTGTATCAATGTTTGTTCACCATTGACTTTGTATAGAAAAACCCTTGAACAATCACTATTTTTTCACTTCCATTACATCTTTGTCCTGCATTCATTTTTATTGTAACATTGCTTACTACTATTCTTACTGCACTCTTCACATTCTAAAACAAATCACTATTTTATAACCTTGAGCACATCTTTGTTCTTTGATTGTGAATACCACAATGTTCTTTGATAGTGTACACATCACTATTTTTTGAAACCTCTTTGTTCATTGTCAATCCATCTATAAACACTGATTTGTTTGTATATGTTGTTGTCCTTTAGACATTGAACACCACTGCTTCTATACAATGAGAATTGTCTTCATAGCACTAATTTTGTCAGTTTGGCTACTCTTTCTTGTTACTTAATAACAATCATTTATTTTTACTTCAATCATTTTGACAGTCATGACCCTTATTGATACCCCTGTGACAAGGAATGGCACTACTTTGTGACCCTCTTCACTTCCCTTAATTCATTTATTGTTTGCATTGAACAATGTTTGGCCCAATCATGCACTATAGTAGCAAAACTACTGTTTTGATCTTTCTTGCTTTGTCAATAATAGTGTTTTTGTCTTTGAATCACTGTCTTAATTGTTTCATAAATGTATCCCTTTGACTTAGGGGATGAGTTTCTTGTCCTTTTGACAGTGACTATCAACTCTCAACTAATGAAAATTTAAACAGCTAATTAATGAATGGTCTCGTATTATTACCTTTTTAGTTTTTAAAGCACAATGTCATGTTTTAATATTGTGTAGTTTTTTTCTTATGTCAAAGTATTCTTTTACTATAAGAACATAATTTATGACCATTTTAGTAACTATTCTAACATCTCTATATGCTTGTGATTTGTTTATCTTGTTTCTTTGCAGTCCTTGGTGCACTTGGGGAAAAGTATGATGAGGCAATGAGAAGAAATGATGTGAGGGCAATTGTTGTTATTGGTATGTATGCCCTTTTAATATCAACATCATATTCAAGCTCAAGTGTTTTTGAGTTTTATAATTAAAAACATGAAAAATGACCATGTGTTCTTTCCCTGTTCTTATTTTCTTATCCACTAGGGCAAGGAGGCAAATTCTTAGGTGGTTTTGACATCAGCACTCTCCAGGACTGTCATAAGATTGGTATGAGTTTTTGAAGGACTATTACCAAAATTTTATTTGATCTGTTGTTTCATATAATTTCACAAGCTCTAAATTTTCTTAGTGTTCAATTATTTTTAACTATTTTCTAACAGGGGACATATCTAGGTTGGTAATGTGTATTTAAGTTTTTAATATAACTTTTTTTCATTGAAAAGCTAAATTTGATATTGTGAGCCTGATGGTGAATTTTTACTTTGGAGATGTTGTTTTTCAAGATAATGTAAGTGTACAAGAAAACATGTCTTTTTATCTCATTAATATTGTTTCATTGCATTATTAAGAACATAAAATGTTAGAAAAGAATTTTACTTGTTTTTATCGATTTGACTTGTGCCTCATAACACTGATTTGTGTTCTGATGTAGATGCTAAGAAGCCCTCCGTTTCTGCTATTCAAGGGCTTGCACTTGGTGGAGGGTTAGAATTAGCAATGGTATGGACTATGGAGCAATGTGATGAAGGGTGCTCCCCTTAATACCACAAACACATAATAGAAATATAGAAACAACAACAATTTGCAAGAACATAAAATGGGCTTCTTATTATCTCCACAAATGTGGAATTACAAATTTCAGAATTACAATATGCAAAGCCACATGGGCATTCCCTTTACAATATTTTGTAGGACAAAGCCTCGAGTCATTACCTAGATCTACCCACAACTGCCCTAGACAACACTACGGGCCTTCTTTATATAGGCAATTTCCACCGCCTGAGAAGGTTCCATAAATTTAGCCCTTAAGGCCAACTATACATAGAATTATTTTATTTTCACAATTTTTACAATAGGGTTGGCTCAAAAGAAATACAAAATATGCTTTTAGGTAGCCCAACTTCCAGAGGCCATAAATTTCTAACCGTAGCTCCGTTTATCTATTATAACCACTTTTCAGAAACGCTAGGATGAGATCTATAGTGCCTGACTCACGCAAGCTTCAATTAGTTGGGGTCGATTGTGATCCAGAGCCTCTAAGGCCTTCAAATTGACCTGAAAGATTTCATACCCAAAAACCTCAATAACTTCACCAATATAGATGATGTGGCAATGAAACTCAACTGGTAGGCTGATATGACTAAGATGAACCTCCAACTGTGAAATCAGAACATTCTGAGATCATATGACCAACTTACTAAAAATAGTAAGTTTCCATAAATAGCAACTCTGCACAAGATAGCCCTTATTGAAAAGCAAACAAAAATATTTTTGGGTGATGCAAGATTGCTCTTACACCCAGGATGCTCCTGCATCACAATGACACTCAATTTCTTATTTTATATTTCCAAAGGTTCATTGCATTACATGATCTATCTTAAGTTTCTAATTCATTTTGTTTTTGAAGTCTTGTCATGCTCGTATTTCAATGCCAAAAGCACAACTTGGGTTACCAGAGCTTTCTCTTGGAGTTATTCCTAGTTTTGGCGGTAAGTGTTGGCACCTTTCTCTTGGTTGTGATTGGATGTGTCGTATGTAATCCTTAATAGTTTGAATTTTTGAATATTGTTCAAAAACAAGGTTTGAATCATTGAATTTCTAAAGCATTATATTTTTTAATATTTATGAGTAAGGATTGGCATTTTTCTCTTAGACATGTTCGGGTGTGCCTTACACCATTCTTCATTATTTGAATATATTTATAAAAAGACAAGGAAATGTTGTAATTGTACAACATTTAGAAAATTAGTACTAGCCTTGGGATTTTTTAGGTGGTCTGTAAACATATATTGAAATTTTTATCTCAAATGTCAATTTACTGTTTGGCCATTTGAAAATGTTTTCTATCTTGACATTTGTCACAACTCCCAATAATCTTGACATTTACAAAAGTGTAATTATCTTACTTAGTATTAGATTCAACTTATCTTACCTGAAGTATTTTATCTTTACATAGTTTCACTCGACTTAACTCTAATGCATAGACTACCCAAAAAGACTCCTAGTTTCCCATATGCTTACATCTAGTATATAAGTGTGACTACAAAAATGAAACAACGACAAGAAAGAAAAACACTACAAGAAAATTAACATCAATACTTAATAAGTTGTAAGTTGACAAAACCTATACAACAGAATTGACTTTGTCATCATTAGCACTAGTGGTACTAATAGAAAAGGTAAAAGAGAGTCTAACCAACCTGTTAATGGTTAGAATGGTTTGGTGTTGTCAAAGAGCAATGTTTGAATTGATATAGTTGATAGATAAAACAAAACATACCAAAAAAGTCTCTAATATAGTAAGGCAATGTAGTAGATACAAGTATGCTTGAATACATAATGCAAAGATATTGTCCAATTGTACGCTAGAAAATTTGGGATGGCATCATCAGTAGAATATTGTGTGATATGAGAATCAAAATTTCCTTCTGCTTGTAAAGAAAATAACTATAAGTAAGTGTTATGTCCTCATATATGAGTTACCATGAATCAAGAGACCTTAAATAAACTTATCCCCATGATAATGATTTATAATTATGCTCCTTAGTCTCAAGAAAATAATTCACAAAAAAGGAAAATGCATAACACTATTGGTCATCTACCAATTACTTGTTTGGAGGAATAATCAATGACTTTTCTCAGTCAAATGTCCATATTTTTAACCTTTTCAATACCCCTGCCTAGACACGATAAATATCTCTTTCTGCAATGTACATTATTCTTGATAATATATTTTATTTTTTTTAACCAAAAAATATTATTGGTCACTTTTTCGACATATGAATAATAGTCCTGTTGATGAGAATGCTATGTATTCGACGTCTATTCTGACCAAATGTCATCGAATGAGAGACAAACATTCTTTGACATTTTGATGAGAATGCTGAACCCTCGACGATAGTTTGGACCTTAACTCATCACAATTTAGATGGACTTTGGTTGCATAGATAAAAGGTATGATTGATAATTCTTCCAGGTTGAAGTGATTATTTCGACGAAGGGTCCATCGATAATTCAACCACCATGGACGTCAGACTTTCGATGATGGTTTTGCATGTCGTATAATCAATGAAAAAACATCGACAATAGTTTTGGTCATTTGGTCGACTAATGGGTATCAAAAATTTGACTAATCCTCGTAAAAAAACAAGCTAAAATTTACTAGTGATATCTTCATAATAGTGAAGTATTCTAATAGAGTTTAGTGACCAAGTAGAACAGAGCTAAGCAGTGAAGAGAAGAACATAGATATACTTGATATATGAGATTAAATCTATACTGGAAGGAGAAGATCTGTAATCAACATCATAGTGCAAACTGAAGGATCAGGTAATGAGACATTCTAACAAGTGTATCAGGGTAAATCTTTTAACATAGTGGTTTTGATAGACCTTAGTAAATCTCTTAACCGAGTGCTTACTTAGTTGTACGTCTTAAATCCTTTTTAAAGGTAGATTGTATAAATCTTAAAGCTCTTAACAAGGAAGACCCCTCACAGGGTAGATCATACTTTGTGATCAAATTTGTAGCCCCAATAAGCAAAATTTATATTGCAGTAGTGAAGATTTTTGGGTGTCATCCCCACCCTAGTTTTACCTTTCAAGGGTTTTTGGGTAACCAAAATTACTGTGTTATGTTTATTTTGATGGGTGATGCTTAGCTTATTAGATTCATTACATTGCTGAGTTTTATGTTAATGCTATGCAAAGTTTCATTTATGTTAAAATGGATAAATCAATGATATCAGATTCACCCCCCCCTCTTAGTATCACATTTTCCCAATAGATTTCCAATAGTTAAGAGTCTAAAGTCTGATTAAGTCTACCTTGCTAAAAGATTTTATAACTCTAATCTTAAGAGATGTACCCTGTTAAAGGATTTACAATATAAGACCTATTAGGATCTACTTGGTTAAGAGATTTTACACTTCTGATTACACACTTAATCAGTAACATAAATTTCCTATAGTATTTGCATCAACATATGCTTAACAAACTCTATATGCTCAATAACAATTTACCTCATACTGTACTTCACTCACAATTCCAATTCTATACTTGGTAGCTTCAATTCTAAATCACATTCACACTTTATTCTTACTGCTCTGATACTCAGTGGCTTATCTTGTCATCACCTTCAAACTTATCTCTGAATGATCATCACTTGCTCTCTCTCTCTCTCTCTCTAATCAATTTATACTCAATTCTAGAAATGGTGGAAATAATCTAGAATCATCTCCTTAAGTGGTGCTAACATTGGTTACATCTCCCATGCATATATATTACATTTAATTCTCATTGGTGGATCTCACCTTGTAATCATGTAAAATCATCATATTTAAATTTGCAATGCTTTGTCAAACAATCTCTTTGAGATTTGTAAAACATTTTATGCTCAGTTTCCAGATTCAATGTATCTATAGATTCTTCTTATGTCGGCTTGTGATGCTCAGTAATACATTTTTCTTCTACTTAGTAACATGTGTATTATTTTGGTTTGATAACTATTGTAACTCGGTACTTCTCAGTTCTCGGTGCTTGGTATACCTTGCTTGGTGTCTGCTCCTTATTCCTTTTACCGAAATTGCCTTTTCCTTTACCAAATAACTTATTTGCTTTACCGACATGACTATCCTTCTTTACAGAATAATTTTGACAATCAATATGACTTAATAAAAACTAATGACAACAAAATAACTCATTTAGGAGTATCAATACCAACACTCAAATGTGAGTACTATGTGTGCTTTCCCCTTGTCACTTTATTTTGTCAATGGAACAACCCAAAATATTCTAGAACCATCTAGATGACTCTTTTTCCTTATAATTCTCTCTTTAAATTATTTCTTTTCTTCATTCAAGATCTCTAAGATCTCTCTCTCAACTCTTACAATATTGGCATTCTCTTTCTCTCTCATTTTTCTACAATAGTCTATTATTAGTTACAACAATATCTCTAGCTCTCTTGGCTTTTTCAAGCTCTTTGGTAATATATTATTATCTCTATTGTGTCTTTGAGAATATTGGGATTCATCACATCCGTTTCTATCAATATTTTTTTTATTTCATGCAATAGGGGTTTTCCTCCACTAGTGGAGTTTGTTTCTATTTGCATATCTCATGTAATAGGGGTTTTCCTCCATCAAGTGTGGTTTATTTCTATTACATTTTCATTTATTTATCTTTGACTCAATCAATCTATTTGGTTGTTGTAGAGGTGGAAAAAACAAAGTAGGGACTTGACTAAGGCAAGTCTCCAAAAAACCCCAAACATTTTCCCCTCTCTTGCATGTGTGTAGGTTTATTGGAAGCATTCAACCAAATGGAGGTTTTCTTGTGTTTTTTCTATTTCATCTTGATTTATCTCAGTTACATAGTATTTTCTGTTATATTTTTAATTGTTTTTTGCAAGTTATCTAAAGAATAGACCCGACTTTTTGCCAAATTTTGAACATTTTCTATTTTAATATGTACAAGACTACAACGTGCCATGAAATTAGCCACATGTCACTCTAGTGTCCTTAACTGAGACTCTTAGATTTGGACTGTAGACTCTCTATCATCTGGCCCTCTCATTTCTATAATCAAAATATTATTTTTCTTCATCTACAATAAGATATTTCCACTAGTTTAGCTAGTTGGAGATATCTGAATGTATGTTGTGAACTTGGCTCTCAAGGGAAGATAATTTTTCTTTAGCAGGGTCAAATTTATGACATTACATTTTGGTGAACTAACTTTTTGTCTTCTTTTATTAGTTCAACTTTTAATTTCATTCAAAGTACTAACAATTTTCCTTTTCATGCATATGATGGTGACAACTCTTCCTATGCCCCTATATGCCTTTAATCTCTTCTTTTATTAGTTCAATTTTTAATTTCATTCAAAGTACTAACAATTTTCCTTTTCATGCATATGATGGTGATAGCTCTTCCTATGCCCCTATATGCCTTTAATCTCTCTTGTAAAATCCTATCTGTTAAAGAATATGTTTTTTTGCAAGAAGATGAGATCATTGATACGTTTTTAAATTTTACTCTACCATATCTTCATTCAAATGAAATCTCTTCTAAAGAAGATAATTTAGTAAATGGGGAATATCATCTCACATCTGAACTCCCACGAGTTGATGTTGAGCATAAATTTGTTAATGAAATTTTTGTCTATGCTATCCCTAAAAATCCTAAGAGACCAAAAATCTATGTTAATGGAGATGATCCAAAACCAAAGTCAAATAAGGTTATTACCGCTAGTGGTGACCCTTCCATGGTTCACCCTGCACATCCTTTCTCTAATTGTTTTCTATCTCTAAGTTCCAAGAAGTGTATGACTATTGATTATCAAAAGGTAGCTCACACTTATCACCTTAGTGGAAGTAGAAAAAGCATTAATATGCCAACATCTCTTCCATATTCTCAATTTATTCTCTCATTTGATCTTGACTCTCTTCCTTAATCCCCAATAGATTTTGATCCTATGGAGAAATTTCATGCTACCCCGCTAAGATATCTCTTTGTAATCTTCTTCAAACATCTCCTCTATATCATGGTATGCTTTAGGAAGCTCTACAAAAGATCTTTGTGCCATCTTCCACTAGACTTGGTGATGAAAATAATTTATTGGATTGTATGTGAAAGATTACATTTCATTGAAATGAAATTCTATCTACTAAAGTAGAAGATAAAGATCCTTTAATGATAGTTCCTTTTGTGAATGGAATTGGTATTAAATGTACTCTCATTGATACCATTTTAGAACTCAATATTTATCGTACTGATCTTTTACCTAAAATCAAATTTTATTCAAGTTCTCTTAAAAATTCTTCTATATCAATTCACAAGTTTGATAATTTTGGTCAAAAATCTCTAAATAAAATAACTCTACCTTTGTAGCTTGGACCTATTACTTTACCTACTCTAGTACATGTAATACCAGGTACTCTATAATACAATCTACTTTTGGGTAGACCATAGATTCATCAATGGGTACAGTTCCATCTACCTTGCATAAAGCTATCAAGTTTATCCATAATAATTAGGTAGTTATGAGAAAGATTGATCCTGCATCCCTCCATTATTATGAGGCTAAGGCTAATTAGTCTTCAAGTTGTACTACTTTTAAAAATTCAATTCCTTCATCATCATCAAGAACTTTTTCACCAAAATGAGTCCCTAATCTTCTTGGTGGTGCCAAATTTTATTCTCCTCAATTAGATGTATGTCTTAGTGATGATCCGGGTCCTTTGGATGAGACCAACACTATCCACCCTGACATTCCAAAGATTTCATTCATACCTTCTATTTAGGATGATCATTCTTCTATATCGTAGGATAGTGTGAACGTTATCAACTATGCCGATAATATTGATCCTCCCTCAATTGAAGAGTTGCAATCATGCTATGGTCTAGGATTCACTATCCTTTCTACACATGGGTATAAAGGAAAGGCTCTTGGACACATGGAACAAGGACTCAATGTCCCTTTGGAACTAAAGCCTCACTCTTCTATGATGGGTTTATGTTACAAAGATTCTCCGTTGTCTTCATCCACTCTTCCATCATCCAACATCTCTATGTCCTCTTCTTGCAAGTGGTCAAACCTTCCTTTATAAGATAAATGATTCCTTCATGATCCTCATTCTTTATCTAAACAAGATAATATTTTATTGTGGAATCTCAAATATCACTTTCTCATTCTTCCTCCTACAACATGTAAGAGGCTTCATGATATGAAAGATGAAGTGAGACACTCTTTTTTTTTCCATATCATCAAGTGTTGTGTCATTATACTAATGAATGGAAGGACTTGAAAGATAAAATACAAGAACTTCATGGATCAGGTGTCATCAATTATTCACCTATTGAAAATCCTTCTTCTTCTTCTATGCATGACAAGTGATATTGAGGTTTACCTACATCGTATCTTTTTTGTAAATCTATTTTAAGATCTTATCTTATCTACCTTTTTGGGGGCCAATGCACTATCTATTGTGTCTTCCTTTATGGGGGACAATCTACTATGTTATCTACCTTTATGGAGGCCAATCCACTTTCTTATCTTATATTATCTACCTTTTTGGGGGCCAATCCACTATCTATTGTTTCTACCTTTTTGGAGGCCAGTCCACTATCTTATCAAATCTTGCCCAATTGTATGCCTATCTAGCTTAACACTATGCACATTGGCTTGATCTAAATCCTCCCTATCACATGCCCATCTATCTTTTTCTGTGCACATCAAAGCATAATCAAAATCACCCTATCATATGTCTATCTAACATAACACAATTATCTACCCATACCAACATAATTTCCTTGATAGTGGCCCTCTTCCCTAGAAAATTTGGTTACATTGAGTATCTTTTTTGGTAGTTTATTTCCTCCATAGTGGGGTTGGTGCTACTAATCATGATCATCTGTATGACCCCTAGCAATAGAGAAGGATAATGTATTAGTCATGCATGGTGTCACTTCAACATTGGTTGCTTCCTTATCTATTGGTTGCATTCTTCCTTGAAGAAATCAATCCTAAAATTCTTCTCTCCTTGTTTAGAATTCCTCTATTTGTCATTTCTTGTATTTTGGGGATGATGCATTGTATTGTGACAACCTTTTTCATCAAGTCTCTTTAAAATTTCTAACCCAAAACTTTAGTTTTTTAGTTGCGTGTTCTAACACAGTGGCTTTGTGGCTTTCATTTTCTAACCTTGTTGTCTTGTGTAGATTATTCTCTCTAATGTATTTGTCTTGCAAGTCCTCACCCTGGGGGCATTCTTCCTTGGCTCAATGAGTTGTCATCTTCCTCTATAATATCCTTTTTATATCATGATGTTACTATCTTTTAGTAGACTTCCTTTAGCACACATATTCATTTAGATTCATTAGCCCACTAAAGTGAGGGCAAAATGTATAGTAAAAAATTGTATACCCCTATTTTCAATTAAGGCCACACTTTTGCAACCACTTTAGTGTCTATTCCCCTAGCATTTGTGTAGGTCCATTTGAGCCTTTGCATTATCCTTTTCCCTCTTAGGATTCTTAGAATCCTTGTCAACATCTATCTTTCAATGTCACCTTTTTATTATTTGCACGTTTCCTCTTCCACCTATCATTTCCTTTGCATGTGATTCATATGGACACTAGTGCACCATGCAGAAGTCTACACGCTGCACATTCATCCACTGACATCCCAACATTCAAATGTTAGTCCATGCATGCTTTCTATTTGTCACTTAATTTTGTTAGTGGAAAAATCAAGAATCTTCTAGAATCACTCATAATCCTCTTTTTTCCTTCTAATTATCTCTTTAAATTGATGCCTTGTCTTAATTCAATCTCTCTAAGTTCTCTCTCTCATCTCTCACTTACAATATTGGCATTATGTTTCTCTCTCATTTTGATACAATAGTTTGTTATTAGCTACAACATTCTTTACAGCAATATCTCTATCTTTCTTGACTTTTTCAAGCTTTCTGGTAATATCTTATTATCTATCTTGTGTCTTTGAGCATCTTTGGATTCATCAAATGTGTTTCTATCAATATTATTTTATTTCATGCAATAGGGGTTTTCCTCCACTAGTGGGGATTTTTTTATTTGCATACATATCATGTAATAGGGGTTTTCCTCCATCAAGCAAGGTTTATTTCTATTACATTTTCATTTATTTATCTTTGATTCAATCTATCTATCTATCTGACTATTGTGGAGGTGGAAACACCAAAGTAGGGACTTGACTAAGGCAAGTCTCCAAAAAACCTCAAACAATTTTCCCTCTCTTGCATGTGTGTAGGTTTATTGGAAGCATTCAACCACATAAAGGTATGCTTGTGCTTTGCATATTTCATCTTTATTTATCCCAGTTACATAGTATTTGCTGTTATATTTTTAATTGTATTTTGCAAGTTATCTAAAGAAAAAACCTAATTTTTTGCCAAATTCTAAATGTTTTCTATTTCAATCCGTACATGACTACATTATGCTACATAGATGATCGTATGTTGTACTAGTGTCCTTGACAAAGAATCTCAAATTTGTACTGAAGATTCTCTATTGTCTGGTGTTCTCATTTCTATAATCAAAATATGATTTTTCTTCATCTACAATAAGATATTTCCACTGGTTTAGCTAGTTTGAAATATTTGAATGTATGTTATGAACTTGGCTCTCAAGAGAAGATAATTTTCCTTTAGCAGGTAATTTATGACATTATAGGTAGACATCCTCAAAAGTGATTGTCACCTTCCTAGTAGTAAAATGAAACATGCATGTGTCTAAGTGCCATCTCTTGAGAAATGTGGAAATGAGACCAAGGTTCATTGTGATCTCAAGCATGTAACATATCCAATAAAGGAATGACTACCATATTATATCTCTCTTTGAATTTGACAACAAAAATCATAGAGACATGCCAACCAACTTTGACTCTCAACATCAAAAAATATCGTATACCCTTTGCAAGCATCAAAATTAAAAAAACACATCAATCGACTGATTAATAAATCCAACTGAAAGACCAAAACAAACCTATTTTATCAATTATAAAATAGGAATATCAATTGCAAAAAAGTTATGTTAGTTTCCAAATACTTATATCAATTTCAAAGCAAATATAGCAATTGGGGCAATAAATTTGCATTTGCAACAATAAAATCACATAAATGCAAAAAACTTATCAATTGCGACATAGAAATGGCAATTGTAGTACACAACTTGTAAATGCAAAAAAATTGATAGTCGGTTGTAGCATAATTATATATTTTTAGAAAAGACCAAATTTTTAAAAAGTGAAATAAATGCTACATTTAGTGTGAAAGGTTCGATAACTCACTACCAGTTCGCTGCCCTCTAGATGACGAAATGTGCGCACTTGGTTAGATAGGTGCATGAATCCTACTAGGCCCACCACCGTTAATCAAAAGCATGAAAATGGATAATTTCTTTTACCAATTATCAGAGCTCCAAGGTTGCAAAGAAAAAGAAAGCCTAGTCACTATTTATAGCCTATTGATTGAAACTACAATTCTCCATTGTATACCCTAGGAACTTCAAACTACAATATCTTTCACACCGTTGCTCTATTTTTTGAACTATTTGATACTTTAAGCCTTATTCAACACTATCAAAAAATTAATGCTCATGTTGCACGATTTATTTTAATTTGTTGAGGGGGCATAAATCCACTTGCTATAAGGGCAAGCTAGGATAGGACCCGAATCAAATATTCTTTGACACAATGCTCTAAATCACATTGTATCAAAGAGGGTCAAATGTGGACACCTAAAATTATCCCAGGCTTGCGAGTTTTCACTTATTACTAATTGCTCCTTTGTTAATTAAATAATTCATTAATTATTTAATTAATCTTATTTATTCCTCTAATTCTTCATCAAACCTAATCAACGCCATCATTCAATTATTTTCATAATATTTTTTTTTGATCGGTAATTATTTTCATAATATTAATTAAATAATTAATATTACTTAATTAACCGACCTTTAATTAAGTGGTCTTTATCATTTAGTTAAATTTAATTTTAATTTCCTACAATATAAATAATTATTCCTAATTATTTAAGTTGACTAATTAATTCCTCTAATTAAATTAATACCTAAAAAAATAATTTAATTTCATCACATTTCTAATTAATTTCATATTCCTCCAAAATTGAATTTTTAATTCAACTTAAATCTAAAAATCTTTTTCAAAATCAGAAAATAAGATTTATGAGTTCTTTAAATTTCAAAATTGTAAAAGTCCTAAAATAAAAAATCAGTCTTTTCTCAAAAATGCGTTTTGGAAACTCTAATCTTCAAAATCAAAAAATTCTTCTCATTCCCATCTTCTCTGCTTTATTACTAAACCAACTCTCTGCTTTTGAGTTTAAATTGGAAATAAATCTCTATCTCTAGAAATTACCCAAATGATTGTAGTTTCTAATTATCTCAATCACTCATCTTGATTTTCTAAGATTAACCTTGACCATTCATCCAATTTTGAAAAAATATATAAACCCACCAACTTTCTCATTTGAAGGATCCAATTTTTGAAAGTATCTGACATATGCAGGTTTTATTCTTGTCTTTATGCAATCAAGTAATCACAATCATATTATTTCTTGAATCTCTAAGTCAAGATGTTGTCGAATTCAATCCTGAGTGCCACACATTTAAATCTCCAATAGAGTGTAGAGAAGCAATGGAAGAAATCAAGCTAGGTGTTGGTAGCCATGTTTTGATTGTTATTTATCTCTCCATGCTTGAGTTTTATTGTTTGTAGGGTTTTAATGATTATTAGTATTCTAGTTTTATTCATGATTTGGTACTACTAATATCATTTCTTGAGCATGTGTGGATTCCCCTATGACACATATATTTGATAATAATATTCTCCACAGATTTTTCCTTAACAAGGTTTTCTATGTAAAACTAGTATTTTACGTGTTTGGTGATTCTTTTCTTTCATGTTGTTATCTTTCTACTATTAAGGATTAATATATATTTGGTGGAATTTATTTAAGTTGTATAAATGATTAATTATTTTTAGAAAACTAGTTCACCCCCCCTCTCAGTTTTCTTGCATATTCAACACTTGGATCTATGATAAAAAGAACACACCTTCACACATGCTTAGACATAGCCATTAATCCTTTCCTTCTATGCTTGATGCTTGATGCTTGAATGAATAAACTTGATTACTTGAATTGCATTGGTTTCTACTTGAATTGATATTTCTTGTGAATGGATATATATCAAGTTCTTGAATTCCTTGAATGAGATGGGATGCAAATTGAGGGAGGTAGCCTTGTCTTTAAACCTCACCTAGTCATTTTGGCACTCAAAACTCAAAGGAGACTGACAAGGATTTAAGGATCCCACTAAAGATCATTCTACAATTCAAGTTTATGCCCATCATTTAAGGTCAAGGATGGATCTTAGGTTTAGGGTGACCCAACTCTTGCCCAACCCACCCAATTTCCCCATACCAACTAATTCAAGCTTGGATTTGGGTTGGGGCTCCAATTTTCTATGAGGATTCTGAAAATATGTCTGAATTCAAGGTTGGATCAAGCATGATAGGCATGTAAGCCTTAGACATTAAAATGGGGCCTAAATAAGGACAACAATTGTATAGGGATACAATTTAGGATGCCACTTCTATGTCTCATGTAGTTAAACTTATGTGTATAAGATAACCTATTATTTAAGATCAATGTCCTTGTAAATGATACAATGTCATCTTGAATTTTATAGTAAATGGTGCATACTTTTCTTTGATCTAGAAAAACTAGGATTTCCCTCCACATTTTAGAATAATAATCCCACTCATCCACCGTCCCTAATCCATCTACTCTCATTTACCCACATTTCTAATTTATATTCCAAATTTGTACAACTAATCCTACAACATCCATTCATATCCCTATCTATATAAGGCTCCAATTTTGTCCCCTATTTTTCCTCCCTTTCCTCTCATTGTGTGTCGTTACTAAATTTAAAAAAAAAACATAAATCATTATCATAGCATATAGATAAATCATGTTATTAATCATCATCACATCATTGGACATTTCTTTTCCACAAACTAGTTTAGTTAGGTGTTTTAGCACCATCATCCATTTAGTATTACTACACATTTAGTATCATTATCCATCATTATCCACTTAGTACCATCATTAATTTTAAATCACCATGCATTTATAATTATTTTGAATCATTACCCATTTAATATCTTTACACATTGTACATAAGAAAAGGGGAAACAAGGTATATGAGGGACTTGTCCACCTTTTCCTAATGCACAATTGGAAGGAAAATGACCCAATAGGATCAAGTAGGGCTTAAGTTCCAAGTGAGTGAAATGATCCTTTAATGATAATGATCATGAAGAGATGGATTTAGGGAAAATAATTTAATTATGAAAGGTAAATGACTAAATAAGAAAATATAAGCACTTTCACCAAAAGACAAACTGATGGAAAACAAACTGGAAGATACAGTGACCTGAAATGAAATCCAAGAAGTAGTACTCACATGTAATCTAAATTTTATTTGGATTTAATAGGTACAAAATTCATTGGTTGTTTTATTTTGGGAACAAGAAGCCTATGGCATTTTGTTCCCTAGGTTTATACCCAAGATTTTGACAGTCAAATCCATAGATCTCAATCTTTATGAAAAAGTTTTGATAGCAGCCCCACCTATACCTGTACACAAAAAAATAGAGAAAAGGTCGTGGAAGGGGGTTTTCCTTGATCAAACCCATAATTAGGAATCAACCTTTAAAATGAACTAAGATTTCATAAGGGAAAGTAAATATGTGTTGGAAATTGCAATTGAAACAATTGTTGTATTGTCATTGATGTCAAACCTTAACTGGTAAGACTGTTGCTACTTAGGAAAGTACTATATCTATTTGAGTGTTGCTAAGGGGCTAGGCAAGGTTGGTAAAAATAGCACTTAAGGAAAGGTTGAGTTATCTTGATACCACAAAGTGTACTTGACTATGTTGTACAATGATGAGACAATGTATTGTTTATCTTAGTAAGACTGAAGACTAAACTGGTAGGCTTAACCGAGAAAAGAATGGAGAAATCATGTTTAAGTTGAGTAATGTTAGTGTCGACCGAGTTAGTGTATGTTGAGAAAAATTCTAGTGTCGACCAAACAACAGTTAATTGCCGAGGAAGACAATGTAAGTCGAGGAAACATTTTTAGTAATGACCGAGCTTTCTACACGAAGACCGAGTAGTTGATCACAATATTGACAGAGCATTAGCAATTTTATATTTGAAGAGAATTTAATTTTGGAGCCGACATTGTTGAATTCTTGGATTATGTAAAACATGTTGACTTTATTTATTGATTGTTTGAAAGCATTAAATGCACTGTAAAACATTTTATTGTAAATCTTTAAGAGATTTGAGATGATTCTAGAAAAGGAGCCGAAGAACATGAAGTAGGTAGATTCAATGAATTTGACCTAACCCTAAGATCTATGAATGAGATTGAGTGGCACAAGATGAGTTAACCTAATTGAGGAAAGTATTAAGGGAACCTGTACATTTGGATATGCAAGTGCATGGGTGAACAAAGAATGCTGGAAGATCAATAAAGTTTTATTAATTGTATAAGCAGAAAAGGCTGAAGGAGAATTGTGGTGGTTGCTTGAAGAAAAGTTCCAATCAAATCAGAGATGGAGATGGAAAAGTTTCAAAGTCAGTAAACCAGCATTAGTGTATGAAATCAAATTTGATATTTACAAAGTGAGTTGTATATTTTTCAGATAAATATTGCTGCTACTTTCTAACCATTGTAATAGTCAAAATCCTTTTAATAGAGGTTGACCTAACAATCATATGATACATCCTTTGAACAAGGTTGCATTCTAATGGAGTGTATGTAAGTCCTATGACAAGGCTCACTTTTAACAGGGTGATTGAAATCCTTTAACCGGATCACACCTGACAGTGTGTATTGTAACCTTTGATAGGGTTGGCTTTTAACCGAGCTCACTTCTGAAGAGTGAAAATAATAGTAGCATGTTACAAAGTGGTTTTTCCCAAATTGGGTTTCCACTATAAATCCTGGTGTTAATACTTGTGTGAATGTTTTGGTTTGAACATTTCTATGTTTTACAAGTAAAGTTACAGTTGGGTAGTGGACTGCATTGGTATATGTTTCTATTGTTGAATCAGTGATGACTGAGTTTGTTTTGGTTATTGGATTTGATTTAAAGAAAATTTTTAAGTTTGTTTTATACATTAGGACCTGAGAACAACTGATTCACCCCCCCTCTCTATTGTTCTAAATCATATTAACAATTGGTATCAGAGCTTTGTTGCTTATTATTAGTGTTGACAGAAATCAAGTTTAAAGGGGCTTGAAGCAAATGATCAGGATGTATAAGAAGGAGGTACCGAAGCTGAATAAGGAAAAATTCCGTACATGGAAAAGCTTGATGAAGCTACTTCTGGTTGGTATTGGTGACTCTGCAAAGTACTACATTGAGAACAACTATGTCTCACCTGTTGCACCTTTGACTGCTGAAGAAATGAGAGCTAAACAAGAACATAATCAGGCAATGCTAGAAATTGCATCTGCCCTAAGCTATCCAAAATTTGAGGACATTAAGGATTGCACAATTGCTAAGGATATGTGGGACACTCTTGCAAGGATCTATGGTGGTGACTTGAATGTGCTGAAAGCAAAGGCCGAGAGTCTTAGAGGTAAGTTTGATGAAATGAGAATGCAAGAAGGTGAAAAAATTGCATAATATTGTGGTAGAATAAAAGAAGTTGTGAATGCTATTAGAGGAGAAAATGGGGTTATTGATGATGAAACTATAATTGGGAAAGTACTAAGAACCTTGCATCCTATATATGCTATTAAGATCTTAGCTATTCAAGAATCTAGATGTAACTCTGCTAATGTGCTTAATTTGGAAAGTTTGGTTGGTAAGCTGACTACTTTTGAACTCTCTAACTATGATAATTTCACTATTGGAAGCATTTTGAATCTGCTTTCAAGTCACAACTAGTTCTGAACAAGCCAAAGAAAGAAAAAGAAAGATGCATAAGTGAAAGTGAAAGTGAAAGTGAAAGTGAAAGTGACAGTAACACTTCTGATGAAGAACTAGAAGATCTAGAAGCTCTTATGGCTAGAAGACTGAGAAGGGGAAAAGGAAAGTATAAAGGTAAAGTCCCTATTATATGTTTTGCATGTAATAAAGTTGGTCATATAGCTACTAGATGTCCTGATATGAAGGATAAAGATGATGAAAGGAAAAGCAAACACAAAGACAAAAGAGATGAAAGAAGCTACCGATGGAACAAAGAGTAGAAGGGAAAAGGTAAGAAATCTTGTTACATTGCTGAAAAAGAAACTGACACTGATAGTGATGATTTTGAAATTGAGGTAGTCTATGTTGCAATGAAAGATGAATTTGATGAGGATGAGAAAACTGCATTGATATCCTATGTGAACAAGAATGATAAATGGATTATTGATAGTGGTTGTTCACATCACATGACTGGTGACAAAAATAAGTTTGAGACCTTACATCATTACAGAGGTAAAAGTGTAAAATTTGGTAATGATGCACCATGTCCTGTTAGAGGAAAAGGTTTTATTAAACTGAATGATAAGATATCTTGTGAAAATGCATATTGGGTTGAAGGTCTTAATTATAATTTGTTAAGTGTTGCTCAGCTTAACAAAACTGGTTACCGAGTGGAATTTCATCACAAGGAAGCTAAAATATTTAATGCTACTGGAGAACTAATTGGAAGTGGAGATTAGACTAGAGGTAATTTGTTCTATCTTGACCTATCTGAAGAAACATGTTTAATTTCTAAGGTTGAGAAGGAGACAGGTAGAAATCTGAAATGTCTTAGATCTGACTGAGGTGGAGAATTTACATCAAATGAATTTAATCTATTTTGTAATGATAGATGAATTAAAAGATAGATGTCTACACCTAGAACACCTCCACAGAATGATATAGTAGAAAGGAGAAACATATCTATCTTGGATTGTGCAAGGACATTGTTGATTGAAAAGAATGTGGCACATAAATACTAGAAAGAAGCTATAAGCACTGCTGTCTACACTCTTAACCGGGTACAGATCAAGAAAGGTACAAATCTGACACCCTATGAATTATGGCATGGGCATGCACCAAGTGTTAAATACTTTAGAATCTTTGGAAGTAAGTGCTATATATTAAAAGACACTAGGAATGGAAAGTTTGGTGCTAAGAGTGATGAAGGCATATTCCTAAGATATTCCACAAAAAGTAAAGCTTATAAGTGTTTGAACTCTACCACTAACAAAATTGTGGAAAGTGTGAATGTCAAAATTGATGAGTATGCAGAAAGAAATGAAGGTTGACATCAAAAGAGAACTAGAAGATTATAGATCTTTTGTGTACATTGAGGAAAAAGAAGAGGCAAGTAACAGACTTGCACCTGATGCTGAGTCTCAGGTAAGCAATGCCGAGCAATAGATAGATGCTGTCAAGCATCAGGAAAATAGTGCCGAAAGAGAACAAGAACATGCCAAGCTACCAGAAAATGCTGTCGAGTATCAGGATGAGGTTGCCGAGCATTCAGAAGTTGAATCTAACAATCTTGTTGGGGAACATGATGAAATAGAGGAGAGAACAGCTGAACCTATTTTGGCAAAATATGTAAGAAGACATCACAAGCTTGAATAGATAATTGGAGACAAAAATACTAGAATTCAGACCAAAAGTAAGACTAAGGATCCAACATTCCTACTGTCTGTATTTGAATGCAAGACAACTAGAGAGGCATTAGAGAATGAAGACTGGATACAAGCAATGAATGAAGAAATTGACCAGATTGAGAAGAATGATACTTGGACTCTGGTGTCGAGACCTAAAAACAAAAATGTTATAGGAACAAAGTGGGTGTTTCGAAATAAGATGAATGAAAATGGTGAAACAACTAGGAACAAAGCTAGTCTGGTATGCAAAGGCTATGCACAAGAAGAAGGAATAGATTATGGGGAGACATTTGCCCCTATAGCTAGATTGGAAGGAATAAGAACTCTGATTGCATATGTTGCTTATAAAGATTTCAAGGTATATTTTTGAATGGTATACTAGAAGAAGAAGTTTACATAGAATAGCTAGAAGGTTTTATTGATCCAAATAGAAGACACATGGTGTGCAAACTAACAAAGCACTATATGGATTGAAACAAGCTCCTAGAGCATGGTATGAGAGGTTGCACAACTACTTGATACAGATTGGATTTTCAAGAACAAATGACACAAGTAATCTGTACATGAAGGATGAAGAAGGTAAAGGTATCCTGTTGGCAAAAAATTTTGTGGATGACATTATTTTTGGTGGACAAGATGCATTGTGTAAAATATTTTCAAATGAAAAGCAAACTGAATTTGAAATGAGTATGTTTGGTGAGATCAAATTCTTTGTTGGTTTACAAGCATATCAGAGGAAGAATGGAATTTTCATTACACAATCTAAGTATGTTAATGAAATACTAAAAACTTTTGGGATGGAAGATGCTAAACCAGTGGGAACTCCTATGGTTACTGGACACAAGTTATCTAAGAATGATGATGTTGCAAAAGTGAATTGGACTTTGTACAGATCCATGATTGGAAAATTATAGTATGCTGTACATAGTAGACCAGATATTGCTTTAGCTATTGGGATTGTGGCAAGATCCTTTGCCAATCCTAAGGAAACACACATGATGGCTATGAAAAGAATTATGAGATACTTGAAAGGAACTACTGACTTTGGTCTATATTATAAGAAGGATGACAAATTTGAACTCAGAGTTTATACTGATGCTGATTGGGTAGGAAATGTAGATGATAGAAAGAGTACTAGTGGTGGAGCTTTCTTTCTTGGATAGAGATTAGTCTCCTGGACAAGCAAGAAACAAAATTGCATTTCCCAATCTACTGCTGAGGCCGAGTATGTTGCTGCTGCAGTAAACTATTCAAATATGGTATGGATAAAACAATTGTTGATAGGCATGAAAGAAGAAATCACTGAACCTGTTGTTATTTTCTGTGACAACACAAGTGCTATCAATATTTCTAAGAATCTAGTGATGCACACTAAGACCAAGCACATAGCAATCAAGTATCACTACTTGAGAGAAATAGTACAAGATAAAGAAGTCCGAATGGAATATGTGAATACAAAAGAACAATTAGCAGACATATTCACTAAAGATTTACCCAGAGAAGCTCATGAGTATTTGAGAAGTCAATTAGGGGTCCTTCCCCTAACTGAGGCTACCTAGACAAGCTAGGAGCACTACATCAAATGTGCTACAACAGAATATTTGAAAAATTGATGCAGAAGATTGTCACACTTTAGGGCTGGCCTAGAGTTGTGAAAAGGAGCAAAGACAAGGAATCAGTCATAAGCAAGATGATAGAGGGAGAACACACTAAGCTATATAGATATTATCTACATCTGATGGATGTATGTTTTAGTTGCTGCTTTGGCATTTTTGTCAAAGAGGGAGATGAAATGATATCACAACACATGAAACTAAAAAGTAAGGGTGATGAACTGAATGAAGGATCAGGATAGAGGGAGATCTAAATACTTTTGATAGTCACAAGAAGTGAGGCTTATAGGATTCTGAATTAGAATGAAGCTAAGGATATTATAAATAATTCTCTAATGGACAGATAAGTTTTTGGATTGGTTGGTAATCCATGTGTTATTCAAGTGATATCATATGGTGTTGCCATCAATGCCAAAGAGGGAGATTGTTGGAAACTACAATTGAAACAATTGTTGTATTGTCATTGATGTCAAACCTTAACTGGTAAGACTGTTGCTACTTAGGAAAGTACTATATCTATTTGAGTGTTGCTAAGGGGCTAGGCAAGGTTGGTAACAATAGCACCTAAGGAAAGGTTGAGTTATCTTGATACTAAAAAGTGTACTTGACTATGTTGTACAATGATGATACAATGTATTATTTATCTTAGTAAGATTGAAGACTAAACTAGTAGGCTTAACCGAGAAAAGAATGGAGAAATCATGTTTAAGCTGAGTAATTTTAGTGTCAACCGAGTTAGTGTATGCCAAGAAAAATTCTAGTGTCGATCGAACAACAATTAATTGCTGAGGAAGACTGATGAAGGGTGCTCCCCTTAATACCACAACACATAATAGAAATAGAGAAACAACAACAATTTGCAAGAACAGAAAATGGGCTTCTTATTATCTCCACAAATGTGGAATTACAAATTTTTTAGAATTACAATATGCAAAGCCACATGGGCATTCCCCTTACAATATTCTATAGGACAAAGCCTCGAATCATTACCCAGATCTACCCAGAACTGCCCTAGACAACACTACGGGCCTTCTTTATATAGGCATTTTCCACCACCCGAGAAGGTTCCAAAAATTTAGCCCTTAGGGCCGACCAAACTTAGAATTATTTTATTTTTCAATTTATTACATCAAAGTCAGCTCAAAATAACTTTTGAAACTTGAACATAAATTTTGAAGGAAAATTATTTTCCACCATTTCAAGTGACTCAACTTCTGAAGACCATAAGTCATATCCAGTTGCTCTGATTGACTATTATAACCCCAATTCGGAAAGGCCACGAAGTTCTCTACAGGCTTGACTTGTGCAAGTGCCTGTCACCCCAATTTTTGACCTCATATGAGGCCTCTAAAGCCTTCAAAACTAAGTTCAAAGTTTATGTACCTTGCTGCCAATACCGAAAATCTTCAATATCTTCAAAACTAGACCTAATCTAGCCATGAAACTTTACTGGTAGGCTGATATGACTAAGATGAACCTCCACATGTGAAATCAGAACATTCTAAGATCATATGACCAACTTACTAAAAATAGCAAGTTCCCATAAATAGCAGCTCTGCACAAGATAGCCCTTATTGAATACAAAAATAGAAATTTTTTTTTTTGGGTGATGCAAGATTGCTCTTACACCCAGGATGCTCCTACATCAAAGACAGTGTAAGTCGAGGAAAGATTTTTAGTAATGACTGAGCTTTCTACATGAAGACTGAGTAGTTGATCACAGTATTGACCGAGCATCAACAATTTTATATTTGAAGAGAATTTAATTATGGAGTTGACATTGTTGAATTCTTGCATTATGTAAAATGTGTTGACTTTATTTATTGATTGTTTGAAAGCATTAAATGCATTGTAAAACATTTTATTGTAAATCTTTAAGAGATTTGAGATGAATCTAGAAAAGGAGTTGAAGAACATGAAGCAGGTAGATTCAATGAATCTTACCTAACCCTAAGATCTACGAATGAGATTGAGTGGCATAAGATGAGTTAACCTAATTGAGGAAAGTATTAAGGGAACCTAAGCATTTGGATATGCAAGTACATGGGTGAATAGAGAATGCTGGAAGATCAGTAAAGTTTTATTGACTGTATAAGCAGAAAAGGTTGAAGGAGAATTGTGGTGGTTGCTTGAAGAAAAGTTCCGAGCAGATCAGAGATGGAGATGGCAAAGTTTCAAAGTCAGTAAACCAGCATTAGTGTAAATAATTGAATCTGATATTTTCAAAGTGAGTTGTATATTTTTCAGATAAATATTGTTGCTACTTTCTAACCATTGTAATAGTCAAAATCTTTTTAACAAAGGTTGACCTAACAGTCATATGATAAATCCTTTGAACAAGGTTTCATTCTAATGGAGTATATGTAAGTCCTATGAAAATGCTCACTTTTAATAGGGTGATTGAAATCCTTTAACCGGGTCACACATGACAGTGTGTATTGTAACCTTTGACAAGGTTGGCTTTTAACCGAGCTCACTTCAGAAGAGTGAAAATAATAGTAGCATGTTACAAAGTGGTTTTTCCCAAATTGGGTTTCCACTATAAATCCTGGTGTTAATACTTGTGTGAATGTTTTGGTTTGAACATTTCTATGTTTTACAAGTAAAGTTACAGTTGGGTAGTGGACTGCATTGGTATATGTTTCTATTGTTGAATCAGTGATGACCAAGTTTGTTTTGGTTATTGGATCTAATTTAAAGAAAAGTTTTAAGTTCGTTTTATACATTAGGACCTGAGAACAACTGATTCACCCTGCCTCTTTGTTGTTCTAAATCATATTAACAATATGCAGGTAAATATTAGATCTACCTTGACAATACCTTCACAAATGGATATTGAGATCATTCTTGAATTTTGCCTTGTTGACCTTGTAATGTAGAAAGAAATCAAAGATGCCTTCACAAATGCAAGGACCTAAGAATTCCACTCCTATATCTTTAATGTTGTTATGTTTTATTGAACACTTTCTATGGAGGAAGAATGTGATACTTATAGAAATGCTATATCTTAGATGCTTTCCTTCAAACGTTGAATTTACTTGATCACCTAATTGCTTCTTTTTCATCTTAGTTGCCCAAAATGAAGAGAGATATCATGTTTATATACATCATCACACATTTTGGGATTCAAAATAAAGCCAAGATAACCACATGATCTAATTTATGACTAAAACACTAAAACATGACTCTTGTTCAAATTAGGGCACAATCCTCAGGGAAAAAAATGCCTTGGGAATTTTTTTCCTAGAAACATAAATCCCTGGGTGTTATGTACCTAGGAAATGTTAAGATTAAGTGATACTGAGAGGGGAGTGAATTAGTATCACAAAAATTTATATTCTTTCTTAACCAGTTAACCAATAAAAAATTTAATCTAATAATCCACAATAAGTACACACACAAGAGTACTGATAACGCTATAATTTGTTTTTGAGGAAACCTTAGCTAAGGGAAAACCCTGGTGGGGATGGTACCCACAAAAATATTCACTATAAGTATTGTGACCCTATTAGGATTCCTAGACCTATTAGGAGTTGAGTATTACAATAGGTAGGTCCTTGTTAGAGGACTGATAAACCATGTTAGGAGTATACAAAAGTTGTGCATACCGCACTTACAAAATTGGACTTCCTGTCCAATTTTACAAAAGATAATATAATAAATATATAAGAAATTCACTTTATCATATCATGCAATCTCTTTTCTCACTCTCTTCTCAGCCTACACTTCATTGATCATATTCACATCCTCTCTTTAATACCCTCAAATACAAAATATCATCACATACTTATACATGATTAAGAGTATAATCCTTGGGATTGGCCTACTATCATGTCCTTGGAAATTTACAAAAAAAATATTACAATTTGAATCTTTTCCCTCATTACAATATCATTGGACCCTCAAAAAATACAAAATATCATAACATAAGTCAACCAAAACTTATACTTCTTCGCTTGCCCTATCGTATTGTTTCCTATCTTCGCATGCACTCAAAGAACTGTATCTCTATCATCTCACATCCAAAACAATTGTGATTTTTCCTAAGTATCCTCCATACATCTGTCTACCCAAATATAACTTCACATATCTTAACTCTATTTGTACCATGTTCCTTGACCAAAATACTGAGATTGTCTGCCAAGAACCAATTGTGGACCTAGGCATTTTTCACATCATTGATTACCAAAATAGTATCAGAATGCCCTATGATGAACTAAGGTATAAGTGTTGCCAATAATGAAAAAATCCATGTGCTTATATGTTAGCCACTTGCCAAGAATCTCCCCCTTTGGCATTGATGGAAACACTTAGTGAAAAATGACTAACTGTAGAACATCAACCCAAACTCTAAAACTCAAAATTGGCTAAATCCTTATAACTACCTATATAGTGTATATAATCCCCCTTTCTTCTATCTACATTACTCCCATTTTTCATTTCCTACTACTCCCCCTTTGACATCAATGGAAAAGGTGTAAAAAATGTATGTACAAGAAAAATTGTATGGCATACCTATGTACTTATAGTTTGAAGTACATCTCTAAAGTTGATCTTCAAGGCTTGAAGATCAGTCTCCCATCTCTTCCTTACTATCTCAGCCACATGTAGTAACCCATTTATTGTGTGACTTGATATCTCTATACTGTGCAGATCTGTGGGTGTGAATCCAGTATAAGACTCGATACCAAGTTCCAAGTCTGTCAATGTAGTTTCCAAAATTGCTATCTTAGGAATAAGGAGGTTCCTAAGCTCACTGAATCTATTAATAAATCTCCCTTTCTCCATTTCTAATACACTGATCTTGTCAAAAATCTAGCTAACTTCTTTATTTACATCAGTTGCTTTTCTTCCTACACTATCCTTTTATAATTTAGCCAATGCTTCCTCCTCCTTTATTATGTCACCTATATTCTTTACACGTCTAAATGAATCTATACAAGTATTATAAAATTATTTACCTTCTTTCAAACATACATTGACTACCTTCTTAGTTAGATCTAGGGTCTTCATGTCTTCCTTCAATCCTTCAATTAACTTTTCCAACCTCTTCTCTTCAAATTTCTTAACATCTTTTATCTTCCTAGCTTCCTCAAGTATTTTGAAGCTATAATCATCCAAAAATTTTCTAGTAGAAGCTAAGCCCCCAATTTTGATCAAATTGCCTCAAATAAAATCCTAAATCTCAAAGGCATATGTACTAGACATAATTGTGCAAAGTAACCCTAAAAATCCCCTTTGCATAATTAAATAGAAAAATCAAAATCTCATATCAAGCTTATACTATGGTCTAATTTCTAGAGCTTGCATATTTATTTAATTTATATAACATGACTTTTAATATAAAGTTTCTACACTTTTATTAAAATAAAACATTCACATGTGTGCACATACTTAATCTTGATTAATTAGCAATTAAAAGGGATTTGTGCTTTCAAAATTGTTATTTTATCTTATTCTACCTAACATCTCTCTTGTGCCTCTTAATCCTCACCACTCATCTCTATCTAACCTTGCATCTCCTTCACTCTCCTTTTGCCTCTTAATTTGAATCACACATTCTTTTCCATTTAATCTCCACCCTCTATTCTTGAGGTAATTTCTTTAAAAGGAAGCTCGTCCTTGGCTCAAGGGTCCATTCTCTTGCATTCAAAAGTCCCAATCTTGATCATTTGCATTCTTTCTTTCTTGCATTCTTAGAGTAATATTGCTAATTTAAATTCTTAGTGTACTTCATTTCATAGTATAATCTTGCATTGTTAGATTTAGTTTTCTTTCTTGTTTTGTTAATCCTAGCATAGCTCTTGCATTCTCTTTCTAGAATACGAGTTATTTACATCCATTCTAGCTTAATTCTCTCATCCTTGCTTTGTTAATCTTGCATTCTAGTTTCATTTATAGTTTTTCATTGCATTTAAATCTTTCATTTTGGAGTAGTCAAGTCACTAATCCTTATGCCAATCTGATGAGTATTCAAAGAAGGATTAAACTCACTTCAACTAGGAATCAATAAGCCGCTTTTGAGATTTTAGTTGGTTCATTTGATATGGCCTTCTATAGCTAAATTCTTGAGTTAATGGTTTATTGAGTGTTGGTTGTTTTCCAATTTGATACCAATATTTAACCACACATTTTTGGTACCCACCATGGGCCGCAAATTGAAAAATTGACCCTATGCTTGCAGGTTTTTTTAATTTATTTTCTGAAACTGTGACAAAAATTGTACCTAGTGATCTAGTTTATTGCATGATACCCAATTTCATCACGTGGCTTTCTAATTTTTATCGAATGATAATATGGTGAAGGGTGTTTCATCATATTCATTTTTTAATTTCATTGTATGATAGAAAATCCTTGGAGTTTATTGCATGCCATTCTAGGTTTTATTGTATGATAATATGGTGAGTGATTGTGTTTCATCGTATAAAAAATAGTGAGCATTTTTTATGGTCTTCTAGTTAGAATATTTGGATTTTGATGCTTTATTTGGATTTGTCTTGCTCTTGAACTTCTATTTTGTAGCTTGTTATAGGTTTTTATAGGGCATTTGATAGAAAAATCACTTGTCAAAGATATCAACACTTTCTTCTTTCATGACTACTAATGCTTTGTGGATGTAGGACTCTTGACAAAGACCTATTTGGAGACTACTAAATCTATTTGTGTTGCATGGTTTCCTTGGAAATACAAATCAACATTGTGTTTTCATAAGTTTGGTTTTCTAGGCATCTAGCTTAATTAGAAGGTTCCATTTCTTCTGATTAGTTTAGTAGTAGGAGAGTATGCTCTTCAGCTCCTAGAGGATGAATCATAAATCTTGACCTACTTGATTAGTTACTTGTAAAAGGAATCTTGGGTGAATGAACATGTGCTTAATGTGTTTGGGAGAAACTATAGAGTAGGAGAGTATGATCTTTTCCTTATGGAAAATAAAAAATCTTGACCTCCATTAGCTATCCATTTTACTTTCTTGCATTTACCTTTAGAGGGCCTGCTAAGAGATCAATCTTTTGGGAATGACCCAAGTGGGGAACAAGTGAACCCAACTAACTCCATCCCACTATAATAAAAATATTCCTTCAATTTAAAGAGATGGAAGACTTGGATATTTTCTACTTCCAATGTTTCTTCATGTGTAGGGCCTAGTTGCCTCAATCTTGCTAAGTAAGAATACACTTGTCTAGGCTCTTGTAGGGCCTTCATGGTCTCAATATTATTTACAAGACTACAAGGGGAGTACATTAAACTTTTATAGGGTTGAGAGGTCTCAATCTTGCTTGTGAGACTATACATTTTGGGCAATTTTTGGGCTATAGGCCTCAATTCCACTTGCAGAACCACAAGGGGTAGTCATGAATGAAGATCCTTACTAAACACCTTAAGTTTTAGAGGCCAACTATTTTAGCCATGTGTCTTACTTTATGAAATGATTGATATAATTGGACTTACCTAGATCACACCAAGATTACTCACCATATGTGCTCCCTTGGATGCTAAAGCTTGAATGTGGCAATATGGAAAGACATGCGCTGTGAGCATTGATATCTTCCAATTGATCCATAACTTTCATAGTCCTAGGAAAGACCATTCAACCACTTAATTGTGGGGAAAAGAGAATCAAGTTGTGGGAAAAGGTTGGAAAACTTCCCTATTTGACCTTAGGTAGAGTGTTCTTGATGTGTTTTAATGTGATAAAAACCCATAAAGACTATTGTGAGCTTACACTTGATACATTTGACACATTGTTGTACCTTGCTAGACTTCACAAATGATTGTATCCCCAAAGTTGCTTTGTCCTTTGGTGGATTTATTGGATACTATTGGTTGATCACACTATTTTCTTACTTGGAAACATTCAAACTTGATTTAAGGACACATAGATTCATCATGAATCCAAAGCCAAACTTGTTCATATTAGTCAAAACTCTTGAAAATAGTGGTAAATTGCTCATCCTATGTTTGGTTTATTGTCATAGCTTGTTCCTCAATTCTCAAATCTTGATTGCCTAGGTGTCCTCTTGGCTCCCTCTGATAAATGATTATCCCTCTGCAGCTAGTATCCCTAACTAGTTGACCTTTTGTGAGTGATTTGGTATCTCTTTTATTTTTCTCTTAGATCTTGGAAGTGCTCTAGTCTTGTCTCAATCACCCTTTTAAAATTTAAACCTTTTATCAAACTTCATCACAAGTTCCACCTAGAAGGCATTCGAGCCTCACTCTTGGTACCTTGTACTTAGTTCTCTTGGCTATATCAACCTATTTGTAAGTGTCACTCAAAAATGATTCAGACCTCAATCTCAGTACCTTGCACCTTGTTCTAGTTTCTTTATTATCAAACTACTTATCATTGAGACAATGCTATCATTACCTCATTCTCTTATCACCAAGCTTAAGTTACCTTATTACTATCAGTTCGTTAACCTCATCTTCCATGATAGTCATAAATATTAGTTTTTCCTATAAGGCTACAACTTATCCCTTAGGGAAATCCATTTATGACACCGTTGGATCATCTTTTCATGAAGAACCTTTGCATCAATCTTCTAATTTTAAGTCAATACCTTTTTCTAATGCTGAGAACTTTGACTACATTAACATGGAAAACTTTGAGTCAAGTGCCCACAAAAGGCATGACTCTGATTCCTCTGAAGATGAAGAACCCACACGAGAAGAGATTCAAAAGTTCCATGAAGACAAGCACTTTCAAAAATTAATGCAAGCTATCATGAATCAAGATAAATATCACTATTTCATGCATCTTGCTTCTATGGGTGTGAAGCTCCCCCCAAAATTTATTGCAAAAAGAGGAAGAGTCACCTCTCACTACCCTTACTAAACAACTTCAGGATCTACATTGTGAGATTTATCAACTAAAGAAGGCTAAGGATCAAACCTCCAAAAAATACTCACTTGAGTCAATTTTTCCTTTCCCCTTCAAAAAAAATCTCTACATGTTGCCTTTTCCATCCAAGGTGGAGATCCCCAAATATGAAAAATATGATGGCAATAGGGATCCTCAAGATCATGTGCATGAATTTTGCACTCTAAGCATGGAATTCATGCATGAATATACCCATCTAATGAGACTCTTTCCTCAAAGTATTGGTGGCCAGACCATGAGTTGGTTCAACTCACTTTCCCTTGGCATTAAAACCTTCGACAAGTTGGTTCGACAGTTTATCCAACAAAATTCTTACAATATCTCTCATACTATCACCATGCTTGATTTATGCAACAAAAAGCATCATGTTGGAGAACCTTTTGTTACATTCCTCCAGCGATGGTGGAGAATGTTTTCTCAATATCCTTGACAAATTCCTGAGACAGAGAAAATTGACATATTCATCAACACTTTGGTTCCTGAAATGAACTATGTCTTGCAAATGTAAACACATGCTTCATTCAAAAAATTGATTGAATCATCTATACACATAGAGGATGTCCTTATTTATAAGGACTGAATTAATCTTCAGTATAAAGAGCACAAATCCTCTTCCAAAATCCAACATAACAAGGACACACACAAGTTCTAGAATAAAACCAAAGATGTCATCAATGACATAATCGTAGGTACAACTTCAACATTTGCCTCTACCAAGACCGAAGAGCCATCTTTCAACTTGTCTACTACAATAAAAGATAACAAGAGCACTCAAATAAGCTCTAATACTAAAACCAATAGAGATAGGCCATGGATCCCTAGGCATAAGATAAACTTTACTCCTCTTGGAGAATCACTTGAGAATGCCTTGAAGATACTTTTAACCAACAAAATCATTACTTTTCCTGAAAACTCTAAATCATATGATCCTGAGATAAAGCCTAAGTGGCGGAATGACAACCACTATTGTGATTATCATTTCAATAAATGCCACAAGACTAACGACTGCATGAAGCTTAAATATCTTATCCATGATCTAATTGATAATGAGACAATTGTGATTGATCCCCTGCAAATGAGCACTGATAATAAGGCCTTCAAAGAGCCTTTTCCAAAATATGAGAAAGGGGAGTCATCTAAGGAAAAAGACAACAAATTTGGTTACACATACCTTGATACTAATAATGTGATTCATATGCTTGAGTCCTCTAACCATACCATAAATATCATCAAGATCAAACACAAGGCTCGGGCTGAGTCTTCAAATTTAGTAACTCATTCTCAAGGCAAAGTTTCTCTATGAGGAGAAGGTCATTCCTCCTCCTCATCTTCCAAACAAACAAAAATCCAAGTATCAAAAACAACTACCTCCTCTAGACACATGATTATAATCTAGTTGACCAACTCTAGTGCACGTCAGCTCAATTTTTTTTATATTACAGATAGTTTACAAACTTTGATCTCATTCGAACACTAGATGGTTTACAAGTTTTATGAGCTCCTTTCGAGAAACCACACTAGAAACAACAATTGGAAGACCAATAGTCACAACTTAGAATTCCAAAAAGATGTCCCTCTTAGGATTTGAACTAGGGTCTCCACAATGAGAACTCATTGCTTCAACCAACTAACCTAAACCCCTTGGGCACATCAGCTCAAATTTCAATTCTTGAACTGTTGAAAATGTCTCTTGCTCATAGGGAGACTCTAGATCAAGATCTTCTTGTAGCCAATGTACCTAAGGACCTAGACATAAATAAGTTCAGTCCATGGTTGTTCATCTCACTTCTCCTCATTATCTGACCTTCTCAGAATTAAAAAAAAAATTAGTCAGTCACCCGCATAACCAACCCCTCCACATTGAAATCTTTATACACAAGCATAGGGTTAATTACATTTTGATAGATGGAGGTGCAAGTTTGAATATCTATACTTTCAATTTGGTCAAAGCTCTTGGTTTCTTAGAGCATTCCATTTATCCTCGATGCAAAATAACAATTAAGGTATATGATGAAGAGGAACGTTCTTCAAAAGGCATGATAGTCTTTCCCATATGAGTAGGTCCTGTTCAAAGGGATGTCATCTATCAAGTCTTGGACCTTCCCCTAGAATACAAAATACTTATGGGTCATCCATGGATCCATGAAATGTAGGTTGTACCTTCTACATATCACCAATGCGTTAAATTCCCTCACAATGGAATTGAGGTCACTATTCATGCAGACTCTACATACACTTATAACAATCTTAAACAAGCTAAAAGCATGGTTCCTCACAACAAGGAATCTTTACAGAACCCATAAAATGAGAATTCTAGACAAGAAACATTAGATTCTTTCCGTTAAAAGTTGAGTATAAAAGAAAGTGGAATAGGAGAATATCAATTGGATGCATCATGCTCAATGCCCAATTTGCCTATCTCACCTAGATCTTATGGAAATCCATCTCAATATTTTTAACCTACTAGCACTTCTACCATGATAATTCATGAAGGCACTATCATGGTTAAAGAAAAGGTCCCTCTAGAATAAGAAAATGAGGATAGAGTCATTTTTCAATGGTTATACAAAGGAGAAGAAGCTGAACAAGAGGTAAAATATGTTGAAATTTATCCCAAGAAATATGGTTTTGGATATTGGCTTATGTAGAAAATGGGATATGATGGAAAAATTCCTCTTGGAAAAGGTAAAGGTCTCCTTGAACCCCTCCATGCTGAATTTTGCAATCCTAGAGACAAAAATAGTGTGGGATATTATGAACATGAGTTTGCCTCCTCTTCTATAAATGATACTTTATTTGGTAGAGGTGAAGATTCTAATGATGAGGATGAAGATGTTCTCCCTTGAACCTATGAGATATTTCTACATATTCCTACTAATCAAGACGAGATACCCGAATAACAAGTTGGTATAAATATCTCATTAAGAGTAGAACTAAGTTAGGAAAATTCTACTAAGGAACGACACCCTAACTAGGGGCATCTTGTCAATATTACACATTTTCTTGATCTCCCTAGATTCATTAACTCATCTAGAGAGTCTATAGAGATCAGATTGCCTGACTTACCTCTGTTAGATTATAGAGACTTCTCTTAGCATGAAAATACCCATGAGGTGGACATTAAAGACAACCAATCTAACAATTTATTGACCTTAACCTAGATGAAGCTGAGCAAAAAGATTTGAAACAAGAAGAACATTAGGAAGAAATCCCTATGAACCTAGCTCAATACCGGGGGAGATCTATTGACTTGCATGAATATATGTGGGATCATTTTTATGATGCTACAATTGACATAGAGGTTGATGTGATTCATAAATATGCCCCTATTTACACTTTTGAGGTTGGCATAAGCTCTAATACACAACATGACCCAGAGGATAATCCATATCACCCAATGACTGAACCCATTAGGGTGACTCCTACTCAGGTTACATGACCTTCTAACCTAGATAATAAAGAAAACCATGGGTACATTAGGCCTCACCCTTCAACAACTACATGGAATTTGGGAAGGTCTAGGATCATGATGGTTCCATTTCAGAGAGATCTTAATAAGCCATATGAAGTACAATGACATCTTGATCATCACTTTGGACCTCACCAAGGAGGCTCAAAAAATACCTCTCATAGCTCCTCTAGTGATTCCTCAACAAGTCTTGCTTAAGGAAATTCTAGGGAAGATAAATTTCTTGACCTATCCTCAGTAAATCAGAATGATGATGATGATACAAAAGTATTTTCTCTTGAGCCCATTGGTTCCTTACCCCTTGTTCACCTAAACTAGTAAATTGGAATACTTCCAAGCCATTAAATCTCATGTCCTTTTCCAATGACCATACATTTTCTTGCTACCTTAATGTTGTTGAGCCCTTCCCCTCTTCCAGTAGTACAATGCATGACAGAATGGTGGTGGAAGATATCAAGTATCTTAGTCAAAGAAATAAGAATAAAAAGAATAGGAGTTCTAATGGTGAAATCCACTATGTGGCAGTGTCAGATCCTACAATAGTAAAAATAAACAATGTATCCAATGGTGAAAACCTCTCTAAGGCATCTGCAGATGAGATACTTGATATTCTTTCCAAGAATTTCCAAGAAAAATAATCAATGCTTATAGAGCCTACACAATAGGTAAATTTGGGCATAATAGAAAACCCCCAAATCATACATGTGGCATAATCTTTGTCTAAAGAAGAAAAGAATAAATTCATCTAATTCTTCACTGAAAAGAAGATTAATTTTGTGTGGTCTTACTCTAATATGCCATGCTTGGATACAAACCTTATCATGCATCATTTTTCCATTTCTCCCAACATCAAACATGTAAAACAAAAGTTAAGAAAAATGTATCCACATATCACATTACTCATTAAAGCTGAGCTTGAAAAGTTACTCAAAGACACATTCATTCGAGCTATAAATTATGTTGACTAGATCTCCAACATTGTGCCTATATCCAAAGATGACAAATCAATACATATCTACATAGACTTTAGGGATTTAAACAAGGCTTTCTCTAAGGATGATTTCCCATTTCCCAACATTGACATGATTGTGGATTTCACTGCTAGATTTCAAATGTATTCCTTAATGGATGGATTCTCAGGTTACAATCAAATCCATGTTGCACCTAAAGATTAGGAAAAGACAACATTTACTTGTGCATGGGAAACCTTTTACTGGAATGTGACACCTTTTGGTCTCAAGAATACGGGTGCAGCATACCAATGTGTAATGACAACCATATTCCATGATATGATGCATAAAAATATGGAGGAATATGTGGATGACACATTAGCTAAATGTGTGACTAGAGACATGCATCTCTCAAATTTGGAAATCTTCACCAGGATGGAACAATTCAAACTAAGGCTCAATATGATGAAGTGCACTTTTGGGGTCACTTCTAGAAAACTTATTGGTTACACTGTCTTAGCATGAGGATTGAGGTAGATCCAACAAAGGTCAAGGCAATAATAGAAATGCAACCCCCATGAAATATCAGTTAAATGAGGACATTACAAGGGAAATTATAGTCCATTAGAAGGTTTATCTCAAAATTAGTTGATAAGGCACAAACCTTTACTAAAACTTTGCATAAAGGCATCACATTCAAATGAAATGAGGATTGTGAAAAGAATTTTCAACAAATCAAAGAGTACTTGGCTAATCCTCATGTATTAATGGATCCTACTCCTGGAAAGCCCTTATTTCTTTACATTTCAGCTACCAATTCTTCTTTGGGATAATTACTTACAAAACATGATGATCAAGGATGTGAGTGAGCCATTTATTATATCAGTAGAATACTAGTCTCTTATGAGCTCAACTACAGAGTGATTAAAAAGGCTTGTTTAGTAGCAGTGTTTACTTCTTAGAAGTTCCAACAATATATGTTATCTTAGTCTACAAAGTTGATGGCTAAAATTGATCCTCTCAAGTACTTGTTGAGAAATGCAACCTTAATAGGGAGATTAGCTAAATGGGTCATAATCCTCAATGAATTTGATATCACGTATGTTGATCGAAAGGCAATCAAAGGGAAAGCATTGGCCATTAAACTAGAAAAAGTACCATTACAAGACACACAACCTATTGTGGTAGATTTTATGGATAAATCTATTTTACACTTGATACAACATCCTTGGAAAATGTACTTTTATAGCTCATTCACACAACAAGGCATAGGTACTGGAGTTTTGTTCATCTCCCCACAGGGTTACAAAATTCCTAAGGCATACAAGATGATTTTCCCATGCACAAAAAATGTGGTGGAATATAAAGGACTGTATAATGGAATCAAACTAGATATTAAGTATAAAATCAAGGAACTGCATGTCTATGGTGACTCTCAGCTGGTAATCAGCCAAGTCAATGATGAATAGAAAACTAGAGACAAGAAGATCTTTCCATACAAATGCCTAGTTGATGATTTGAAGAAATACTATGTTCATCACTTTCCAATAGTTACCACGTATAGAGAACAAAGTAGTAGATGCCATGGATACCTTGTCTTCAATGATATGACTTGAAGAGAAAAAATTCTGCTATGACTTCCTGGTGGAAGAGCTCCCATTTCCCACTTATGACAGGCCCATTTCCTAGATTGTATACTCCATTTCTTTTGACACCTCAAGATATAGCCAAATATATTCTTACTTGAAAGACCAAACCATACCTAACTCTCTCTTCCAGAATGTAAATGAAACCTCATTTGAAACACCTCCCGATATCTCATCACCGTGAATGACTTGTTTAGAAGAAGTCTTGGTGATACACTTCTTATGTGTTTAGAGCATGAGGAGTCTAGGAGAGCACTTAGGGTAGTTCATGAAGGTATCTGTGGATCATACTCAAATGGTTTATCTTTGACAAAAAAGATCCTTAGAGTAGGTTACTACTGGCCTACCATAGAAAAGGATGTTGTTCAATTTGTTAAAAATTGTCAGAAATGCCAATTTCATGGGAACTTGATTCATGCTCCCACTCAGGATTTGTTACCTTTCATCACTCACTAGTTGTTCCGACAGTGGGATTTTGATCTTTTGGGTTAGATTTACTCTTCTTCCTCCAATGGACATAAGTTCATCATAATAGCTACTAAATATTTTACTAAGTGGGTTGAAGTGGTTCCCCTTATCAAAGCAACATGAAAGAAGATAGCTATGTTTATCCTTAACTATATCATCTGCAGATATGGAATCCCCTCCTTGATTTTTATAGATAACAAAGGCCAATTCAAGAATAGTGACATCGATGAGCTCTGCGCTAGGTTTCACATAACACAAAATTCTTCCTCTAACTACTATCCTCAGGGGAATGGCTAAGTAGAAGCCTCAAACAAAACAATCCTAAAGATCCTACACTGAATGGTTAACAAGTCAGGAAGAGATTGGCATCTATAGATCAATCCAACTCTATGGGCCTATATAACAAGCATTATAACACCTACAAACACTATACTATTATCATTGGTCTATGGTTCTGAAGCTATCCTACCAATCAAAGTCAAGATATCTTCACTTAGGGTACCACTACATGGGCTTATCATAGATGATGATTATAGAATCTCCCGACTTCAAGAGCTAGAGCTATTGGATGAATGTAGGAAAGAAACATTTGACCATTTGAGGGTCTATAAAAAATGAATGTCTAGAGGCTACAACAAAAAATTTCACCATCAAAATTTTAGGTTGGTTATCTCATTCTGAGAGAGAATCCTAAGAATCAACAACATCGAGAACAAAAGGGAAAATTTGAACCTAATTGGATGGGTCCTTTTGTAATCACCACAACATTTGGTTTTGGAGCTTATCGACTGGGTACTCCAGAAGGAAATATTCTTAGAGAGCTTCTTAACACCCTGCACCTGAAATGCTTCTACAACTAGACATTCTGCATAATGTACAACAATCTATGATCCTAAAAAAATTCTTAAAAAGCATAAAAAGTATTTAAAAAATTCTAAAAAGCATAAAATGCCTTGAAAAAGTTCTAAAAAGCATATAAAGTCCTAAAAAAATCCTAATTTTGTTTCAAAAAGTCCTGAAAAATGATCATCCTGGTGAAAACCTAGAAACATACACCTTGATGTATCCACCAAAAAAATCAAATATAAAAAAAATTACAAAACAACAAAAAAATGAAAACGTGCCTCGGTGAAAACCTGGAAATAGGCATCTTGCTAGAAAAAATAAAATAATCCCAAGAGGTGAAAACCTGGAAAATAGGCATTAATTTTAATCATCGCTCCATCTATCAATGCATGGCTAAGCTCTCATGCTTCCATCAGTCTCCTTGCATCCATCTTTCTCTTTGTCTCCTTGTGACATCATGGGTTGGAACTAGTCTTCGTTTGGTCCTTGATTGTTGTCTGTCGTTTGGGGAAAATCTTACACCTATCTGAGTTGTCAATGCTTTATCATTTGATTGATATTTTGAGCTTAACCTATGTCAGTTTATCAGTCCTTCCCGAGAAACCTACCATTGACACTACTTGGTGTTTCTCAACACCCCAATCCAATAGTGTTTCTTAAACTATAAATCTAGACATCACTGTGTTTCTCAACATATATTGGATCCTACACTAATCACTGCACACTTGCACTTTGACACTAGCACAAAGGTGCTTCTTAACATCCAACACAAACTACATCCTAGAAAACTAAAAATGACTGAGATATGTTGAACTATTTTCTTGTGTGCTATTTGTTATCATTGATTTTCTCTTGCTATGTCTTCTAAGGTTGCTCGTCGATGTCTACTTGATTAGAGATTCATGACTAGGGGCATAATGCATTTTCTTTGATTTCTACTTGTAGTGTGATTTCAATGATCCTAAATTGTCTAATAAACTGGGTGTCTGTGGTAAGATCCTACATCATGATTGCAATGCCTCACATACCTCGACCCTCTTTATTTGGACACTTAGACGAGGTTGGAATTATCTCCTTGTCTATTTCTTATGTGTAACATGTATGATGACACTCTTGGTTATCTTGGCTACTTGTGCCTTGATACGAGTGTTATCTTACAACATTAATTGGAAACCATGTTCAAGTCATCTAGATGCTTATGTCTCAAAGCTTACATATGTTTTATACATCTTATTTGATAAGGTTGTATTCATATCTCCATGGTAGCTATTACACTAGTGGAGGTTGTACTGATCTCTGATGTCCCAAATGCTTCAATGACAAAAAATGAATGGCTACAGGATCAATGAATTAACTTGTCTTGTAGGTTGAATTTGCATTCTAGGGCTGCATTTTAAGTGTTCTTTTTTGGTCCCCTTGGGCCATCCTTCCTTTCTCTCCACTGAAGTGATCAACTGCAACATATTTCATTGACTTTGACTAGTATCTACACAAACTGAGGTTAGAATCATAAAAAGGGGCCTGGAGTGCCAAGTTTTCATCATCACATGCATGATCATATATAAGAGAAGAGCTAACCAATAGTATATTAGAATGAGCATTATATCAAAAGAGACAATACTATCTACATCTACACTATACAGTTCAGTGGAAACATATAAAGTAAAGGCATGTGGACCAACATCATAATCATGGCAGGAGATATATATCAATGACATGAAAGGAAAGATAAATTAAATCATACATGAACATATACACAGATAAACATATGAGAATAAAGAAATAACAACTGTAAGTCAAATATCCCATTATATATATATATATATATATATATATATATATATATATATATATATATATATATATATATATATATATATATATATATATATATATATATATATATATATATATATATATATATATATATATATATATATATATATATATATATATATATATATATATATATATATATATAATTAGTACAAAAATGGTGCATCCTCGATGCAGATATATCAAAATGAAGTACAAACAAAATGGGACAAGAAGAGGATAAGATAGGAAGGGGTATCATGATTGACTCCCTCCCTCTGGCTGACCTCAAGGTGGAGGGGCATCTATTCTGGCATGTGGCGGCACTGGTATAGCCCCCTCAAATTGAGCTACAAACTAAGAATATGATGGTGCCCTCACCCCAGCTAGTATTTCCCCAATATATAGTGCATATTAATAGGCTATACGAGAGGCCTGGTATGTGGCCTTTTGTTGAAGTTGGTCCCATGCACCCTAGAGCTCACAAATCTATTGATCCCTACCTCACTCCACCAACTGTAGTTGTGCCTCTATGACCACCCTCTAGGTCTTAGCCTCTACCAAGTCTATTCTAAACTATGCAATGGTCTCCCCACTACCACCCTCTCACTCCGCCCTAGGTTCCTTTGTAGTTCCCAGTGAGCCCCTCTCTCCCCTAGACCTCTTTTTCCCTAAGTGGCTCATACTAGCTCCTCATGGCCTCCCACCCTATCTTCTCAGTTCCCCACCCCTCAGTGGATCATCCTCATTAGACCAAGGTGCTCACTCTGCTAGATCTATAAAGAGAGGGAAGGGATGGTCACTACAGTACTAGTGGAATCCTGGTTTAACCCCTACATTTTTTTATGTTTGGGAGATATTCCTAATCTACCCTTGCCAGAACCTACAGCTCCTTAACTACAACTGCATACATTGGTCATGGTCCCACGTTGACCTCCTTATCAGAATATTGGGCATAGGTCACAAACTCAACAAGTATATCCTGATGCTACCCAAACTAGCGCTAGACACGGAGATACAAAATCACTCCACTATGGAAGCACTCCTACACATTAGATGGTACATGTCATAAATCAGAAAGAACATATATATATGAATAAAGGAAATGCAATATTGACAAAGCATCATAAATCATAAAGTCTTACCTGCCAATCAGTGGATGACTCCTAAACAAAAATGAATACTCATGGGTCGAGTCCATCCACCTCTCACAACCTATATATGATTGCCACACTACTATAGTAAGATCATCAAACATCAATCTCCAAAATGTAGTCTTTGTTAGAAATAGGGAATACTGAGAGGGGGGGGGGGGTGAATTAGTATTCTACAAACTTTACCTTTTTCCCAATTATGGATATAACAGATTATCTTTATACATGCATAACATAAGACGCTAAACAACATGCATAACAATAAAGAACTCATAACACATTATTTGTTCTTAAGGAAACCCTGGCCAAGGGAAAACCCTGGTGGGCATGGTACCCACAAAGATCCACTAATCAAAAGTATCTTGTTAAGGATGTTGACCCTATTAGGAGTCTATTACAGGCATATAGTGTATCAGTCCTGATTAATGGACTATAGGCCTTGTTAGAAGCCTCAACCTTGTTAGGAGTTGTAGTACAAAATGTGATTACCAAATGAGCCCACTACCCAAACAAGTAATGTATAATATACATTGATTATAAAAATAGGTTAAGGTACATAACCTTATACTACTTGCATCGATATCTCTTCGCTGCTCTTTTACTATCGCTATTACATATGCTTCATATACTTCACATCATATCACTGCTTCATTACATTTCATTACCACTACTTGATACTTCTTATAACTTTACAATTACAATTAAATTTATACCAATAGATTTATCCAAGAGTTAACATCTAGGATTTCATCCCTTTATATTTTTAAGTCATTATTTTGATAAACAAAATAATCCCTTAACTCTTTACTAGTTCTGTCTTCATATTCTATCCTGTCGGCTTCACATTGTCTTCGATAAAACTATCATAACTTCTTTTGTACATGCCGTACTAACTTGCACTCTGAGATGGGTGACCAATAGACATCATAGAGTCTATGTTCAAGTGTGCAAGCACTGACCTTACTCTAGTCAATGTCGCAAACAAAAACTATGTCCAGGTTCACTGGTAAAAACACTGTGTCACACTTAGACAAATTTGCAATGCGCTCTATCATACTTTCTCTCTAACATGTGTGATCTTCATGTGGATCATATGTTTCCATAATGACAACATCTATGTAATCAACTTAGCCAAATTTCCAACAATCTCCCCCTTTGTCATTAGTGGCAACATATGAGAAAATTGGCTAAGTGTACAACTCAAAATCTCACAAATTGTTCAAAAAAGTGGCCATAGTATAAAATACATACTATCCTTATAACTCCTCAAAAAATTATTATCTCAGATATACTACTCCCCCTAAGAGTAAAAATCCTTATCATATACTATCAATTTTCTTCTATATATCTCTCCCCCTTTGACAACAATGACAAAATAAGGTAGGGAGGTTTACAAAATTGTATCACAAAAAGTTATACCTCAATTCATTTATTGCAAAGCCGGTAGGCTTGCAACACAATCTAAAAAATCTATCTTCATGGATTCTATCTGCTTCTCCCATGATTTCTTAATGGAATCTGCCATATTAAGTAGTGTGCTCAATCTATAAGAAGCTATTTCACATGCTTGGAGATTTTCAAAGTTAAATTTCTGAAAAGATATCTTAGCTAAAAGACATTCTTCCAACTACTCTTCAATAATGCTTAACTTCATAGAAGCATTCTCTATCAAAAGAGTGTATCTTCTCAATTTCCTATCTCTCTCATCTTGCACAACTATGATTTCATCATAAAGTTTCTAAACTTTCTTCTCACAATCACATACCTTCACATTGGGGCTAGACAAAAGGTTTGTTTCATTTAGAATTTTTGCTTCCTTCAACTTTATCTTCTGATCTTCTTCTTCTATCAAGGTCTCTAATTTTGTACACTGTATGTACAAAGATTTTCCTATTTCCAAATGCTTCCTCAAATCCTTGATACAGATATCAAGAGTGTTGATATCATTTCTGATGTTCTGACTGATGTTCAAAAGCATTCTAGCCTCATAGGCTGCTTGTGCTTTCACTTTTGCAATATCAGCTAGGTTTGTGAATTCATTATCAAAGGTGCTCATTACCTTCTTTGATTTCTCCATAGGGTCTGCTTCTATAATTTGTGTAGTTACAATGCTTTGTAACTTCTCAGTTAGTTCCTTCAGACACCCTTCAAGACTCTTCACTTTCTTATTCTTCCCAATGATTTTGTTCAAGGATGTGATCAATTCCAACTGATCATCATCATCTACTTCTTTTCCCAAATGCTCAATCATAGATCCAGTTTGAGTCTTCTTTCCAGTCTCAGGAGTAAGACTGATATCTTCTTTGGTGGGAATGGGAACTTGTTCCTCTGTTACTGGTGGTTCCAAAACTATTGTCTATGTCATCTCTTCTTCTTTTGTAGCTTCCTATTCTTCAAAGGCCGAATTGTCAACAATGTTCTCCAAATTCTTGAATACATTTTCATCAATATCCAAGGTGATTTTTGTACCTTCTACATTCATTGTTTCATCTTCAATATTAATAGCTAGAGAAGAGGGAATGTCCTCTTGTATTTTCTCACCTGCTTGCTCTACTGCAACTGATGATTCTCCAACATATTCTGCCATAACCTTGATAATAGCCTATTCTATCTTAGAATTGATTTCTTCATACCTGCCTCCCATAATCTGAATTGTTCTCCTTTTGGTTCTCATATGGGTGCTTAGGGATTTCATGATTTGATTGAAATGTGTTTCATCTCTTATTTCACAAAGCTTCCTCACAAGATTTTCTCTGATAGCTGTGTCCTCCTCTAATGCTCTCTTCTTCCTATTTACAAGTTTGTTATATATATCATCAGGTATCTATCCCTAAATAGTATCAAACTTCTTGTCAGTCAAAATCATATGCTTCACAACTGCATTCTCTAGATTAAGTTTGTCTGTATAATCATAAAGATCATAATATTTGTTCATTCTTGCAAAGTCACCATTCTCAATGATCTTCTCATTAAGCTTTTCAACTTTTGGTTTCCAAGATTTCTTCTTAGTAGTGACATCATCTTTTACTTCTACAATCTTTCTTGGAACTAGTTGCACTAGAGTTTTATGTCTCTTTCCTGGTCCAGTAGCACTTTCCTTAACTCTTTTTCTAGGTGTGGAGGAAGTGGATCTAGTAGACATCTTTTCTTCTATGTCTTTCTCAGTTACTTCCACTTTCACCTTCACTTGTGTTTCTTCTTGTTGCACAACAATTGATGATAAAGGAGGGATAGACAAAACTTCTTTTTGTCCACTCTCTCTGATTGCTGCCACTGTCGACTTTTCTACCAAAAACTCTCTCTCTGTCATTCTTGTATCTTTTAGGATTTTCTTAATAGTTCTCTCAACTCTCTTCTTAGACTGCTTCTCTTTAATTAGAATCTTTGCGGAGTTGAAGTTCTCCTCAAAGGTTCCAAACCTGTTACACTGAGTGTCCAACTTACACTTAAGTAATCTACTAACATACTCTTTAGTCTCTACCTCAGATATCTCATAGCTAAGAGGGTCTATGAACTCTATTCTAGGCTCTACTACTTCAATATAGGTAAAGTCAGTATCCACCATAAAACATATATCATCTTTATATTTTTCAACAAGAGACTTAGGGATCCTTTATCTGCTAGACACAATATTCTAAAATGTCTTAATAACAAGTATTGCACTCTCATTTACACTGTCAATAACATGTCTTCTGTATACTAGGTTAATCCTTTCCATTGTGTTTTGTCCATCATTCCAATCATTTCCTATGGTGTAAGGAAATCTCCTCAAAAGATGAAAGAACATATATGTAATTAGGGATGAGAACCTAAATTGTGTATAGTTAGTTTTCTTGATCTTCTCCAAGTTCTCAAACAATTGAATTCTTAGAATTTCACACATATCAACTTGTGCCCTGTCAACACACATTAGATAGGCTGCATGTACCATTCCAGCTACCATGTCATCCTCTCTTGAATTTGCAAAAAAATTTAGTAGTTAATGATGTTCTAATCCAAGACCAGTCTTATCATAGAATGGTTTTTGATAAGATATTTGTTCATCAATCTTCTCACTAGTTGAATATAGCCTTTCAAGTTGTTGTTTGGATTGAGTCAGTTCACCTTTCACAATCTTATTGTATTTCTCAAGTTCATCATATTGCAAATTGACTTTCTCAAGTTCATATGTTACTTTACAAAGTTTAGATTTTTAGTCCTTCATTTTCAGTCTTTAGACTTTCATTCTTAGATTTTAGATTTTCTTCATTCTTGCCATTTCCATTTTTCAAACCAAGCTTCAAATTTTCTATCTTCAGTTCATGCTTAAGGATCTCATTTTTTTTTTATAAATTATCATCACAATCTTCAATAAAAACTTTGAATTCCTTTTCAGATCTCAGATCTTCCAATTTTTTTTTCAATTTCTGAATGAGGTTCTTTGCATCATCATACTTTCTTTTCAAAGTATCTTTTTCAATAGTAAGCAAGTCAATCTGTTCAAGAGCTTCTTCAAGATTCTTCTGTAGTTGATCCATATCCATAGAGCTCTTACTCAAGCTACTAGGCTTTCCTTGAATGATTCTTTTTCGAGTAACTAAGCTTTGATACCAATTGTTAGAAATAGGGAATATTGAGAGGGGGGGGGGTGAATCAGTATTCTACGAACTTTACCTTTTGCCCAATTATGGATATAATAGATTATCTTTATACATGCATAACATAAGAAGCTAAAAAACATGCATAAAAATAAAGAACTCATAACACATTATTTGTTCTCGACGAAACCCTGGCCAAGGGAAAACCCTGGTGGGGATGGTACCCACAAAGATCCACTAATCAAAAGTACTTGTTAAGGACGTTGACCCTGTTAGGAGTCTATTACAAGAATATAGTGTATCAGTCCTAATTAAGGGACTATAGGCCTTGTTAGAAGCCTCAACCCTATTAGGAGTTGCAGTACAAAATGTGATTACCAGATGAGCCCACTGCCCAAACAAGTAATGTATAATATACACTGATTACAAAAATAGGTTAAGGTACATAACCTTATATTGCTTGCATCAATATCTCTTCATTGCTCTTTTACTATCACTATTACATATGCTTCATATACTTCACATCATATCACTACTTCATTACATTTCATTACTACTACTTGATACTTCTTCTAACTTTACAATTACAAATACGTTTATACCAATAGCTTTATCCAAGAGTTAACATCTAGGATGTCATCCCTTTTTATTGTTAAGTCATTTATTTGATAAACAAAATAATCCCTTAACTCTTTACTAGTTCTATCTTCATATTCTATCCTGTCGACTTCACACTATCTTTGGCAAAACTATCATAACTTCTTCTGTACATGTCGTACTGACTTGTTGATGGGATAAGCTAGGATAGACTAGCTAGTCTATGCTATGAACCTTGTCTAAGGCCTCCAATGTACTCTGACACCTATGGATGATCTATAGGGTATCTGATGTATTCAAGTACCCCCTAATCTACCCAGCTATCCCACTGAGTTAAACAAGTTCAACTATCACCATGTCAATCCCTGCTTCCTGACGCTAACCCTCATTTTGGCTCAAAAAGGGTATTTTTGCTTCCTGACCTGCTCCACATTCAAAAAAAGAGTTCTATTGGATTCTATGGACTTGTTATGACTTTTTTCACCTATCCATGGCATTGAGAAGGTTTGGGAAACACCTAATTTGATAGTTCCTTTGGAAACTAAGGCTACTAGAATGGGCCTAGTTAGCCCTCCACCTGGTTTAATTTGCAATTTGATACCCTTTGCTGAAAGTTTCAGAACCTATAATCTAAAGAAAATATGCTTGGATTGACCCCCTCTAAGAGGTTTTTGGGGTTTGATGTGCCCAAGAGGCTGTACTATGTCTGTACCAGTATAAAGGGTTTTGAGGACTGTTTTGGTTTCCTGAACTAAAAGTGCAAAGACTAGGTGTAGAAGAAACCTTCCATAGCTCCTCCAACTCCCTCCTTTATAGTATAATACCTTCTAACACCCCTCTACAACCTATTAAGAGGATAGGTCATGAAACCCTGTCCTGCTCTCTTGGCACACCTTTCTTTACTGACTGCTCCTAGCCAGGCTTTGCTCTAGCTCGCCTAGGGCCTCCACAAACTATAGCTTATCCAATTGCTCCAGGGCCCTACTTGCATTATGTTATAGGTATGGGTCTATACTTTATGATTTCAGAGTTTCATGGCTTGGCCACGGTGGAAACTAAAGATATAGGCCCATTTACACAGCTCACTCGAAACTGGCAGAGAGTTGGTTACAACAAAGTATATACAAAACCAGCACAATAAAAGCTTAAAGAACCTAATCTAATGGACAAAAAAGAAGAAAAAACACTAGTAACTAAGTAACACATAGAAAATCCAAGAATATTTCAATATTTACATAAAAACAAAGCTAAAACCAGCAATTTCATGCTCCAAACTGTGTTTCAATCTCCATGGCCATACTGTAGCCATACAATCTAACATCCAACCTTAGGTTTAGGGTTTTACAAACATTAAATATGATTTTTCCCAAGTGTGTGCATAGGTTTTTGGGCTTATAGCCTTTTAGTCATGTAAGACTTGCAACTTTTAGTTGCTACAGGAACTCTAGCTTCCTCCTGCAAGAACTCTTGCTTTCTCATACAAAACACTTCTAAAGCACACTTGTGCTTATAAAAAAACACTAGCATAGGATTACTAACCCCAATCCAAACACTCCAAGTGCATTGCATTCCTTGGATAGTATGCAGACAATCAGACTAGAAAGATTAGAAACTAAGCTTCTAGGACTTAGTCTATGCCTAGACACAACAAAAAAAAAAGAGCTAAACACCTTGTGGCCCTTATTTAATTACATACTTCAAACCAAAAGTAAGACACACCAAAATTTGAAGGTGAGGGCCCTGATAGAGGTTCTCCTACACCACTTGTGCTTTGAGATGGGTGATCAATGGACATCATAGAGTTTATTATCAAGTGTGCAAGCACTGAACTTACTCCAGTGAATGTTGCAAACAAAAATTATGTCTAGGTTCATTGGTAAAAACACTATCTCACACTTAGAAAAATTTGCAATGCACTTTGTCATACTTGCTCTCTGACCTATGCAATCTTCATGTGGATCATATGTTTCCATAATGACATCTATGTAATCAACTCAGCCAAATTGCCAATAGTCTTGCCCAAATTTGGCTGGTGAATATAACCTATATACCTGAATATGTATGGTATGCCTCCTCCTTGGGATGCCTATGTCACACAAGATGCAATAAGAATGTGCTCCCATGCCCAGATCTATAGTAAAATTACTCCTATTTCCATGCCCCTTCCACATTGATATTCTATCTCATGCAGCTCTCTATACATATGGTAGAGGAGGCATGCTCCCTAGCTAAATCTCTGGGGCCAAGTGAGTATGTCATAGTAAATAGGATCCCCAACAAAAGAAAGGTGCATGATCTGATATACATCCTCATGAGTCACAATGATCTCTCCTATCAATAAATGAAAGGTATTATGCTCCTATG